>JAVIAB010000051.1:56426827-56984348 GCA_032433765.1 Megaustenia siamemsis
GTGTGTTGTTTTAGAGAGGAAGAAAGGAGGGGGGAGAGAGAGAAATATAGTATAGATTAAGAGAAAAAGAAGACAATCTAATAAAAAATCGGAGCTGAAAATAGATAAGGAAATACAAGATAATCCTATATTGAAAATAAAAAATGCGGAGGATGGGAATTACGTGCACATTTGAGTGTGCGTATGTGTACACAAGCGTGTGTGTCTTAAAAGAAGCGCTTGGGAGAAAGAAGTCAACATTTATAACTAGAAAAAAAAATCTAGGACAGGAATGGGCTAGTAAGGATCCTTTAAAATCTCAAATAACCTTTTAAAAAAAAAAACGAGGTTCGCTTCTAAAGTCCTTAGACCAGGCACACATCATTTATGGGGATTTCAAATTGTTTATTAAACACTTGCTGAACATGTAATAAAACATCTACTGAGCAGATAGTTTCGATAACAGGTGCTTGTAAAATTAAAATGAGAATGTCTGGTCAATTAATGTAGTTTTCAGTGTTATAAATTTGTTTGAAGGTAAAACGATTGACTGCTTGTTTGTTTGAATTAGTGCGACGATATTTATCTTCCTCGCCTACTCCTTCAAGAACATTAAATGGGCTTGAATTGTGTTGTGTCATAGTTTACAGAAATCTGTGATACCCGCGTCTTTCAGTGCCACACTTTCAAATTCTGCACGCTGCAGTTTGGGAACAGAACAGAAAATTGAAGCCTTTGAAATGTGGATTTATAGATGAATAGGTAGAATTGGATGGAAAGAAAAGAAAACAAACGAAGAAGTTTTAAAACAACTAAAAATGAAAAAAAAGAACTACTAAACACAAGTAGAGCAAGAGAAATGAAATTTTTTGGTCAAGTTAAAAGACACACCAGTCTAATAAAAGTAATATTAGAAGGGAAAATACAAGGTAAAAGAGGCAGAGGCAGACCAAGACTAACATGGACGAGTAACATCAAAAGATGGACAAGTTAGCCAATGACAATCTGCACCATCAAATCAAGAGACAGAGTGGAATGGCGATCCATGGTAGCCAACCTTCGATGCGGAGAGGGCACTCAATGATGATGATGATGCTGTTTGGGAACCAGGATTGTTTTATATCGTTTAAACCCTAATGTCTTGGTCAAAAACTACCGGGTCTGTTTCCATAGCTTCTTTCTTTTAGGTGAGGTACTTTCTTGATCAATTTTGACGCCAATAATCAGCTATGAGTCGTTGACCACTTTCAGAAAAGGTGGTATGTGGGCTACGTATGGCATACACATACAGCTGATTTCAGCAATAACTGTTATGGCTGTTCTCACCCTCTGAAAGGGATCCTCGTATGATGCATGTCTCTCACAGTTCAGCCTGTAGAAGTAGCGATTAGTTCACGAAAAACGGTCAACGGTGAAGTACATTTCTGATTACACAATTAAAGTGCATACCGTGGTCTCATCAACATTGTGTGTCTTATGACTCGACAGTACATTTCAGATTACACAATTAAGTGCATACCGTGGTCTTAATCAACATTGTGTGTCTTATGACTCGACAGTACATTTCAGATTACACAATTAAAGTGCATACCGTGGTCTTAATCAACATTGTGTGTCTAATGACTCGACAGTACATTTCCCCCACTATTTTTGGTAAAATAAGCATTTAATGGTTCGTGTAGGGTCTCTTGTCCAATCCCTTCTTCACACCATGTCAGATCTTTCCTCAGCGTCCTTTGTTGACGAATGTTTTTTTCCCGCTGTCGTAAAGTTTTATTTTTCTTTTCATCCCATGTATAGGATTATTTAATTGTTCTTCCTTTCTTGTAATTATCATTATAGTTTAGACTATGCTACGGTTAATGTTTCTTAACTGTAGTTCACATCTTATGTATGTATCATGGGTGTATTAAGTTCACTGTTCCAATAAATTTTCTGTCAAACTTTTCTTTTTAATTTTGGTTGTATAATGAAATGAAGTAATCCCCTACTCCCCCCTTCTTCTTCTTTTTCATCCTGTAAACGAGGGGGTCGTTGGCTACCCCTGACATATGTTATCAACTTTTTCAATTTCTCTCTTTCATCAGTCATTCTTTGGGACTCTGCAAAGTCGAGGTCTGTTCATTCTATGATACTATCTGTCCATTCTATGATACTATCTGTCAATTCTATGATACTATATGTTCATCTCTTTCTCTGCCAACCTCTCCTTCTAGCTCCTTCAACAATTCCTTGCGGAATGGTCTTTGTTAAGCCAGGCAATCGAGATACTTGATCAGACCATTTCATTTTGCGTTTCTTTACAATAATCGAATGATAATCATAAGTTGTACCCTTTTGCGAACTTTTCTATCTGTGATATGATCTAAGTAAGAAATATCCAAAATCTTACGACAACATGACGCACAAGTGTATTGGTTAGCTCGCTGGCTATGCAATAAAGTGCCCAGTCTGGTGCTCTCTTAAGTCGACGTTTCCAGTAAACGAATACAACGACCCGTCTTATTGATCTAAAGCTAATGGTAATGACAGCGAGGAATATCACTAAAAGAACCATTTTCACTTCAAAGGTTGTTGCTTAAAAAGATGAATATGAACACAATGTGCCGCTACGACACTTTCTATCTTACACTCTCTATACACCGTTATAAGAGTAAAGTAAAGTAACCCCGTCACGCCAAGTGGCGTATAGGGAATATGGTGTTAGTGACCACACATTTTACAGACCTTCGGCACATGATTTTTGGGGTAATGTGGTCGGTATCAGCCAGTGCCGCTTTACTTTCCCAGAAAAAATCAGGTACCCATTAAGGCTGGGTGAACAGGACCGTCGGTTGGGATCGAACCATACCTCTTGTCCTTTGTAGTTCAGTTCAACTGTTATGAGAGGTCATTGATAAATATGCTATGTCGCTTCCTTTAATGTTCTACTTTTGACATCCTAAGGCTAGACTTTAATATAATATAGCCCATGTATTCAGTTGTGAAGATAGAGCTTTGTCCTGATTCACGAAGAATTTAGAGCCATCTTCAGGATTTTAAGACAGATCTAGATCTATTAACTCAAATTTGTTAATGGCAAGACAATACATTTTTATCAATTGGAAAATATGGTCCTGTTAAGATAGTTGTTTCTATAAAGTTCAATATGGATATACAGGACAACTAAGAAGGACGTACATGTTTCATTAGTCAACAGAGAGCAATTAGAGTGAAACATTCATTGCTTCTGTATTTATGAGTGAGCAGTAGTTGCTTATCGGGATCAGAATTCGCTTATAGGAAACTCAGTGACTTCTAGAAAAGGAAGAGCAGCACCGTAAATGTAAGAGTTTAAATCAAAACAAAATTTCTGGAAGGAATCAGTGAAAATAAGAGATTTTCTTTACGAAATGTAATCACGTTTTAAAACAATTACAAAGTTGGCAACAAATCTTATGCTTCGTCGTTGTGTGTTATAATGAAATACTTCTAGTAATATTATTTTATTTGCTACTAAAAAGATAGTTCACGTACCCTCATTTCCAACCAGCTGTGCCTTTTTAACTGAAACAGAAATAAATGAATTATAAATTGAGATTGAAATATTATCAAAATAATAAATATAACTACTAGCAGTGAAATAGTATCAAAATAATAAATATAACTACTAGCAGTGAAATAGTATCAAAATAATAAATATAACTACTAGCAGTGAAATAGTATCAAAATAATAAATGTAACTACTAGCAGTGAAATAGTATCAAAATAATAATATAACTACTAGCAGTGAAATAGTATCAAAATAATAAATATAAATACTAGAATATGTGTCCGTCTGTGTTTAACACCAACATGTTGCTAATTTCTAGCATTTATTCTCGCATGTGTTTGGTACAATTAGATTGTTAATTACTACCAGATGTATTCGTCGATGTTTAATACAATAATTTGGCAAATTACTACCAGATGTATTCGTCGATGTTTAATACAATAATTTGGCAAATTACTACCAGATGTATTCGTCGATGTTTAATACAATAATTTGGCAAATTACTACCAGATGTATTCGTCGATGTTTAATACAATAATTTGGCAAATTACTACCAGATGTATTCGTCGATGTTTAATAAAAATAATTTGGCAAATTACTACCAGATGTATTCGTCGATGTTTAATACAATAATTTGGCAAATTATTACCAGATGTATTCGTCGATGTTTAATACAATAATTTGGCAAATTATTACCAGATGTATTCGTCGATGTTTAATACAATAATTTGGCAAATTATTACCCGATGTATTCGTCGATGTTAAAACAATAATTTGGCAAATTACTACCAGATGTATTCGTCGATGTTTAATACAATAATTTGGCAAATTACTACCAGATGTATTCGTCGATGTTTAATACAATAATTTGGCAAATTACTACCCGATGTATTCGTCGATGTTTAATACAATAATTTGGCAAATTACTACCAGATGTATTCGTCGATGTTTAATACAATAATTTGGCAAATTATTACCAGATGTATTCGTCGATGTTTAATACAATAATTTGGCAAATTACTACCCGATGTATTCGTCGATGTTTAATACAATAATTTGGCAAATTACTACCCGATGTATTCGTCGATGTTTAATACAATAATTTGGCAAATTACTACCAGATGTATTCGTCGATGTTTAATACAATAATTTGGCAAATTACTACCCGATGTATTCGTCGATGTTTAATACAATAATTAGGCAAATTACTACCAGATGTATTCGTCGATGTTTAATACAATAATTTGGCAAATTACTACCCGATGTAGCCATGTGTGTCTGGCACAACAATTTTACTAATAACTAATATGTCTCTCAATACAACATATATATTGTTAAGAGCAGACAAGTCGATCTGTGTTTGATACAATAATTTGGTTATGGATTTGGTTATGGAAGGCCCCGGTATCACTGCAAACGAATTAAAATCCATAATTGCTCAACCGCCCGTGCCAGTGGAATCATCCGAATTACTAACTCATCTCCCAAACAAAGAAAGGTAGATGTAGTCCCCATCATAGCAGTCTCAGCACACGCCAAAAGACATTAGGCGAAACCGCACAGAAAGTGAATACGGCCAACTGTTCCCTGTCATACGATATCAGCATTCATCGTAAACAATTGGAATATCGGAACATGATCAAAACGGATAAACACACAGCTCACGGTGTGCACAGAAGCACTTAACTCAGTAGACTCCTGCAACAAGCCGGACTTGGAATATGAGGAAACTGCAACAAGGAACACCCTTCAGACATAGCCCTCAATGGTTCCCGCCGCCCATCCACCATATTTCCCAAAAGCTCACGTCCTCCTGAAAATGATGATCGTCATAGTATTTAAATGTATAGCGCCTGATGATGTCAGGACATCGTGTCTAACTCCAACACCGAACATACAAAACACAGCCCGTCGTCAGATCATCCCCGTTGCACACTAAACAACAGATCGCAAGACCAGCCAGCGCATGGTCGGTCCTGGGACACACGATCAGCCATTATGATGACGTAGCACGCACAAAATGGCTGCGCCCATGGATTCATGATTACTCTAGTGAATGCAGTCCACAACGAACGAAACACGGTGCAAATTTCCCAAAGAGACAAAACTTCGGCTGACTTGACGGAGCCCACCACATTAATGCGTTAGAAATTGTAAATAACTTGCGTAAAAAAAAAACCCATCAACGGTCATTGAGCAGCACTCATTGTGACGTAAAACGCAGATCAACACTAGACGGTGGAAGATCGCATTCACAACACCTGATCTGTCAAAACGGAGTATTGCCGTGCGTGCAACGCCAATTCATTTGCGTAGATATGACAAGTAGAACATCATCAGAACTTGAACGCAAAAATTGCAACGGAAAGCCGAAATTGATCAGACTCCAAAGCAATTTCTGCAGCGATCGAGAGAACGTGACTTAGTTCCGCCATCATGGAAACGGAAGTTCCATGGCAAGACATGCGGCAATCTACCAAGGCTGGTCACAGACAGACTTCCAAAAACAGCATGAAGTGTCATACCATGCTACGTCACATGGAGAGAGAGAGCAGTAGACAAAGGACAGCATCGAGGAGGATGCAAAGACGATGCAGGGTGGCAAAACGTGCGGCAATCTACCAAGGCTGGTCACAGAATTCAATCACCTGATACATATGGTCTGCTATTATTGTTCCCTATTTGTACAGTGTCCAAACAGTCCCATTCAGTATCTGAACTGAAATGATGATTCAATAATGTTAAACGTAACTCTATCACTAAATATTTGCTGCTTATTTCAGCACTTTGAACAAGTATGCACTTGATGTGAAATGTACTGAATTGAAGAAGATCTGTGTTGATGTCTACCGTAGTGTGAATTAATATTGAGTAGATATACATAAATATACAAAATACATTTTATTTACTGTTGTTTTTCCTGGAGAAGGAAGGGAAAAAATAAAATAAGAAATGCCTGATACCAACAGTAGGGCTGTGAAAGTAGGATGTGTCCACGGTACTAAGATGAGACATGTGCTTGGAGATGAAGGGGCATCCTAAAATATATACCTTCCCCAGTTCTGCGAGTAGGAACCAATCACATTTTTAATGATTGGTCGTGTGGACAGGATCTGTCGGGGAATGAATCACCATTGAGAAGATCGTGACGTCAACTTGCCATCAAGAACGTGGTATTCTTTTATTTGGAAAAAGGAAATGTTTAGGGAAAGAGAGATAGGTGGGGGGGGGGGGGGGGGGGGGGGGGGGAGGAGAGAGAGAGAGATTGCTAATCGATACTTCTATTCACGTTGTCGATGTATATAGATCGATGAAAGAATATGCAAACTTTTTCCTACCAAGCAGATTCAGTTGGTCGTGAAATGGATTAGAAAAGCAACGCTATTAATTAGTCCCAAACAAATAGGTATTGATGACCAATGACAATGCCCAGTACATTGTTAGGAGACATTGAAAATACAAGCAAAATGACGAGCGTGGTTGGGATGCCAGGTCACGATACTAGGAGGACATACATATAGGGCTTCAGTTGTTTGTGGAATACAACGCTCAGACATTAATTGTTTCCATTCAGTGAATTGTTTCATTAGCGGCGCCTATAAGACAAGACATTACTAAGAACCACCACGCGAAGAGTGCGAAACAAAATCAGTCCAGAAATTAGAGATGAACAGTGTGGTTTTGTTAGAGGTAAAGGAACGAGCAATGCTATATACATCATAAGATCTTTAGTAGAAAGAGCCATAGAGGTGAAAACAGATCTATACCTATGTTTCATAGATTATACCAAAGCATTTGACAAAGTAAAGCACCAAGAAATAATCACAATTTTAGAAAGCATAAACGTAGACAGCAAAGATCTAAGAATAATAAAGGAACATGTACTGCCAATAAATAAGGGCCATAAGAATTAGAAATCAATTGGGAATGTTTCAACAAATAAAACATGGTGTTAGACAAGGTTAAGTGCTGTCACCAGAGTTATTTAATATGTATAGTGAGATTATCTTAAGAACCATAAGGGACATGACTGGAACAACAATTGGAGGTCATACTATAAATAACATCAGTAATGCTGATGATACAGTCTTAATCGTTAACAGTGAAATGAGTTACAAGAAATGTTGGACATTATAGTGAAGGAAACCACAAATAAAGGACTCAGCCTTAATAACAAAAAGACAGAAGTAATAGTAGAAACAATGAAAAAGACATCGCCGCAATGCACAATAAAGACAAGTGGAGAAATATTAAAACAGGTAAATTAATTCAAATATCTGGAAACAATGTTAAACTTAGATGGTAGATGTACAAGAGAGGTGGGATGCAGGATGGCACAGGCAGAAGCAGCTTTTCAAAAAATGAGGAAGGTACTGTGCAATCTATTTTTGACAATAGAAACAAGTAAAAAGAGTTCTTACATGTTATGTAGTGCCAGTCTTAACATATAGTAAAGTAAAGTAAAGTACCCCCGTCACGCCCAGTGGCGTATAGGGAAATATGGTGTTAGTGACCCTATATTTTACAGACCTTCAGCACATGATTTTTGAGGTAATGGGGTCAGTATTACGCCCGTGCTGCTTTACTTTCCCAGAAAAAAATCCGGTACCCATTTAAGGCTGGGTGAACCCGGAAGCCGTCGGTTGGAATCGAACCCTACCCCTTGTCCGTGGTAGTCCAGTTCACTAACTACTGAGCTAGCGTGGCTCCCAGTCTTAACATATGGTTATGAATAATGGACAACAGACAAAAATCACTTGAAGCTGTAGAAATGTGGTTTTATAGAAGACTGTTAAGAATACCATGGACAGCTAAAAATAATAATGAAAACGTTTTGCAAGATGCAGCTAATTTCCAATTTTTGAAGAAAAAAAAAATCATCATTTTATTTTTGTAATGAGATGGAACAGCTGGAATATATTGTGACAACTTGGAAAATTGAGGGACGAAAAATAGAAGGAAAAAAGAGAAAAGATACCAGACAGCTTAAGAGAATGGCTTGGCTGAAGGTCAACAACAGAAATTATAAATAACTATGTAGATAGAAAGTTGTGGTCAGACATGATCACCTACGCCAGCAAGCATGGTACTTCATGATGATAAGACTAGCAGAAATTAGACTATTTGACCGACTTAAACAATGATCGTTCGGAACAGACGGATTGTCTTTGATCTCTGCCGCATTGTTTTTCTTTCCACCCCGCTGTCCGTTCCCCACTTGATTGTCGCCAAACTTTCTTCTTTAATAATCCATGTTTGTGGACGCACTTGGAATTATAATTAAGGCATACAAGTTTGTCAATCTGAGTATTAAAGAACTAAGTTTTATTTAGTCCTTTCTCGGCGGTTGTGTTTAATTTCTTAGCATCGTAAAAATGTAGGTCTTTATCGACATAACCATTGATTTGTAAGGGTAGACAAAACGTGTCTTTGTTGGGAAGATCTAACGCTGTTTTATTTATGAAAACTCATCTTTATTATATAGTAGTTGCAAACATGTCTATGAATTTGTCTTCATCATCTTTTAAAATTCTTCCCCTGTTCCCCAAACATCTTGACTGCCTTGGAAAAAAAGAAAAGTTGACAAAAATCAGTTGAGTATTTTGGCTACCAATTCCTCACGCGATGCAAAACCACGCGAAACTAAAGTGTCCAATTGCAATATTACATTTTCCAATGAAAGTATGCGGCCATGTAAATTGCAGACGCATTGGAAACGCAAAGACAAAAAACGATAAACCACTAGAATATTCTCGGTCGTTGCGAAATTATTTTGAAGCTAGACCTACAGTGAAACTCATGTTTATTCAGAAATGCACCAATTTTAAAATAAGTTACAAACATTCAATCGCTTCTTACGAAATATCCAAACTGATAGCGAAAGGAAGAAAAATCAAATACAATAGTGGAATGTGCTTTATAATTTTTTAATACTGAAAACATATATTTGTAAGTAGAATGTATGTTTTTCATTGTTTGTTGATGGTGTTCTCTTTTCTGAAGATGCCACATGTAGGCCGAAACGTCAGAATTTTGTTGTCTTCCTTTTTTGTAAAACTGTCACCATACCTTACAGGAGTGTACGTTACACCCCAATACTGGTTCCCTCCATATTAGTTTATTCCCGAGTGGGAATTTCTCACTACAAATCTGTGGTGTCCTCGTGGCTTTACCCAAGCCTGGTTCTGATATCAGATATCTAGCCCTCTCGGAAAACAGCGAAAAAGGGTAGCCCCGTGTACACTTGCACACGTTAAAGAGACTTTGGCAGTTACAAATCGAAAAGTCTAAGTCCAAAAGGCGGCCGCTGCCCTGCAAAAAGTTGTTACGTAAATCTACCTGCCGTAGACGCATGTTTCGGGCCTAAGTATGTGTCAGACCTTAAGCAGCAGATATCGCGGCTCTGCCGTGAAGTCGACGTATGCAAGCCCTTTAAATGGGTTAAGGTGAAAAAAGAAGCATTTAGGAAAAACCACAGTATAGGGGGACTAACTCATACACTTGACGGAAGACATAGAAAACGTACCTTAAGCAAACAAGAAAGTAATTGCAGTCTTTGTTGATAGACATTGTTGTCATAGACATTTGACAAAGTGTGGAAAGTGGAACTAATGCTAAAGGTGAAAGAAAGGAAAATTTAAGTAGAGAGAACCAATCGTTGTAGACTCCTAAGTCATCTCTATCGTCTGAAAGTGTCCCACACAAACGATTACCCATGTGGAACTGGCATACAAGAGCCTTGCATATTCCCATCGGTACCCATCCACAAGGAACCACGGTGCCAAATCTGGCCAGAGGGTGCTGAACTGAGTCAGAAACTATGGGGCAGCTGTTACGACCTGGAAAGAACTCTCAGTGTCATCATGGAAACTGAACTGCCGATGTGACATCACGATCTAAAGACCAGCAGGAAAGCTTCTCCTACTAGAATGTAGTAGGTACAAAAGGTGGAATTGTTACATACTTTTAAAAAACGCCTCATATGCCCAAAAGATGGCAAGCCATGCGAGTAAGAACCACGTTCAAAGCTCCATCCACGAAGAAAGGACATCCCTGAAAACAAAAACCTTGCCATGGGGAAAAGGAAAGGCTATGGGAGAACATTGAGATAGAAACCACTGGCAGGTTAGGCCAAACAGGCCTCGCCGACATCCACCCTATGACAAGGAAAACTACGTCAAAACTTAGATATAGCCTGCCGAAGACGGAGTGTGTCAACCCCGACGCAGGTTAGGGGTACAAAATCAGGACACATATGCACGCCCCATCTTGTGTCATGATGTTGTACCTACCTCTCCATCATAAAACAGGACCCACCAAAAAAATCAAATTAGCATGATCAAAAGGCTTGATCTAACGTTGAAGTAGAAGTTTTAACTGAGGAAAATTGGATAGGAATTGTCTACAATATAGGATTGGTAGGATTGGTTTAATTTTGGAACAATTGATAGGTATTTTTTTCCATATAGGACTGGTTTAATAATGGAATATTGATTTTCTACTAAAAAGGAATATTTAAATGAGGAATGTTCTATCAAATAGAATTGGTTTAAGTGAGAAATCTTGGATAGGATCCTAATACCTTAGATAATTGTTTGCATTTATGAACTTTGTCTATGAATTTTATACCACAGAGGATTGTTTGATTGAGGGAAATTTGCAAATTTTCTGTGAATTTCTTTTAATCCAGATAGTCTGACTTTTGTTTCTAATGAGTTCTTTCACATGCACCAAGCTAAACATGTGCTCTATGTTTCATTTTTCACCTCCAGTACCACCAGGCATTATTTCTTAGAAAATATTAGACCAGAGAAAATCACAAATTTCAACCGGTGGATTCGAACTGTGAACTTCAGAGCGTGAGGCGTGAGACAGAGCCACCATTTATTTCAAACCCTCGCTCATGTCGAGGTGCGCGTGGCCGTGCGGCTAAAACCACTGTTCCGCTGGCTGAAAAGCTGACGTACGGTGTTCGAAGCCCGCGGTAGACAGAAATGATTTTTCCTATCGGGCGTGAAATAAAAATCCTGAGTCGCACACGTCGTGGCGACTGCTTGACCAAGCGGCCTTTATCCCTCTGGTTCTATCGTTGCCCCCCGACATACACCAGCAATGGTACTATGTGTCGTAAAGATAGTTTTGCTTATGTTATGTAGAACACGCCACGTTAAGTGAACTCCACACTATCTTGATCTTGGTGTTGATCGTTAGCTCCGTTGTTGAATGTCCTCACTTCATGAACGATGTCAGAAAGTTGATAATACTCGATAATTCTAATTCTCCATACATAACCCACTCATCTCTTTCTCTTTCTCTCTCTCCCTCTTTCTTGTTGTTTAAATAAACCTTTACCCATTCATTTCACTTACATGAACGAAGTTGTCAATAACTTCCATTCCCAAACGTGTACAAAAAAAGTATAATTGTCTCTTTCTCTAATTAGTGATACATTTTTCTCTGCTCACTGATCTTGATCGACACTTTACCTTTAACCATTGACCCGTCCCCCAAAACTTTAGGCACTACAACCATCACGATTTCAGTGATTTTTTTGCTTTGCTTATTGATTGTCCACAATCCACATCTATACGTCAAGGTTGATTCCAATTTATTTTTCCTCATTTCAATTGTCGAAGATCTGTTATAAGATTTGATATAAGGTTTGCTTCTTTTTTTTCTGGAATATTATTTTGCCTGACTTATTAATATTATGTTTGTAAGGGCATGTGACAAGATCCAACAGCCTGACCAAAACTATATTATAAGGAACAGGGAACGGTTGAAGATGTAGAGTTCACAAAGGCGAAAACTGACTGGTAACATTAACGACTGGACGGATAAAATATGTGTTGTGGAGGTTAATAAAGGAGAAAACTGACTGGTAACATTAACGACTGGGCGGATAAATATGTGCTGTGGAGGTTAATAAAGGGGAAAACTGACTGGTAACATTAACGACTGGGCGGATAAGATATGTGTTGTGGAGGTTAATAAAGGAGAAAACTGACTGCTAACATTAACGACTGGGCGGATAAAATATGTGCTGTGGAGGTTAATAAAGGAGAAAACTGACTGGTAACATTAACGACTGGGCGGATAAAATATGTGTTGTGGAGGTTAATAAAGGAGAAAACTGACTGGTAACATTAACGACAGGGCGGATAAAATATGTGTTGTTGAGGTTAATAAAGGAGAAAACTGACTGGTAACATTAACGACTGGGCGGATAAAATATGTGTTGTGGAGGTTAATAAAGGAGAAAACTGACTGGTAACATTAACGACTGGGCGGATAAAATATGTGTTGTGGAGGTTAATAAAGGAGAAAACTGACTGGTAACATTAACGACTGGGCGGATAAAATATGTGTTGTGGAGGTTAATAAAGGAGAAAACTGACTGCTAACATTAACGACTGGGCGGATAAAATATGTGTTGTGGATGTTAATAAAGGAGAAAACTGACTGGTAACATTAACGACTGGGCGGATAAAATATGTGTTGTGGAGGTTAATAAAGGAGAAAACTGACTGGTAACATTAACGACTGGGCGGATAAAATATGTGTTGTGGAGGTTAATAAAGAAGAAAACTGACTGGTAACATTAACGACTGGGCGGATAAAATATGTGCTGTGGAGGTTAATAAAGGAGAAAACTGACTGGTAACATTAACGACTGGGCGGATAAAATATGTGTTGTGGATGTTAATAAAGGAGAAAACTGACTGGTAACATTAACGACTGGGCGGATAAAATATGTGCTGTGGAGGTTAATAAAGGAGAAAACTGACTGGTAACATTAACGACTGGGCGGATAACATATGTGCTGTGGAGGTTAATAAAGGAGAAAACTGACTGGTAACATTAACGACTGGGCGGATAACATATGTGTTGTGGAGGTTAATAAAGGAGAAAACTGACTGGTAACATTAACGACTGGGCGGATAAAATATGTGTTGTGGAGGTTAATAAAGGAGAAAACTGACTGGTAACATTAACGACTGGGCGGATAAAATATGTGTTGTGGAGGTTAATAAAGGAGAAAACTGACTGGTAACATTAACGACTGGGCGGATAAAATATGTGTTGTGGATGTTAATAAAGGAGAAAACTGACTGGTAACATTAACGACTGGGCGGATAAAATATGTGTTGTGGAGGTTAATAAAGGAGAAAACTGACTGGTAACATTAACGACTGGGCGGATAAAATATGTGCTGTGGAGGTTAATAAAGGAGAAAACTGACTGGTAACATTAACGACTGGGCGGATAAAATATGTATTGTGGAGGTTAATAAAGGAGAAAACTGACTGGTAACATTAACGACTGGGCGGATAAAATATGTGCTGTGGAGGTTAATAAAGGAGAAAACTGACTGGTAACATTAACGACTGGGCGGATAAAATATGTGTTGTGGAGGTTAATAAAGGAGAAAACTGACTGGTAACATTAACGACTGGGCGGATAACATATGTGTTGTGGAGGTTAATAAAGGAGAAAACTGACTGGTAACATTAACGACTGGGCGGATAAAATATGTGTCGTTGACTTTGATAAGAAATCACGCCGCCAGAATTCTAATGTTTATGTTTATATCGGAATTACATATCTTACTCCAAGTTATTCTAATTGTTAAACATCTTAACTATTGGCTTTGTTTTAATATTATCCATGTTACACATCTAATGTTGTATTTAACATTTATAATATATTATGTATATTCGTATGACAGGGAACAGATGGCTGTGTTCACTTACTGCGTCGTTTCGCCTTATGTCTTTTGGCGTGTGCCGAGACTGCTATGATGGGGACTGTAGTTATCTTTCTTTGGTTGGGAGATGAGATTTTAATAGGATGATTCCACTGGCAAGGGCGGTTGAGCAGTTATGGATTCGTTTGCAGTGATACCGGGGTCTTCCATAACCATAACAATTTAGCATATCCCTGTTTCTAAGGTATAACAATCACATCATTCTAGACTCTTTTCTTCACTTTTCCTAACTATGAAGTTGTTCCTGTAAAGAAGTTACATTTTCCCATTAAAGAAGTGTCATTAAAAGATACAAGTCTGGAGTTTGTGTTGCACTCAATCAACTGATAATAGTGGCATTTATACCACGGATCGCATGAGGTAAAGTAAACATGGTAAAACAAACTAAACCAATAAACGCGTGTAGACAAGCCACAAACGGCCTTCATTGTCAGTCCTAAAATCTCTAATGCCGACAACCCGGAGCCGAGTCTATCCTAAATAATCCCCTCATCGGGTTTCCTGGACCGTGTAAAATAACGTTTGATTTTATAGATAGCATTTCCAACACACATGTGTTCCGATATTAACTAGTTCTACTGCATGTAATAGTAATATTGATACGTTTTCTATATGATGCAGGGGAGTTGTTCATTGCTGTTAGGTCTGGCATTACAGCTCTCCTGCTGTTGTTATGTCTGGCATTACAGTTCTCCTTCTGGCATTACAGCTCTCCTGCTGTTATGTCTGGCATTACAGCTCTCCTGCTGTTAGGTCTGGTACTACAACTCTCCTGCTGTTAGATCTGGCATTACAGCTCTCCTGCTGTTAGATCTGGCATTACAGCTCTCCTGCTGTTAGGTCTGGCATTACAGCTCTCCTGCTGTTAGATCTGGCATTACAGCTCTCCTGCTGTTAGATCTGGCATTACAGCTCTCCTGCTGTTAGATCTGGCATTACAGCTCTCCTGCTGTTAGATCTGGCATTACAGTTCTCCTTCTGTTAGATCTGGCATTACAACTCTCCTGCTGTTAGATCTGGCATTACAGCTCTCCTGCTGTTAGGTCTGGCGTTACAGCTCTCCTGCTGTTAGGTCTGGCGTTACAGCTCTCCTGCTGTTAGGTCTGGCATTACAGCTCTCCTGCTGTTAGGTCTGGCATTACAGCTCTCCTGCTGTTAGATCTAGCTTCACAACAGTCAGCACGACTTCCGCAGAAATTAGATCTGGTACCTCGATACTTCTGCTACTAGATGTGGCATCACAATACTACTGATGTTAGATTCGGCTCCATAATACTCCTGCTACTAGATGTGGCATCACAATACTACTGATGTTAGATTCGGCTCCATAATACTCCTGCTACTAGATGTGGCACCGCGATAGTTCTGCTGTACAACGTGGCACCACAATCAAATTAATACCCCACATACAGTCTAAACATGAATGTATTTCATAGTCATGCTAATAGTCTACGTACTGTCAAAGCTTTAAGGTATACTATAACCATACTGATATCTCATCTACAGTCAAATCACGAAGGTAATTCATAACCGTAGTAATAGTAATAATGATATCCTACAAATAGTCAAAACATGAAGGTATTCTACAGCCATAATATCCTACATACACTCAAAACACGAAGGTATATTATAACCGTACTGATACCCCACACACAGTCAAATCATGACGGTATGCCAAAGCTATACTGATATCCCACATATAGTCAAAAACACAAACGGTATTCCAAAGCTATAAGTAATTTGGAAACTCTTTATACAGAGCTTCGCAGCAGGAGGCAATATGATCATCAGAAGCATAACCCCCGTCGAGCAAGTATTTCAGCCCTTTAGCTTCTTGACACTCAAGGGGAGGTGGACCCACCTGGGTCATGACTCCCAGGCGTCGACCCTCAGCTGCACTGTCTCTAAAGATTACAGTATATATTCGGCACAAAATAACCAAAACTGGTATCCCACACACTGTCAAATGACAAAGGTATCCAATAGCCATAATGATATCCCACATACATTTAGAATACGAAAGTATTCCAAACCATAACAACAGTTGAGTGAACGACCCCCACTTCTCTTGGACACATCTTAAAGAGGGAGGGGTGTGGCCTAGAGCTCTCTTACTAGAAGCTTGACTCTTCAGACCTTGAACCACGAACTTCCCCGAGTCGAACCCTGATGTTCTACATTTTTAAAAAGGTGACATTCCTGACATCGTTTACGACATTAATACTAAATGAAATATTTATTTCAATTGCATAGATTATTTTGTCGCAAAACTGGAACTGTGTGCGTGCTCTTGCGGCACACGATGAAAAACGAGGGTTCACCCTCATTGTTTGCACACTGACATGTTACTGTTACAGAGATATGATTTTAGACTGATTGTCCCTAGGATGGATTGAATGATCAGAACAATTCTTGTAGTTTATTCCTGGGGACATATAGAACGTGTTTCGTGCAAAACGAACTAGAGCTATTGATGATCGAGTTTATATGGCCGTGTCAAAATGTTAAGATCAGTGGCGTACCGTCTTTGTGTGCTACACATGCGGCGCACGCTCAAATGAAAATGCTAAAATGTATTTCTAACAATATTTTATTAGCTAATTATTTTAAATTTTTATTACTTAATTTTATAATGTTTTGGGGATAAAATGTTAAATTCTGTATTGGCAACATAGTATAATATTAGGTACAAATAATAATACATAAATATTATTATATGGGGAACTTCCGAGGCGATAATAGGGAATAATAGAACAAAGAAGTGGAACTTCTTTGTTCTATTATTCAGTATAATATTAGTGAAGTTTGTCAGTTGGCATAAGCAAGACGAATATTCAGATGTCCTCCTGTTTATTTTTAACATAAGTCAGAGTTATGTCCCTTTTGGTTTGATATGCTATATTAGTGTTACCATCTAGTGTTACTATGATTCAAGTTTAAAGTAAAACTAATGGTAGTAAATTTAAAACAGCCGTATATGAATGTCTGTGTGTGCGCGATAACGAGGTAGCACACAGCTTTTAAAAAGAAGCTTACGTGGAAAAGCGTTACTTATTGATTGTGAAGTTGATTGGTTAGTGTACATAAAGGATAGAGTGTCGTGATTTGTTTTTCTTTTCATAAAAGTTAAGTTAAATTTCTTTCATTTCATGAAATTATGGAAGCATATATTGTATATTAGAAGATCTTCTAATAAATAAATGTTGACAAAGAAACCATTCGTGAAGAATTCGTGTGTAGATTAAGATTGACTTATGCAACCACATTTGATCACAAGCGTCATAAAAGCGAATAAACTGTAATTTAGGCAAGTTGTGAATTTCAAAGGTTGTCTGTTTATTAACTTGTCAAGTTACTATAATTAATCATTTGGATTCTGGACTGAAAGAAGTGAGAAAATTGAGTGAACTTACTTTGACTATTCCTAGTACTACAAGCTCAGTAGAGTGCTAATTTGTTGCCTTTAATTGGATACATAGTTACTATTGATGTACTCTGAGTGAAGACCGTTTTAGTGGTTTTAGTCTTATTTCTATAATAAAGGAAATGTTAGAAAAGTCCGTTGATAAATTCATGAACACGTTTGCTTGCGATTTGCGCGAAAACTCAGTTATTTTTTTGCATCCAGCCTTAGAATATTCTTCATGACGTAAAGATATTGCTGTTCTTTATTCCACAGATACAACAGATTTTGCACATCGACCAATTCCTTTGATCTTTTAGGGCCATTTCAAATAAGTTGATTCCAATTTTAGATTTAACAGTAAACATGTTAATTTTCAGTTCAATTCTTTTCCGAGCCGCATATGCAAACGTACTTTTATAGATCAAGTAATTGTGCGTGTTGCCCGTTATGTGTAATCTGCAAACAGGACTCCAATTTGCTACAGTTAGTCTTGCCCTTCGGTCACCATTAGACCTCATGGTGTTTTACTGCACCCTAAATTGAATGGTGACAGATGTTTTATGATATAGGAATATATTTGTCGCCATTACACATAACCAGTTGCTCAAAATACGCATAATCATCACCGGCTATTATCCAGCCTGTCAACAAAATATGGTCGTCATCATTCCTAATCTGACGATTCCAAGAAGTTGATAATGGTTAATGGCTAAACAAATTGTAATCCATCTCGTTGCCAGTACTCGCCTTTCGCTAGAAGCACACGTGCAACATACATCTGCCAGAAATGAATGTCTATTTTTTAGAGAGAGTTAACAGAAATGGATGTTTATTTTTTAGAAAGAGTTAACAGAAATGAATGTCTATTTTTTAGAGAGAGTTAACAGAAATGATTGTCTATTTTTTAGAGAGAGTTAACAGAAATGAATGTCTATTTTTTAGAGAGAGTTAACAGAAATGAATGTCTATTTTTTACAGAGAGTTAACAGAAATGAATGTCTATTTTTTACAGAGAGTTAACAGAAATGAATGTCTATTTTTTACAGAGTTAACAGAAATGAATGTCTATTTTTTAGAGAGAGTTAACAGAAATGAATGTCTATTTTTTACAGAGAGTTAACAGAATGAATGTCTATTTTTTAGAGAGAGTTAACAGAAATGAATGTCTATTTTTACAGAGAGTTAACAGAAATGAATGTCTATTTTTTACAGAGAGTTAACAGAAATGAATGTCTATTTTTTACAGAGTTAACAGAAATGAATGTCTATTTTTTAGAGAGAGTTAACAGAAATGAATGTCTATTTTTTACAGAGAGTTAACAGAAATGAATGTCTATTTTTTAGAGAGAGTTAACAGAAATGAATGTCTATTTTTTACAGAGAGTTAACAGAAATGAATGTCTATTTTTTACAGAGAGTTAACAGAAATGAATGTCTATTTTTTAGAGAGAGTTAACAGAAATGAATGTCTATTTTTTACAGAGAGTTAACAGAAATGAATGTCTATTTTTTACAGAGAGTTAACAGAAATGAATGTCTATTTTTTACAGAGAGTTAACAGAAATGAATGTCTATTTTTTACAGAGAGTTAACAGAAATGAATGTCTATTTTTTACAGAGAGTTAACAGAAATGAATGTCTATTTTTTACAGAGAGTTAACAGAAATGAATGTCTATTTTTTACAGAGAGTTAACAGAAATGAATGTCTATTTTTTACAGAGAGTTAACAGAAATGAATGTCTATTTTTTACAGAGTTAACAGAAATGAATGTCTATTTTTTAGAGAGAGTTAACAGAAATGAATGTCTATTTTTTACAGAGAGTTAACAGAAATGAATGTCTATTTTTTAGAGAGAGTTAACAGAAATGAATGTCTATTTTTTACAGAGAGTTAACAGAAATGAATGTCTATTTTTTACAGAGAGTTAACAGAAATGAATGTCTATTTTTTACAGAGAGTTAACAGAAATGAATGTCTATTTTTTACAGAGAGTTAACAGAAATGAATGTCTATTTTTTACAGAGAGTTAACAGAAATGAATGTCTATTTTTTACAGAGTTAACAGAAATGAATGTCTATTTTTTAGAGAGAGTTAACAGAAATGAATGTCTATTTTTTACAGAGAGTTAACAGAAATGAATGTCTATTTTTTAGAGAGAGTTAACAGAAATGAATGTCTATTTTTTACAGAGAGTTAACAGAAATGAATGTCTATTTTTTTACAGAGAGTTAACAGAAATGAATGTCTATTTTTTACAGAGTTAACAGAAATGAATGTCTATTTTTTTAGAGAGAGTTAACAGAAATGAATGTCTATTTTTTACAGAGAGTTAACAGAAATGAATGTCTATTTTTTAGAGAGAGTTAACAGAAATGAATGTCTATTTTTTACAGAGAGTTAACAGAAATGAATGTCTATTTTTTACAGAGAGTTAACAGAAATGAATGTCTATTTTTTAGAGAGAGTTAACAGAAATGAATGTCTATTTTTTACAGAGAGTTAACAGAAATGAATGTCTATTTTTTACAGAGAGTTAACAGAAATGAATGTCTATTTTTACAGAGAGTTAACAGAAATGAATGTCTATTTTTTACAGAGAGTTAACAGAAATGAATGTCTATTTTTTACAGAGAGTTAACAGAAATGAATGTCTATTTTTTACAGAGAGTTAACAGAAATGAATGTCTATTTTTTACAGAGAGTTAACAGAAATGAATGTCTATTTTTTAGAGAGAGTTAACAGAAATGAATGTCTATTTTTACAGAGAGTTAACAGAAATGAATGTCTATTTTTTACAGAGAGTTATGTGTCAGAACTTCAACATCCCACATTTTAAGCGTTATGTTCTAATCTGCAACTTGTCCTTTGCCTTTACCCTACACAAGCTCGATCGGATTGAGAAACGCATGATATGCAGGAAGTCGTAGAGAAGTGTGGCCGTATTCCTCGATGATTTTGTCAATATGATACAACTTGTTCTTATTTGTATTCCTCACAAGCTGCAACAACTGGAGTTTTAAATATGTGTCGCCGAATTTGGCATTTTCCTTAGCAAGCCATGTCCTAATTTGATATTTTGTATTTGATACAATTGTACTTTGCCTTCCGCTGACACAACATTGTGTTAACATGTAGTATTTATTATTGGGCATGAAGGTCTACTCAGAATTTGAAGAAGATCGTTCTCCAACTGATGCCTGGAAATGCGCCCATTCATTTATGTGTGGTAGTCCCTACCGTCGAACTTTTTGATTGGAAAATAAGTCCACCGATATAGACAAGGTCGATTTCACAGCTTCCAGCATGAGTTAGTTTGATGCGCTGGCCTTTGCCGATGATGTTCTTTTCTGTCTACTCCTGTTCACCGTCTACTGATTGCCATTCTTTAGCATAGGTGTTGTGAGCATTGGCCCAGGATTTGTCCAAATATACAATATCATAGCCTTGACACCCTGCCGCTCACGGATCTGTCTCATGTATTTGCTTTGGGCAGCAATCAAATGTGGTTTTTCACAAATAATATTTCTGCCGCCTACAGTTTTTTTTTTTTTTTTTATGAAACCGGCAGCTTAACCAATTTTCATTGAGTACCTTTAACAATTTTAATACTGAAGTCTGAATGCAATATTGATTTCAATTTTCTGAGAGTAACAAGCACATTTGTAACAAAAATTAAAAATATTTCCCGTCTTATGACATCTACGTCAAAGTCGTGAACTTTCCTTTTGTTTCCTAGCTTGAAATGCGTACACTCTGAATCTTCTTTAATCCAAAGAAAAGGATGATCTATCCAGATCAAGGACCAATTGTGTTTGTCTCTCAGGGCCAAGAATGTCTCAATATAAATGACCCATCTTTGATTGCCTGTGGAAGTGCTGGTACAAAAAGAAAGTAACCTTGTGCAGAGTTATAAATTTGCATTTCAAACTCATTATGATGATATAAATATCAGTTTTTAGAAGCCAGCATTATACCATAACTTTACAACGATAACTGGAACGCCTATAATATGAACGGCTGCGTCATATTATAGCGTTACTTGTTTATCGGTTCATCTGAAAGTCGAATTAGTGCACGGAAAAATAAAAAAATGATATTTCTTCGACCTATTTCAATGTGAAAACAAAACTATTTTTAGAACACGAATGAGTACGGTATATTTGCCAAAATTGTGTCAAATTCCGTGAGGTTCATTTTAACATAGCCTAAATAAGAAAAATGATGCAAACTAAATAAATATCTAAGAGCAAAAACTATTTATTTAACATCATGATATTCTACGGCTGCATGCAAAAAATTACTGCAATCTACTAGGTAGTTTTCATGCAAATCTAAAACAACCGTGTTCATGAATTTATGAAGGGGAATTATTTTCACATTCAATTTTAAAGCTTAGTGATTAATAAGTTTATGAGTAAATAAAGAACGAAAAAAATTAATATGAAGTTTAAAAAATGCACACAGTGTTAACTTTGAAACTATACCAACATTAGATCTACTAGACTTTAGCTGTTTAAGACTGATGTATTTTCCCTTACTGTAAATACTTTTATTTTTAAATAAAACAATTATCAAGAGAATCAGATATGTATATTATTTATCACATTCATTATACATGTAATAATATTACAACAATATTACAACAATAAAATGAACACATTCTGCCTGAAAGTCACAGTAGGGAATATATTTTTTTTCAAAGAATAAACTCTCACACTGTAGCACACGTAGTTTCAGGGATCAGGAGACGTCACTTTTTTAAAACCCACGTCCACGCCCACGGCATTCATGGAACTGTGGATAATTAGCTTGAGCTAATAGCGTAATAGAACGGTTTCTAAAAAAGAAAACATTTAAATCAAATGAAATGGAGACCAACGCCAAAATAAAAAAGTAAGTCAATGGTTAATCGTCCAGTGAAAGTTAACACAGATCATGATTTAATTTGTTTGTGATCACAGTTCTGAGATAATATAAAGAGCTGTACACACCACAACAGCAAAAGTCAAACTAAAACAAATCTGGAAAGTTAAAAGCATCACGACCAGATCTCAGATTAGACTGGTACAATACCTCGTTACATTTTTTTCTCTTATTCGCTTGTTAAACTATAACTTTAATTGTAGAAATGTAATGGAAACTGGTAAGTACTTGATATGGCAGGTTTGCGCAAGATCATGGGTATCATAAACATCGAACACACTAACAATAATGAGGCCTAGTGCAACATTCAAAATAATATTGCCAATATGATTATCCACTGATATGATATACCACTGCTGCAGAGGAGTTGTTATTGGTCGAATGGAGACTAGAGGTTGGGTTACTTATGATCTCCTTACTACAGTAAGAGCGGCGGTAGAAAAGTTGTTATTGGTCGAATGGAGACTAGAGGTTGGGTTACTGGTATCTCTTTACTACAATGGTAGCGCCGGTAGAAAAGTTGTTGTTGGTCGAATGTAGACTAGAGGTTGGGTTACTGATGATCTCCTTACTACAATGAGAGCGGCGGTAGAAAAGTTGTTATTGGTCGAATGGAGACTAGAGGTTGGGTTACTGGTATCTCTTTACTACAATGGTAGCGGCAGTAGAAAAGTTGTTATTGGTCGAATGTAGACTAGAGGTTGGGTTACTGATGATCTCCTTACTACAGTGAGAGCGGCGGTAGAAAAGTTGTTGTTGGTCGAATGTAGACTAGAGGTTGGGTTACTGATGATCTCCTTACTACAGTGAGAGCGGCGGTAGAAAAGTTGTTGTTGGTCGAATGTAGACTAGAGGTTGGGTTACTGATGATCTCCTAACTACAGTGAGAGCGGCGGTAGAAAAGTTATTGTTGGTCGAATGTAGACTAGAGGTTGGGTTACTGATGATCTCCTTACTACAGTGAGAGCGGCGGTAGAAAAGTTGTTGTTGGTCGAATATAGATTAGAGGTTGGGTTACTGATGATCTCCTTACTACAGTGAGAGCGGCGGTAGAAAAGTTGTTATTGGTCGAATGGAGACTAGAGGTTGGGTTACTGGTATCTCATTACTACAGTGAGAGCGGCGGTAGAAAAGTTGTTATTGGTCGAATGGAGACTTGAGGTTGGGTTACTGATGACCTCCTCACTACAAGGTGGTAGGGCAGTAGTTAGTTAGTTGGTCTAATGGAGAATAGAAGTAGATTATCGATAATCTCCTTACTACAGTGAGAGCTGCGATAGAGAAGTTGTTATTGGTCTAATGGAGACTAAGTAGGATTTGACCTCAAGGGCAAATTCTAAGTTTGCTAAGCTTAAAACAAGTAACGAATGTTTTCCTGGAAAAAGATACGTCATCATTTGCCTATTACCGTGTGTTCGTTCATCTGTGCTTGATTACATTTGTTTTAAGCAGCTCCTTGTTACCGCCATTTTTTTTAACAAAAATATTCTGAGAACCTGGCTCATACAGGTTGTGTGAGAACCATGATTCTTCTCTTATCGTTGTTCTCCGGCACTCAGGTCTATGTACTTTGTACTGAAAGTGCGCAGCTCGTTTATAGCTTTGATATTTGTTGAGTTATATAGGGTATCTATATATATATATATATATATATTATATATATATATATATATATATATATATATATAGGGTTTTATATAAAAAACAACAAGAGATATAGAAACAAAGTTGAACGCATTCGAAAATAAATGTCTAAGGAAAGTACTTGGTATTGCGTGGAACGAATTCAAAACAAACGAGGAAATTAGAGAAATCGCCAATCAACCACTAATATCTTCAGTAATAAAGAAAAGACGATGGTCATATGTTGGACATGTGATGAGAAGAGATAATAACCGAATAGCAAAGCAGGCCCTCATATGGGAAAAACAGGTAAGAGAAAAAGAGGAAGACCCAGGAGACACTGAGAAGAACATTGATGAGAGAGGCAAGAGCAACAGGATTCCGCTCCCTCAATGAGATAGAGCTGCTTGCACAGAACAGAGACAAATGGCGAGATTTGATAAAATATCTTTAAAAGAAAACTGCTAGAACAAAAATTCAGATATGAGAAGGTGTATCTTGGTCTACGCCCTATGGGCCGGCAACGGCTCGAAAGGTCAATAGATATATAGGGTGGATCATATTTGCATCGCCGCTGAATACATCTTGGGAGCCGCGATAGCTCAGTGGTTAGTGAACTGGACTACAAAGGACAAAGGGTAGGGTTCGATCCCAACCGACGGCTTCCGGTTTCACCCAGCCTTAAATGGGTACCGGATTTTTTTCTGGGAAAGTAAAGCAGCACGGGCGTAACACCGACCACATTACCCCAAAAATCATGTGCTGAAGGTCTGTAAAATATAGGGTCACTAACACTATATTTCCCTATACGCGACTAGGCGTGACGGGGGTACTTTACTTGCTACTTTACTGAATCCATCTAGTGTTACAATGCTGCCCAAGTATATGATAGTGTTTGTTACTGCCAGATTCTGGTTTTCTTTTTTCAATGATGGACTGGGTTCTTTTTTTTTATTTAAGGTCTTAACTTATTATTGTGTGTAATGTTTATATTCCACCCAACTGGCTGACAGCATTTGTGCAATCAGCCGGTTTTCTACTGAATGTACTGACAGAAATAGGCTAATAATGCGATGTTAGCAGCGTATTTTAAATAGAGTTCTGAAAACTATGGCCATCTTATTCCTCTGAGAACATCATCTCTTGTCTGTCACATGACCCAGTCCATTACAGTTAAAAAGAGAATGAATGACAGATAATGTCATTGTCGCAATCCCGTTTTTTCTTGCAAAGACAAGTATGCAGTTACAAAAGAAATAGCAATGCTTGCACATCCAATACATTTTGACAATTCCTAAACCTGCTTGTAAATTCAGGAATTTCAAGCGGACTGGTCCTTGAATTTTAATCTCACAGCGTATCCTCCCATGTTGTTCTAATCCCCTCTAGCTCATGCATGCTACCAGAAAATGGGTCTCTAATCCAGCGATTTCTTTAAGAGGAAACGATCAAATATTCAACGAAACTAAACTGTAAGTCTGTTAAATGTCGCGATGTGGGTCCTAAGTGACAGGCCAACCTCAAACTCTTCGTCTGTGGAATTAATAACAATTTGTTATATTTATAGATATCTCATAGGTTTAGTTTCCTTGAAGATTATACTAGAAATTATGGCATCTTAACAGCCTGGCATGGAGAAAGAATAACAGAAAAAGTGATAGAGTACACCAGAAACAGAAATGGATAGTGAGACATGATCGCCAACGTTAGTAGGCATGACATTTTAAATTATGAGACAATGTTTTCAAATTGTCAATAAGTATAAAAAGCTTGTAATTTGACTATAAGTATATATATATATTATATATATATATATATATATATATATATATATAATATATATATATATATATATATATATGGCCCTTTTCGTCTTGTCAGACGGTCTAGTGGAGGCTTTCTGTATTTTTTTTATTTTTGAGGTTTTGTTTTTGTCGAACTGCCTCCTCTCGTGGCTAATTCTACCAATGTTTGACAAACACACACGATCACAGAATGAACAAGTCAGGACAACTGATCCACTGGATTTTCCATCCTTTTTCATGAGTCTTTTCTCTTCTAAGTTTTGCCTTAGCACAGTCTCAAAAAATGTTACACCATTCCTTGTACATGCTCTCCATGATGTACGATCACTTGTCAGATGTTTCCAGTAATTTTCACAGATGGAGAAGTCATTCAGAGATGATTTACAGATATCTCTATATCGTAGTTTAGGTCTGCCGATTTGTCTTTTTCCGTGTGTTAGTTCATCATATAGTATTTGCTTGGAGATGCGTTTTTCTTCCATTCGCTGGACATGCCCCAGCCATCTTAGTCTTCGGCATCTGAGCATCGACATGATTGTTGGGGTCTTAGCACGTTGCCGGACAGTTAAGTTGGTTATTTTGTCGTGCCATTTGATATGCGTTATTCTGCGGAGACATCGCATGTGGAAGACATTTAGTCTTTTTTCGTGATTTGAGTATATTGTCCAGGCTTCAGATCCATATAATAGTGTGCTAAGCACACAAGTTTGATATATTAAGAGTTTGGTCTTTAGTATTAGTTTCATGTTGTTCCAGCCCCTTTATGTGAGTTTGCCGAAAGTCGTAACTGCCTTATCAATTCGGGCTGTTTATTTCATCCTCAAGAGAAGTGGTTTGTGTAATTTATTATAAGTAATGGCAAGAGAATAAAAGGAAAACCAAGAGACAAATGGTGGTTCAAGGGAGACAACAGTAACGATCTATCTCTACGTGATGGCCTTATGTGACAGAGGATATAGGAAATACGGATATACAATTTATTCCCGATATATAAATATATTCCATATGTGTGTTCGTAACCCTATACTAGTCACGAGTACATATGCATGATTGAAAGACATCGCAAGTGATAACACTTTTTTAGGATACTTAGCTGGGAGTGTGATGTAACGCGAGTCTCGTGACAAGGCGCTATGCAGTGGAGGGCTCGAGCTCGCTTTGGGCTTATTTTTCTTTGTGTTTTCTCTGTTGTTTATTTGCGGATTTTTCTGAGTGTTGGACATATTCGTCCACCTGAAATTAGGCATAAAGAAGGCCGGACGTATACAATTAGGCCAAAAAAACAACAAATCTACATTTTCTTATCCCTTCAGATTTCAATTGAGTATATTTAAATGGAAGGAGGCCGTGTATGAGAAACATGAACAAAAATTTAATGCAATGTTTGCAGAAACGAGACTGTTGCTTTATGTCAAATAATTTTAGGGTTCATTTGTCCAAACATCTTTAACAGCTACTCAAATAGTCTTTAATTCCATGATTTGCTTTCTATAAACACGAACAGTCGATAGCCCCAAGAAAAATGAGGCGCCAAATTCAATTAAATGTTATGTATTAATATTTCTAGCAGTCGTGTGTAATGTGTTCACTACTTGCAGTGTATAACTGTGTTCATTGGTGCTCGTGTATGTTTCCATGAGCGGTCCAGTAGTCCAAACTGAAATGACTTGAAACCGAAGACTGAATTAATATTGTCAGTATTTAACAACTTCCATGAAAAAACTAGCCGAAATTATATTATTTTATCCTTATAACTTTTTACTACAAAATATAAAAGTATATATGAGTGTAAAACTTAGATTTTTTTCTCAGCATTAACTTCATGCTATATGCTGCAGATGTTTTTATCTAGTCGTTCTATCAGGCCTGTACTTGTTCTATTCCTGCTAAACTATCCATGTCTTCAGCAGGTTGTTAATAGTTCTAGATCCATATCGTGAACTGCTATACCCTCATTTAATCTATTAACTACTCCTTCAACAGTAGCATGTAACAACCAGCAAATGAACTCAACGTAAATATGCCACACTATCGTTCGCCAATCTTGTTATGTCTGGAGGCTACTTTTAACTAATGGAGTACATTAAGGTTTCGTTCTGTTGTGTTTGTGATAACTTTTGACTAACGGAACATATTAAAGTTTCGCTGTTCAGTGGCGTCAGTGACTACTTTTGACTAACGGAACACATTAAAGTTTCGCTCTTTGTGGCGTCTGTGACTACTTTTGACTAAAGGAACACATTAAATATCATTGTTTGTGGAGTCTGTGACTACTTTTCACAAAACGGAACACATTACAATTTCATTGTCTGTGGCGTCTGTGACTAATTTTGACTAACGGAACACATTAAAATATCATTGTTTGTGGCGTATGTGACTACTTTTGACTAACTGAACACATTACAATTTCATTGTTTGTGGAGTCTGTGACTACTTTTGACTAACGGAACACATTACAATATCATTGTTTGTGGAGTATGTGACTACTTTTGACTAACGGAACACATTACAATATCATTGTTTGTGGAGTCTGTGACTACTTTTGACTAACGGAACACATTACAATATCATTGTTTGTGGAGTCTGTGACTACTTTTGACTAACGGAACACATTACAATTTCATTGTTTGTGGCGTCTGTGACTAATTTTGACTAACAGAACACATTAAAATATCATTGTTTGTGGCGTATGTGACTACTTTTGACTAACGGAACACATTACAATTTCATTGTTTGTGGAGTCTGTGACTACTTTTGACTAACGGAACACATTACAATTTCATTGTTTGTGGCGTCTGTGACTACTTTTGACTAACGGAACACATTAAAATATCATTGTTTGCGGAGTCTGTGACTACTTTTGACTAACGGAACACATTACAATGTCATTGTTTGTGGAAGCTGTGACTACTTTTGACTAACGGAACACATTACAATTTTATTGTTTGTGGCGTCTGTGACTAATTTTGACTAACGAAACACATTACAATTTCATTGTTTGTGGAAGCTGTGACTACTTTTGACTAACTGAACACATTACAATTTCATTGTTTGTGGAAGCTGTGACTAATTTTGACTAACGGAACACATTAAAATATCATTGTTTGTGGCGTATGTGACTACTTTTGACTAACGGAACACATTACAATTTCATTGTTTGTGGCGTCTGTGACTACTTTTGACTAACGGAACATTACAATTTCATTGTTTGTGGCGTCTGTGACTACTTTTGACTAACGGAACACATTACAATTTCATTGTTTGTGGCGTCTGTGACTACTTTTGACTTACGGAACACATTAAGGTGTCTGTCTGTAAATTATTTTGATTGTCGAAACACTTTACGGTTTCGTTATTTGAGGTCTCTGTGACTAAATTTGACTATCGAAAGATAGTAAGGGTATATTGCGTGCTGTGTTTGTATGTTACTGTAGCTAGTTTGACATCAATATTGTAGACAGCTAATTGATATTTGCAAGCACAGCGTCTATTCCTTAATAAACTGTGTATTTTGACTAATGTATTAATGCAATGTTCTTGACGCCATCTCGTTTGACCAATGCAGGCCATAATTTTGGAACAGGCAATATGTATTCTTTAGTCACTGTGTGCCTATATCCAGTTATGTTATGAAGTGACAACTTTTAAAAAAACACCATTGGAAATACATGGTGAAAACAAACAAAATTCAGTTGTTTTTTATTTTTGTTTTTTGTTTAATCATGTACAGAAACTGTGGGGCGTTAATTTTCTTTAAAAGTGAAGATAATTGTAGCATGTTCATTGCGTGTTTCATATCGAATTTCCTTTACATCATGGCGATTTCATGGCTTTTTTGGACAAAATATTCTGGAATTTGAATGACGTTTGAAACTCTAGTAAGTGAAATAAATTAACAGACAGACCGGCGGAACTTTCAAAGTGACTAAAAGAACACGTTCTTGAAGTTCTGACGAACACATTCATGACGTTCTGTCGTCCGATGTTCACTGCAAAGGTATGACCATTAAGAGGAAGGGCACATATATGGTCATCAAGATCAAGGGCACATATATGGTCATCAAGATCAAGGGCACATATATGGTCATCAAGATCAATGGCACATATATTGTAATCAAAAGCAAGAGCACATATATGGTCATTAAGAACAAGAGGACATATATGGTCAGCCAGAGCACAGGTGTAGTCATCAAGAACACAGGTATAGTTATCAAAAGCACAGGTATGGTCATCAAGAGCACAGGTATGGTCATCAAGAGCACAGGTATAGTCAACAAGAACACAGGTATTGTTATCAAGAGCACAGGTAAGGTCATCAAGAGCACAGGTATAGTCATCAAGAACACAGGTATTGTTATCAAGAGGACAGGTATGGTCATCAAAAGCACAGGTATGGTCATCAAAAGCACAGGTATGGTCATCAAGAGCACAGGTATAGTCATTAAGAACACATGTATTGTTATCAAGAACACAGGTATGGTCATCAAGAGCACAGGTATAGTCAACAAGAATACATGTATTGTTATCAAGAGCACAGGTATAGTCATCAAGAACACAGGTATGGTCATCAAGAACACAGGTATTGTTATCAAGAGCACAGGTATGGTCATCAAGAACACAGGTATTGTTATCAAGAGCACATGTATTGTTATCAAAAGCAAAGGTATGGTCATCAAGAACAAGGGCACAGATATGGTTATCAGAGCAATAGCAGAGGTATGACCATCAAAAGGTTCGCTCATTATTTGTTGTAGAAAAGCGAACGAAAGATAGATAGATTTGTTGTAGAAAGATGTTATAGTTGTTGATAGTAAGCACCCTTTACAAAACCAACGTTTGGAAATAACCACAACTACCCTACCGTCCCAGTGATAAAATGCTGCGCTGCTCTTTTTTTCACAAAAATTGTTTGATTGTATCTCCCCACTGTTGTATTTATTAATTGTATCCTTAGTAATATGCGTCAATCCATGTCAGATGCTTTCCTGAAGTCAATGACGATGTGCTACAAGCGTAAACATATTTGCTCACACAAAAAATATTTCAACATCTGCTCTTTAGTGTTTTTCCCTTATCTAGAATCGGTCTTTTCTTCGGCAATTTTTTTTCCTATTTGAGATATTAAACAATTCAGTAAAATTATGAACGTACACTTCTAGCATGATTAATTAAACTGATAGTTCAGTACTTGTGGCATAGTTGGAATGGGCTTTGATCGGTAGAACGAGGATTAGCAATCGAGTTCATAATTTTAGGCATTTTCCTGATAGCCTGATTTTTACATCTGTTCTGGTAGCTTGTATCAAAGTATTTCTACACAAAACCAGTCTTGTCATTTTAATTAAGAAACCAAGGTTTTTCTGAATCTGAACTAATCGTATATGTGAGCTCTGGGGGGGGGGGGGGGGGGGGGGGGAACAGTACAAACTAAAATAAAGAGCCAAATAATATTTAAATAAGTCTAGTCTGGCCAAATGTCCAGGATCGAGAGGGCAAACAGCCCGGTATTCAAAACTTCGTGTTGAAGTCGAATGTGACGAGCCGAACTACGCAAATGTAAATTTTACCGAAAACGACAACATAATGCATGTACCCCCCACTTTTGTTCTTTTATAAAGGCGAAGACGACTGACTATTCAATCCTTTAGTAGTGATCGAGTGAACGCCAGGAAAAAAAAAAGAATGAACAAATATAAGTAAATGGTGTACACTTGAAGTAATCGTTAAAGCTGGCGAAGGGAAATCGTTTGACTTCGTTGTTGATAATAATTCTAGAATTATTTTAAAAAGAAAAGAACTACATGAATAAAGTTGATACGTTATTGTGAAAATAAAAGAGAAAAGAAACTTTGGAAGCAAATGTGTACTGACAGCAGGTCTGTTAAAATCAAACCTGGATCCAGGGGAAGAAAATATGTGCTAATCGTTAATAGGTTTTTTTTTAATAAGAGAAACACGGATGAGGTTTATGTAATTATTAGGCGAGGTCTATGCAACTATTAGGCCAGGTTTATGATATTAGGCGAGGTTTATGCAATTATTAGACCAGGTTTATGATATTAGGCGATGTTTATGCAACTATTAGGCCAGGTTTATGATATTAGGCGAGTTTATATGCAAATATTAGACCAGGTTTATGATATTAGGCGATGTTTATGCAACTATTAGGCCAGGTTTATGATATTAGGCGAGGTTTATGCAACTATTAGGCCAGGTTTATGATATTAGGCGAGGTTTATGCAATTATTAGACCAGGTTTATGATATTAGGCGATGTTTATGCAATTATTAGACCAGGTTTATGATATTAGGCGATGTTTATGCAATCATTAGGCGAGGTTTATACAATTATTAGGCCAGGTTTATGTAATTATTAGGCGAGGTTTATGCAATTATTAGGCCAGGTTTATGCAATTATTAGGCGAGGTTTATGCAATTATTAGGCCAGGTTTATGTAATTATTAGGCCAGGTTTATGTAATTATTAGGCCAGGTTTATGCAATTATTAGGCCAGGTTTATGCAATTATTAGGCGAGGTTTATGCAATTATTAGGCCAGCTTTATGTAATTATTAGGCCAGGTTTATGCAATTATTATTATTTGTGGGGCTTTTTTCAGCCTTGCAGTAAACGTTTATTTGTTTAAAGGACCCAAGGTACATATTGTAAAAGTAAATGAAACCTATGAATGCATGACTTGCATTGTAAGATTCAGCTACTACCACAGTTATAATTACCAAATGGTATTGGTGCCTTGCAATACAGATAAGTTACTACTGCGCAGTGATCGACACTTCTTAGATGTCGACCACAAAGACAAAGTGGCAGCACCCTTCTGATTTTGACATGAAAAGGAGATGGGCTTTTTAAAGATAGGACGTTTTGTGTTTTTCTATCTTGAAGCTGTCTGTATGAGCAGCTGAAAAATTGAATTTAAAGGGGTGACTTTTAAAATGTGGTGGTTAGGGTCATCATCATCATTGAGTGCAGTCTTTGCATCGAAGGTTGGCTACTATGGAGCGCCATTCCGCTCCAGCTCTTGCTTTGATACTGCAGGTTGTCATAGGCTGATTTGTTCATCGTTTGATGACACTCGTCCATGTTGGTCTTGGTCTGCCTCCACCTTGTATTTTCCCTTCTACGATTTCTTTTAGTAGGCTACTGTGTCTTTTTAACATGCCACAAAATAGTCATTTGTCTTATAGGCTTTGAGTATTCTCTTTGTTTATGATCATTGTTTTAGACTTTTTGATATTCATTTCTAATCCATGTTTTGCTTGCCATGTTTATTTCATTAAGTAATTGTTGTAGATCTTTATGATTTTCTGCTAGTTTACAGTATCATCAGCATATCTTAGGTTATTGATTATCTTTCCATTAATGTTTAGGCCTGGCATCTATGTGATGGTTTTAAAGTTCTATTCAATTTATAGATTGAACAAGCTTGGTGATAGGATGTATGCCTGTCTTACTCCTCTTTTTTTTATATCAATGGGTGTAGAGTTCTCTTTTTTATATTTTATATTGTTGTTTGCTCACAGTATAAATAACGTAAAGTCATTTATAAGTCATTGTCATCTAGATGTATATCTTTTAGGCAACAGTTATTTATATAAGTTATTTATGGTGCATTCTATCAGATGCTATAGTGTAGTATATGAAGCAGGCACATATTGGTTTGTTTACTTTTGTGTACTTTTGGATTAATGTCCTTATGCAGGATATGGCTTCTTTGTCCAACTGTTATTCCTAAATCCAAATCCATGGATTATGGTACATCATCATCATCAAGTACCGGGCCTACTGGCGTAGGTGATCATGTCTCTCCACAACTTTCGACCTCTGCAGCTATTTATCATTTCTGTTGTTGACCTTCAGACAAGCCATTCTCTTAAGCTGTCTGTTATTTTTTTCTATTTGCTTCCTTCTATCTCTTCGTCCCTCAATTTTTCCAGTTGTTACAATATATTCCAGTTGTTCTCTGCTCATTACATGGCCCAAAAATTATGATTGTCTCTTCCTAACATTGGAAATTGGCTCTCTTTTTGCTTTGACCTCTCTCAGAACATCTTCATTACTCTACTTAGCTATCCATGGTATTCTCAACATTCTTCTGTAAAACCACATTTCTACAGACTCCAGTGATTTTCTTGTCTGTTGTCCTATTGTCCATGACTCGCATCAATATGTTAAGACTGGCTCTACGTAACATTTAAGAACTCTTTTTCTTGTTTCTATTGTCAAAAATGGATTGCATAGTATCTTCCTCATTTTTTGGAAAGCTGCTTTTGCCTGAGCCATTCTGCATCTCACCTCTTTTGTACATCTTCCGTCTGAGGTTAACAAAGTTCCCAAATATTAAAATTCATTTACCTGTTTTAATATTGTTCCACTTGTCTTTATTTTGCACTGAGGTGATGTCTTTTTCTTTGTTGTTACCATTACCTCTGTCTTTTTGCTATTAAGGCTGAGTCCTTTATTTTTGCTTTCTTTCACTATAATGTCCAACATTTCTTGTAATTCATTTTCACTCTTAGCGATTAATACTGTAACATCAGCATCATCATCATCATTGAGTGCCGTCTCCGCAACGAAGGTTGGCTACCATGGAGCGCCATTTTGCTCATATCTCTTGCTTTGATGGTGCAGGTTGTCATCGGTTGATTTGTCCATCTTTTGATGTTACTCGTCCATGTTAATCTTGGTCTGCCTTTGCCTCTTTTACCTTGTATTTTCCCCTCCAGTATCACTTTCAGTAGGCGGTTGTGTCTTTTAACATGGCCTAAGAATCGCATTTGTCTTGTTCTAATTGTGTTCAGAAGTTCTCTTTTCATTTTTAGTTGTTTTAAGACTTTGTCATTTGTTTTCTTTTCCTTCCATCCAATTCTACCTATTCTTCTATATATCCACATTTCAAAGGCTTCAATTCTCTGTTCTGTTTTCTTGTCTAATGTCCATGTTTCAGCACCATATAGGAATATTGAGAAGATGTAACATTTTGCTATTCTTAGTTTTAGCTCTGGTGTTATTTGTTTTGATGTTAGTATGTCCTTCATGACATTAAAATTACTTTTTGCCATTCCTATTCTTTTGTTTATTTCAGTTGTACATTTTCCATCACTGGTTATAGTATGTCCAAGGTAGTTATAGTTCTGAACTGTCTCCAGGTCTATTCCTTCAATTTTGATATCCACTTGTGGGTTTTTGCGTATTTTCTTTGTTTATGATCATAGTTTTAGTTTTTTGATATTCATATCTAGTCCATATTTTTTGCTTGTCGTTGTTTCATTAAGTAATTGTTGTAGGTCTTTAGGATTTTCTGCTAGTAGTACAGTATCGTCAGCATATCTTAGGTTATTGATTATCTTTCCATTAATTTGTAGGCCTGGCATCTCTATGATGTTTTTAAAGATTTGCTCAGTGTATAGATTGAACAAGCTTGGTGATAGGATGCATCCTTGTCTTACTCCTCTTTTTTATATCAATGGGTGTAGAGAACTCTTTGTTATATTTTATTATTGCTGTTTGCTCCCAGTATAGATTGCATATTAGTCGTATATCCATGTCATCTAGATGTATCTCTTTTAGACATTCTATAAGTTGTTTGTGGTGTACTCTATCAAAAGCTTTGGTGTAGTCTATGAAGCAGGCATATAATGGTTTGTTTACTTCTGTGTATTTTTCGATTAATGTTCTCATGACAGATATGGCTTTTTTTGCCCGCTATTTTTCCTAAATCAAATTGCGCTCATCTAATTCAGTATTGATTTTTTTATTCTGAATCCTTCCTTGTATTAACTTTTAGCAAGATTTTGTAACATGGCTCATTAGGCTTATTGTCTAAAGTCACTGCATTCAACTGCACCATTCTTTTTAGGCAATGCAATGAAAGTTGATGTTTTTAGTTCATTTGGTATGTATCCTGTGTGGTATATGTCGTTGCATATGTCTGTAATCACTTCAATGCCAAAATCTTCAAGTGCCTGTATCATCTCTATCTGTATGCTTTCAGGTCCTGCTGCTTTTCCCTTTTCATTGTTTTATAGCTTTTTCCACCTCAGATTTTAAGATTTTATAGCCTGATGTACATTTTATAATTGGTTTCTTGTCCCTTTGATCATGAAATAGTTCTGTTATATATTCCTGCCATCTATCTATGATATCCTTATTGTCTGTTAGCATTTTCCTTTTTGTCTGCAATGCATCCACCTTCTGTGGCTTTTTTATTTTTATTAGTCATTCTCTTATTTCTGTGTGCATTCCTCTTAGGTCTTGTTTGCTTTCCATAGTTTCTATTTCTCTACATTTTGGCTGAGCAGTCTTCTTTTGCCTTTTTGCACATTTTGCGTATCTCATTATCTATTTTATTGTATGGCAGTGTTCCTTCGCTTTTCTCCTTTCTTCCATTTTTTCTAAGATGGTGTTAGTTATCCATTTTTGTTTTGGTTCTTTTCTCTTTTGGGTAAGGGTCGCAGGCTTTTTGTATGCTTTTCTTATGCATTGCCATTTGGTTGTTACTTTTTCATCAGGATTTTCTCTTTCTGTATTGTTCAATTCCTTCCTCTAGCAGCTTCTGGTATGTGTTCTTTACTTGTATTGTATAGGTATCTTTAATATCTTTTTGATTTAAAGCTGTTTATGTCGAGTGGGTTTGTTGATGAATCAGATTTTTGCTTGTTCTCTTTAGTTGATTTTCATTTTAATCATTACAGGATTGTGATCAGAATTAATATCTGCTCCTGGGTAGGTTTGGCTTTCTTTACGCTGTTACGGAACCTTTCTTTTATCATTATGTAATCTATTTGATTCCTCTTCCTATCTCCAGGCTTTCCATGTGTATAGTTTCCTTTTCTCTTGCTCAAAGGTAGGTGTTACATATTATCAGCCTGTTTTCTTCACAGATTGTATTAATCTTTCTCCTCTGTCATTTCTTTTTCCTAAACCATGATTTCCTATAATTGTCTTATATCTACCTTTTCCTACTTTAGCGTTCATGTCACCATTACAATCAAGATGTCTGAAGATTTCACTTGCTTCATAAACTTTATTTAGTCTTCATAGTATGCCTCTATTGTTCATCTGTGTAGTCTTGAGTAGGTGCAATATGTCTGTATTATTGCTATGTCGAATGGTTTGCTTTCAACTTGAGTAGTATAATCCTATCACTGTATGTCCATTGGGTACTTATATATTTTGTTGTAGCTCTCTTTTTATCAGTATTCCTACCCCCTTGATGTTCTGTTGTGTTTCCTGAGTATATAAATGTATATTTTCGTCTTCAAATGTACCCACATTCCTTCATCTAGTCTCTGATATGCCTAAAATATCTATATTTTTCGTTCTGCTTCTTGAATCAGATTTTCCAATTTCCTTGTTGATATAGAGTCCTCTACATTCCAAGTACTTATTTTAAGATCTTTCCTCCGACATAAGTTCGAATTTCTCCGACTCTCCATGGCTTTCCTCTGGACTGGTACGTGATGAGGCTCCAATCTCTTTCACGGTGGTCAGCCATGTTCGTCTTTCGTGTTCTGAACATGCCTCTTGTGTACCACCACACTTTGCTGTTTTCGCTTGCCTGGGCCGTTGATCATTCTTGATTCCTCCGCCTCCATCCACCGTCACAGACTTTTCACCTAAGGGTTGAACATACCCGTTTTCCGTTGACGTTTTTGTCAAACATGTGCTTGCCTATCGAACCGCGAACACACAACACAAAGAAGAATAAATCATATTCCACTTAAATATCGGCAATCACAGTCCATCCCCACGTTAGAAGTAAAACATACACCAAACGGGAGAATAGCAACACATAATTTCACAACTAGACTGTCGCGTAAATCATTTAAATATATCAGCAAGAGCCGAATTATAAAAATCGACTACACGAAGCCGCCATGACACCGGAAGTTTTCATCAACATCAGCATACCTTAGATTATTTATTATGACCTCCAATTGTATATTCCAGGCATGCCCCTTATAGATCTTAAAATAATCTCACTATAAATATTAAAACAAATCTGGTGACAGCACTTAACCTTGTCTAACACCTGTTTTATTTGTTGAAACATTCCCAATTGGTTTCCAGTTTTCTTATGGCCGCTGTTTGTTGCCAGTACATGTTCTTATTATTCTTAGATCTTTGCTGTCTATGTTTATGCTTTCTAAAATGTTGATTATTTCTTGGTGCTTTACTTTGTCAAATGCTTTGTGTAATCTATGAAGCATAGGTATAGATCTGTTTCAACCTCTATGGCTCTTTCTACTAAAGATCTTATGAAATAAATGGCATTGCTTGTTCCTTTATCTCTAACAAAACACACTGTTCATCGCTAATTTGTGGACTGATTTTGGTTCGCATGATGGTTCTTAGTAATATCTTAGTCATATGACTCATAAGGCTTATTGTGCGATGATCATCGCATTCAATCGCACACCCGATTTCTTTGGGTAGGGCTATGAATATTGATTTGAGCATGTCGTCTGGTATATATCGCTGTTGTAAGATATCATTCAATATTTTTGCTCTTATTTCTATTCCAAATCACCCACGGCTTCAATCTCTTCTTAGTTATTTATCTGGTCCAGGAAGCTTTGCCTGCTTTCATATTGCGCAAGCGTTCTTCCACTTCTTCTCTGAGTATTTCTGGTCCTTCTCCATTATCCTTAATATTTACTTCCGTTCGTTCATCATTATAAAGATCCTTAATGTATTATGTCCATCGTTCCCTTATGTTCTTGATCAATCACAGTTCTCCTTTTCGTTGATCTTAAACATCCCGTTTTTGATTGCGTTTTTCTTCCTGTTAATTCCTCAATTTGTTTGTATATAGCTTTAGCATCTCCTTTTTGTTGCAATTCGATCTCTTTGCATCTCTCTTTTAGCCATGCTTCTTTTGCTTCATGCATTTTACTACAATCTCTATATTTAATCTCTTATACTCATCTTTATTTTCTTTATTCTTCTTCTTGAATCCATTAGCTGCAAAATATCATCTGTCATCCATTTCTTCTTGAATTTGTCCTCAATGGTGGTATGAACCTTTCGATGTTTGTTGCATTGACTCTTTTAGCATTCCCACTGTCATCAATGCTTTGTATCTTCTCTATTGCATTGTACCGGTTCTTAATGGTGATTTTATATTTGTCTTGCAGCTTCTTGTCTGATTTTAGTAAATCTAAATTTAACTTGATTTAACTGAGGCTCGTTTTGTTCTTTTAATTTTACTCTAAGCTTTCCCCACAACTGGTACATGATCACTATTGCAATCTGCCCCTGGTTAGTATGGTACATATCGATCAATAAATGTCAATTGTTTATTTGTTCCCACATTTTTGTGACAACTTGAAATCGTCATATCCCAAAGAAAAAATATAACTGAAGGACGATGTTACTTTCATAAAAACTTCAATGGGAAGTTTATATAAGAAGCTTAGAATTCCACAAAGATAGTACGTGAGGGGGGGTTCATGAATTCTAACACAAAAGAAAAATCTACTGCATCACTGCAGCTAATAAGCACCATTAACATCATTACTATATTTTGTGCTGAATGAAAGCTGGCTTCTCCCAGATGAATCGAGTTCTTACACCGTCAACCAGCGTCTTTACAAACAAGACCGTGAGTACACTGATCTTCATCAAGCTGGTCTGTTATCCCTTATGTGTTTTTTTCAACCGTTACAATCACTTTTCTTTCCCATAAAAAAATCAGGTACCCATTTAAGGCTGGGTAAACCCGAAGCCGTCGATTAGGGATCGAAACCGACCTCTTGTCCTTGTTGTCCAAGTTGACTAAACCACTGAGCTATGGCGGCTCCGCTAACATAATATCAACAAATATACTAAAAATGCAATTAGAGACCACAGAGATGGGATTTCTCATAAGAATGATGAGAGTTCTCTGGACAGCTAAATAAACAATTGGGGGAATTCTTTAAGATGCTAACTCCTAAAAAAAACATCAGAAGAAGGTAATCGACATTTTTAGGTCATATCATGAGGAGGACAATTGGAAAACTGGCTACAACTGGCAAAATACAGAGAAAGAGAGATCGCGAAACGACAAAAAGAGAGAAGATACTAGATAGCGTGGTGTTTTGGCACGGAAAATCAACAACAGAATTGATGCGGTTAACTGTGGATAGAAAAATTGTGGACATAATCATCTACGTCAACCGGTATGGCACATGATGGTTGATAATAAATATAATATCCATTGACACAGAAAGTACACAGAGCTTTAGCGGCCAATTATTAAACGACTTTATCATTTCAATTATAATTCATTTCCTTATTATTAATATTTAATCTCTAGAAAATAAATATAAATACAGATTTATATAATGATCACACTATCTAATATCATTCAACATAGATCTTCGATAAGTTACAACGAAAGCAAAAACACAGGGGGAGTCTTGAATTTCGTAGACATGAAACAGAAAAGCTTCTTTTGCTCATTTGCCTTTCATCGACAAGGGGATATAATCGTTAGCAGTCTTTTGCTCTTCTGTTGGCCTCTCTGGGGTTTCCAATTGTTTTTAATATCCATCAATCTCTCTTTCACCTGGTCGTCTACTGGATGCGGTGTTCTTGTAGTGTTTGTTGAGCTGTATTTGATCATTCACATCTCATCACGCGGCAAAAACATGTTATATCGTTTCTTTGTGACTCCGACAGCGTGAATTATTCACCGCTTTTTCTTAGTTCTTCACTTTCTCTCAAGCTATTTCCAGTCATGCGTCTAAAGCATTTCATTTCGGAATCGATTTTCTTAATTATCTTAAATCTGTTTGCGTATTTTCTGTACCGTAGGACTGTTTATTATGAAACAAGAATTCGATTTCTCTCGATGTACAGAGGCTGATTCTACAGACACTTTTCCTCTAATGATAATCAGGGATATATTAATATATGAGATTTTGTAGTACATAACTAAGATCGCACGGAGAGGGGAGGATAGACATAAGTTGTGGGGAAAGTGGAGGAGAAGCGAGAGGAGGTAGTAGAAATAGGTTGTGGGGAAAGTGGAGGAAGAGAGGGCAGGGTAGAAATAAGTTGTGGGGGAGAGAGGGGGAAGAGAGAGGAAGGAGGAGAGAGGTGGGTAGAAATAAGTTGTGGGGAAAGTGGAGGAAGAGAGGGCAGGGTAGAAATAAGTTGTGGGGAAAGGGAGGAAGAGGAAGAGAGAGAAGGGTAGACATAGGTGTGGGGAAAGTGGAGGAGAGAGATGAGAGGGTAGAAATAGGTTGTGGGGAAAAGCTGAGGAAGAGAGAGGAGGGGTAGAAATAAGTTGTTGGGGGAAAGTGAAGGAAGAGAGAGGAAGGTATAAATATGTTGAGGAAAGTGGAGGAAGAGAGAGGAAGGTAGAAATATGTTGCGGAAAGTGAGGAAGAGAGAGGAGGGTTAGAAATAAGTTGTGGGGAAAAGTGGAGGAAGAGAGAGGTGGGTAGAAATAAGTTGTGGAGAAAAGTTGAAGAAGAGAGAGAGAGGGTAGAAATAGGTTGTGGGGAAAAGTTGAGGAAGAGAGAGGGGGTAGAAATAGGTTGGGGGGAAAAGTTGAGGAAGAGAGAGGAGGGTAGAAATAAGTTGTGGGAAAAGTTGAGGAAGAGAGAGGAGGGTAGAAATAGGTTGTGGGGAAAAAAAGTGGGAAGAGAGAGGAGGGTATAAATAAGGTGTGGGAAAAGTGGAGGAAGAGAGAGGAGGGTAGAAATATGTGAGGAAAGTGGAGGAAGAGAGAGGAGGGTAGAAATAAGTTGTGGGGAAAAGTGGAGGAAGAGAGAGGTGGTAGAAATGGGTTGTGGGGAAAAGTGGCGGAAGAGAGAGGGTGGTAGAAATAAGTTGTGGAGAAAGTGGAGGAATAGAGAGGAGGATAGACATAAGTTGTGGGGAAAGCGGAGGAAGAGAGAGGAGGATAGACATAAGTTGTGGGGAAAGCGGAGGGAAGAGAGAGGAGGATAGACATAAGTTGTGGGAAAGCGGAGGAGAGAGAGGAGGATAGACATAAGTTGTGGGGAAAGCGGAGGAAGAGAGAGGAGGATAGACATAAGTTGTGGGAAAGAAAGCAGGGAGGGAGGAAAGGGAAGTGGAAGAGAACAGGGTAGACATAGGTTGTGGGGAAAGTGGAGGAAGAGAGGGCAGGGTAGAAATAAGTGTGGGGGAGAGAGGGGGAAGAGAGAGGAGGGTAGACATAAGTTGTGGGGAAAGTGGAGAAGAGAGAGGAGGGTAGACATAGGTTGTGGGGAAAAGTTGAGGAAGAGAGAGGAGGGTAGAAATAAGTTGTGGAGAAAAGTGGAGAAGAGAGAGGAAGGTAGAAATAAGTTGTGGGGTAAAGTGGAGAAGAGAGAGGAGGGTAGAAATAAGTTGGGGGTTAAAGTGGAGGAAGAGAGAGGAAGGTAGAAAATAAGTTGTGGGGGGTAAGTGGAGGAAGAGAGAGAGAAGGAAGGTAGAAATAAGTTGTGGGGTTAAAGTGGAGGAAGAGAGAGGAAGGTAGAAATAAGTTGTGGGGTAAAGTGGAGGAAGAGAGAGGAAGGTAGAAATAAGTTGTGGGGTAAAGTGGAGGAAGAGAGAGGAAGGTAGAAATAAGTTGTGGGGAAAGTGGAGGAAGAGAGAGGATAGAAAATGACACGGGTGAGAATGTTGAGAGAACAAAGAAGATATCTGTATGAGAGCGGAAGCGTCAGGAGGACAAAGTTGGAAAAGAAAAAAACAGGAAAGAGTGACATAAGGAGAGGAGAAGAAATCAAAAGAGAAGAGGTAAAGATAACATAAAAATAAGGTTGGGGGGTATTTGCAAAAAACATGATGGATGGATAAGAAGCAAGCGTAAGGGAATAAAGTTAAGATAGAGAGATGAAGGAATGAATGGTGAACGTGATGAAATGAGAAATAAGAAAAGGGAGAGGAAAGAGATTAGGGCGATAAGGGGAAAGAGAGAGAGAGAGAGAGAGAGGAGAGGAGAGAGAGAGAGAGAGAGAGAGAGAGAGAGAGAGAGAAAGATCGGATGATAGAAAAAGACGGAGAAATGACAAATCGCTACCAGGCCTGCCCATTCACTGACTAGTAAACACACATGTAAGAGGCGAGCGGGAGGGTCGGCTGTCAGCTCATCTCTCGCCCATCCTAACATAAACACCACAATAGATCGTTGGAAACCTCTTTACACCGACAGTGCTTCCAGGGAGACGGAAGTCCCCAGAGCCAGCTATGGATAGCTTGGGAGCCGTGTGACTGACACACTAACCCATTGTCACGGGATGTTTTTCTAGCAACTTCCTCGCTAGGATAGGATGTCTCATTTAGGCTCTACCAAGCTTAATGTATGTGAGAGAGAGAGAGAGAGAGAGAGCTATGACATAAGCGAGAGAGAGAGAGAGATAGAGAGGGAGCTTTGAAATAAACGAGAGAGAGAGAGAGAGCTTTGAAATAAAACGAGATAGAGCTTTGAAATAAGCGTGAGAGAGATTGAAATAAGCGTGAGAGAGATTTGAAATAAGCGAGAGAGAGAGTTTTGGAATAAGCGAGAGAGAGAGAGAGAGAGGAGAGAGAGAGAGAGAGAGAGAGAGTTTTGAAATAAGCGAGAGAGAGATTTGAAATAAGCGAGAGAGAGAGTTTTGGAATAAGCGAGAGAGAGAGAGAGAGAGAGAGAGTTTTGAAATAAGCGAGAGAGAGATTTGAAATAAGTGAGAGAGAGAGAGAACTGTAGATATAAGTGAGTGTTTGCTGTTTGTGTGTATGTGTATGTGTGCGTGTGTTTTACAGAGAGAGGAGAGAGAGAGAGAGAGAGAGAATGAGTTAGTAAAAAAAAAGATAATGAAAATGAGAAGAATTAAGAACAAGAGATTGAATGCGATCAAAAGTAATAGCGAGAAAGAGAGGAATTAGACTGAGTGATACAGAAACAGAATGAGGCAAAGAGTGTGTGTCACTGTGTGGGTGGAGGTGTGAATGTGAGCTCCCGTAAGTGGGAACGATTTGTGAGAGACTGACTGATAAAAATAATAAATGAAAGTGCGAGTACGTGATAGAGAAAGAGAGAGAAAGAAAGAGACAGAGTGAGAGAATAAATCAGAGAGAGAGAGAGAGAGAGAGTGAGAATGCGAGTGGCTTGTCTGTGTGCTTTCTATGGATGGGCGAGGGTTGTAGAATGCTAGTACCTATGAAGAGAGAATCAAACATTTAAAAGACAATTGTTGCAGGCGAGTTGCACTTGACGTGTTTGCATGAACTCATGTGAATGGCGCGCGTTTTATAATACACGCACACAGCGGTATCTCATAGAGTACAAAATGGGATATGGTTTGAGAACATGTAAAAGCCCTTTATATTACTTCTCTCATTTGCCTTTCAGCGTCCGGGGAAAGGAAAAAAAAAGAGAGGTGTGTGTGTGTGGTGTGGTGTGGTGTGTGTGTTTGTGTGTGTTGCAATTTGTGGTCTTTAGCTCTTCTGATCGCGCTTCTGCCGCTGTTCTGATTCTTAGTGTTTCTAATATTCCGTCAATCCATCTTTTTGTGTTCGACCTTGAGTCTGGTGTTCTCGCAACGTTTATTGAATTCTCGGTGTGTGTGTTTTTGATCCTCAGCCTTATCACGTGGCCAAACTATTTTATCTCTTGTTTATTTATATATTATATGGGAGGGGGAGGGGGGAGGGGTTATTCCTAGCTTTTTCCCTCAGTCTTCATTTCTTATCTCATCTCGCAGGCCATTTCCTGTCATTCGTCTAACACATCTCATCTCAGTAGAGGTTATTTTTCTTATTGTTCTTGCATCTAGGGTCCAGAACTGGCATGGTGGCGCAGCGCTGTATTGTATAGTGCTCGTTTTTCCTCTAGAGTATTTCCTGTTGGACAATAGTGGTGATAACTGTTCAATGATTTCCCAGGCGATTTCCGCTGTTCGTAAATTGCCGTTGTCATTACACTTCCTAGGTGTTTAAATTCCTCTACATGTTTTAGTTATCTGCCGTCTATAGTTGTGTTGATGTTCTGTTGCTCTTGCGATATTGATATGATTTTCATGTTGTATTTTGTGCCTGTGCTGTTGAGTTTCTTTAAGTGATCTTGTGTGTTCTATTTTCCCATGAATCAGTGCCTTATTGTCTGCATATAGAAGCTCGTTCATCTCCTCTGTCTCTGTTGGGTTGTCTAACTTGCATATATAGCCCATGTATGTAATAAATAGTAGGGGGAATAATACGCCCCGCCTTACACCTGATCTAATTTTGAAACGGTCTGTGTAACCCTGATACTGTTCTGACTGTGTAGCTAATATTGATGTAGAGACTTTTCATTAGGTTAGTTAGATGTTGGCTCACTCCGTTGTTGTTAGTATCTCCCACTGTTGTTCTCTATTTACTGGGTCGAGTGCTTTTTCCTGGTCAGAAGCTAATGAAAGCTATGTTCACATTTGAATGTGTTCTGTCGTATTTTCTGCAAGCTGTTTTAAGGTGAATAGAGCGTCAGTATACACCCTCCGTTTTTTTTTTTTCGGAACCCCATTTGAGAATCGTTTAACTGTAGTTCTATTATTGGTCTCAGCCTTTTTTTCCACAATTTTGGCGTAAAACTTTCCTACATGGCTGAGAAGCGATATACCTTTGTATTGATTGCAGTCTCTTTTGCTACCTTTATTTTTCCATTTTGGTACGATGATTGACTGTTGCCAGTCTGCTGGAGCTTTTTGTTAGTGCCATGATGCACTTGCATTGAATATTCTGTGCAGCAATGTAAACTCTTGTTTCTCCTGCTGCTGCTATTATTCTACTGGTATGATATCTATCCCGGTGCTTTATTTCTTGGCGCATATTTGATTACTTCGTTTTCAACACTCATAATGTTGGGTTCAGTATTTGCGTGATTTTTGTTGTGTTATTGGTAGCTGGTGCCATGTTTAATAGGTCTTCAAAATATTCTTTCCATATATGTTGCATATGTTGTTTATATGATATTAGCTGTCCGTCTTATGAGCTCAGTAGGATCGTGGTTTTCTTTTTTTTCTTTCTGTCCTTTTCACTGTTGTTACATGGTTCATAAATCTGTATATACGTGTTTTTCGGTCGTCTTCTAGTAGTCTGGTTGTGATTATCCTGTCTGAGTAGTATTTCATTTCTAGAATATTCTTTGCGTTTTGGGTCGATGATAAAACCTACCCGTGTGTTGGTCTTTCTGTGTTGTCGACTCCTGAGAATATTATCGTGTAGTTCATGTGTGTGTGTTTTTTTTTATCTCTTGTCCCTTTTCTCTGGCGTCAGCTAACCCTAGTATTTTAATCTCCTCTTTGTAATTTCTTTTATAAGTTCAAATGATTTGTTTTCTATTCCGCATATATTGATTGTTGCTGCTTTTATATTGTGATATATCTCCATTTTTCAGTGATTAGTGATTTCTTTGAGCATAAAACGTTTATCCATTACCGACCTACTGAGTCTGTCATACATTAAGGGCTCAACTTTAAAAAAAACACATTAGGTGTAACAGGGATATGTTTCTTTACGTCCTAGATCGCTAGATGTCACATGCGATCTTTTACGGTCTAATTATACATTTTTAGATGGTTACTTAGATGGTTAGATGGATCTCAGAGATGCCAGGACTAAACATTAATGGAAAGATAATCAGTAACCTAAGATATGCTGATGATACTGTTCTACTAACAGAAAATCCTAAAAACCTACAACAATTGCTTAATGTGATAAAACATAACAAGCAGAAAATATGGACTAGAAATGAATATCAAAAAGACTAAAACTGTGATCCTAAACAAAGAAAATTCTCAAGACCTACAATTAAATATCACAGTTGAGGGAATACATCTGGAAACAGTCCAGAGCTACAACTACCTGGAACATACTATAACCAATGATGGGAAATGTAAATTGAAATAAACAAAAGAATAGGTATGGCAAAAAGTAATTTTAATGCCATGAAAAATATACTAACAACAAAACAAATATCAACAGGGCTGAAACTAAGAATGGCAAAATGTTACATCTTCTCAATATTCCTGTATGGTGCAGAAAAATGGACATTAGGCAAGAAAACAGAACAGAAAATTGAAGCCTTTGAAATGTGGATTTATAGAAGAATAGGATGGAAAGACTAGATAACAAACGATGAAATGTGTACATTAGGTGTACAATTGGCAACAACAGTTAAAATACGTAAAAGCCGGAAAAGAAATGAGTCATCTGTCATCATCATCGAGTGCCTTCTCCGCAACGAAGGTTGGCTACCATGGATCGCCATTCTACTCTGTTTCTTGCTTTGATGGTGCAGGCTGTCATAGATTGACTTGTCCATTTTTTATGTTACTCGTCCATGTTAGTCTTGGTCTGCCTCTGCCACCTTGTATTTTCCCTTCCAATATTACTTTTAGTAGGCTGTTCTGTCTTTTAACATGCCCCAAAAATGTCATTTGTCTTGTCTTAATTGTATTTAGTAGTTCTCTTTTTATTTTCAGTTGTTTTAAAACTAATTACCTCCTTTTGTACAACTTCTACGATCCTGAATATATTAATCTTTTAAATTTAATTATTATGTTTCGTTGTAATTCACGGTTTTAAACATAACAAAAGTTATTATATTAAATAAAACCAGACATATAAAGATCTACAACAATTACTTAATGAATAAACATGACAAGCAAAACTGGATTAGATATGAATATCAAACAGACTAAAACAATGATCATAAACAAAGACAATACTCAAAGCCTATAAGACAAACGACTATTTGTGGCATGTTAAAAGACACAAGAGCCTACTAAAAGTAATATGGAAGGGAAAATACAAGGTAAAAGAGGCAGAGGCAGAACAAGACTAACATGGACGAGTAACATCAAAAGATGGACAAGTCAATCTATGACAGCCTGCACCATCAAAGCAAGAAACAGAGTAGAATGGCGATCCATGGTAGCCAACCTTCGTTGCGGAGAAGGCACTCGATGATGATGATGATGATGTGATGGTTACATTTTAAAAGTACTTATCTGATATTGTACTCCTCCTTGAATAAAACACTTTACACAATGTTTTAAAAATATATATCCGTTACTTTTTTCGGTCACTTTTTACCTGTTCTTTATACAATTTTTCTACACCCATTGATATAAAAAGAAAGACAATGATGCACCCTATCACCAAGCTTGTTCAATCTATACACTGAGCAAATCTTTAAAAACATCACAGAGATGCCAGGCCTAAACATTAATGGAAAGATAATCAATAACCTAAGATATACTGATGATACTGTACTACTAGCAGAAAATCCTAAAGATCTACAACGATTAATGTAATAAGCATGACAAGCAAAATATATGGACTAGATATGAATATAAAAAATGCTAAAACTATGATCATAAACAAAGAAAATTATCAAGATCAACAATTAAATATCAATGTTGAAGAAATACATCTGGAGATAGTTCAGAGCTACAACTAACTGGGACATACTATAACAGTGATAGAAAATGTACAACTGAAATAAACAAAAGAATAGGTATGGCAAAAAGTAATTTTAATTCCATGAAAAATATACTAACATCAAAATAAAAATAACACCATGGCTAAAACTAAGAATTACAAAATGTTACATCTTCTCAATATTCCTATATGGTGCAGAAACATGGACATTAGACAAGAAAACAGAACAGAAAATTGAAGCCTTTGAAATGTGGATTTATAGAAGAATATGTAGAATTGGATGGAAAGAAAAACAAACGATGAAGTTTTAAAACAACTGAAAATAAAAAGAGAACTACTAAACACAATTAGAACAAGACAAATGAAATTTTGGGGGCATGTTAAAAGACACAACAGCCTACTAAAAGTAATATTGGAAGGGAAAATACAAGGTAAAAGAGGCAGAGGCAGACCAAGACTAACATGGACGAGTAACATCAAAAGATGGACAAGTTAACCTATGACAATCTGCACCATCAAAGCAAGAGACAGAGTGGAATGGTGCTCCATGGTAGCCAACCTTCGATGCGGAGACGGCATTCATTGATGATGATGATGATTATACAATTTATATAATTAGACCGCTGCCGGAAATTTATTAAAGCGATTTCCCAGTAAAGTGTTTAATTTCAATGTTTAACATTATTTAAAAAATGATTATATCGTCAACGTAATATACGTAACATATACATATACATTGTAAACATCGAGGTCGATAAGAGGAACGATCATTCAAATGCGTCACCAAGTCCCAGTAAGGAATCCCAGCCAAATGTTAGTAACCGTAAAGAAAGATTAGAAGGTGGTGATCTGTTCAGAGACAGGGATTCTTTCGGACGAGCTCTAGTAAATGTAACGTTCAGCAAAGGACAAAGGATGTAGCGTTCTGCGACCTGATGATGATGACGAAAGATTAGTTTGCTAACAGATACAACAAGCTATCGGAGTACATGCTGATCTCTTGACTATTGTTAAGAAGCGCAAAATGAAATGGTTTAGCCACCTCTCTCGATCGTCTGTCCTAGCAAATTTCCTGTAAGGAACTGTGAAAGGAACGAAGAGAGGTAGGCAGAGAAAAAGATGGGAAGATAACGCCAAAGAATGGACAGGCATCGACTAATGCAGAATCCAAAAAAATTACTGATGGTAGAGAGAAAAGGAGAAAATTTCGAAGACTGTCAGATTTGTGGTGCCCCAACGACCACATCATGGTTATGAGGAGGAGGAGAAGGAGAAGAAGAAGAAGAAGAAGAATGGAATAATATTGCTGAATAAAACTAACTCTTAGTTTAGAGCTGCAGTCTCCCTTGACAGGATAAATATCACATAACCAATGGACTGCAAAGACCCTAGAAGAGCAATCTATAGTAATAATAAGACCAGCGGGCTAAAAGGAATACCCAAAGTTTGTGACGTTTTCAGCTCTGCGAGTAGGGGTGGTTGACGTTAGCCGTCAATAGCTCGCATAGCTGAAGATGTCGCAAACTTTGGGTGATTTCGGCATTTCTCTCTCAGCCGGCAGGCCCTAGTAAAACTATAGAAGGTTGTAGTCACTAGCTACAAAAAATACTAAATTACAAATATTTTAAAAATATAAACAGCACAGTGATCCGACTAGTTCAACGGGGATAATGAAGATAAGGAAATCACCCTAGTAGGCGTATGGGGATTACAGTGTTAGTGATCATGACCACGCACTTCACAGTTTTGGGTTATGTGGTCGGTATCACGCCAGGCCGACTTTAATTCCCAGAAAAATCTCTGGTACCCACTTTAGAGGCTGGGTAAACCCTGGAACCTTGTTGATACGAAAAAAAAGTCTGTTTCTTCTGGAAGTCGAGCCCAGACCTTTCTGATCAGGAAGCGAGGAACCACTCTGCTAATACAGGTAAGTAGGATAATAAGAAAAACACATAGAAATCACAGCAGAGCCAATCACACAAGAGTGCTGAGTACTTCAGTCGAGTAAGCAAGTGAGTGTTGCAGAGCAATTTTAAAAGAAATAAACATCAATACTTTTATCACTTTATACAACCGGCATAAAGAAAAAATAAACTCTCCTACCATTTTGGTTCATAAAAATAATCTACAAATGAGCTACAAAACAAATGAATGAAGGAAAATGTAAGGCATCAATAATATCAAACATATTCTGGATTTGAAAAGACTATTCACATAAACACACAAAGAATCAGAAACCATAAAGAGAAATGCCAAGCAATCATGCACTTCGGAACAAACACATTGGAGGTCGACCATATAAAGTATACTGGGAGAGAAATGTGGAAACAAGTGATGCACATTGTCAACCAAGCTTGGAGAAGTCTGCAAAGGATGGGTAAATAGTTATAATTATGGATAAATTTTCTTGCTGCTAGTCACCAACTGATTTGTCCATTCAACGTCAAGGGAGAACCAAAAAGAAAGCAATGATTTGGTTCATTAGCTTCATAACCTCCTTCTCTATACAATAGCATGGTTCTTTTATTGCCCTTGTCAAGTGGCGTGTGCATTCATTAACAGTTTATTGTGGTGGATACAATACAAAGCAGTGATACTTTCATTTTCAATGATTTCTTTTAGAAATCTCCACGAGATTTTCTTTAGTCAATTTGTTTACTTCATCTGTAAGCAGGTATTTCTAGTCAAAATCTGCGCCATTTCGTCAAATCTTCAAACTGAAGGTTGAAACCAAGTAAATTCTGCAGTAGAGCTAATTGTCATTTAATCTGCTCTCTATTTGGAGTGGATGTTGTCATTTAATCTGTTCTCTATCTGTAGTGGAGGTTGTCATTTAATCTGTTCTCTATCTGGAGTGGAGGTTGCCATTTAATCTGTTCTCTATCTGGAGTGGAGGTTGCCATTTAATCTGTTCTCTATCTGGAGTGGAGGTTGTCATTTAATCTGTTCTCTATCTGGAGTGGAGGTTGTCATTTAAACTGTTCTCTATCTGGAGTGGAGATTGTCATTTAATCTGTTCTCTATCTGGAGTGGAGGTTGTCATTTAATCTGTTCTCTATCTGGAGTGGAGATTGCCATTTACACTTTTCTCTGTCTGGAGTGGAGATTGCCATTTAATCTGTTCTCTATCTGGAGTGGAGATTGCCATGTACACTTTTCTCTATCTGGAGTGGAGATTGCCATGTACACTTTTCTCTATCTGGAGTGGAGGTTGCCATTTACACTTTTCTCTATCTGGAGTGGAGGTTGCCATTTACAATTTTCTCTATCTGGAGTGGAGGTTGTCATTTAATCTGTTCTCTATCTGGAGTGGAGATTGCCATTTACACTTTTCTCTATCTGGAGTGGAGATTGCCATTTACACTTTTCTCTATCTGGAGTGGAGGTTGCCATTTACACTGTTCTCTATCTGGAGTGGAGATTGCCATGTACACTTTTCTCTATCTGGAGTGGAGATTGCCATGTACACGTTTCTCCATCTGGAGTGAAGATTGTCATTTAAACTGTTCTCAACTCTGCAATAAGTTTTGCCTCTAACTCTAGCTGAGAATATTCATCCCAAAAATCCTCCATACAATGTACACAAAAGTTTCACGTTCCTCTCTTTATCACATAATAATATCACAGACTACTTTGCCTCACTGTAACATCTAAGTTTAATGTCATGCATATGTCATAACCCTTAATATCTGTATATTTCATAAAATAGTATTAATAAATTATCTTTCTTGTTTTCCGCACATAGCAATCCATCACACTCATCATTTCTGGAAAGATAATTAGCTCTGTAAAAGATGCCTCAATTAGGCCAGTTCTCCTAATTACAGTAATACTTGAACGTTCTTGCAGATCATGTTTCCCACTTCTGCTGTTCAGTGAATATCATAATAAAGCCACACATGTGGAATTTTTGTTTGTACATTACATATAAAACATGTGTTCACAATTTGGATGCTGTATTCAGGAACAATGGAAATGTGTCTGGTTTGATCAATAACTCAGGCCACTAAAATGCAAACCATTCAATGGCAATAAGCTCCTAATGTCTTCTTTCTTGTATTCACCAGATTACTAAACAAATAAACAGTTCTCTTCATCATCAGTTCTTAGAAGGGCATTAAGGGGGCATAGGCATGTTGTGGTTGACAGCAGAGCTGAGATATTTGTGCCTTTGGACTAACACATCTGACTCCAGCATGGTGTTTATGAGCACTGGGTTGCCTTCCCCCTTGATCCCTACTCACTATAAAGAAATTGATGGCAATCGGGTCCACTGTACGAACAGAGGCATGCTTATATTTCCCTCTATATGAGGTCATAATTATCTTTAATGTGTGTGCACGTGGATAGCTATTTTTATAAATAAAAAGCTACAAATGATTAAAAGTACAATGTCTGATTGATGTAATGAAAGCCTGAAATAGTCTTATTTGTAGTGCAACTTATTACAAACATCCTTTTGACTGAGCTATAATATGCTTGATTCACACTACATTCATATTTTGCTTCTTTTCAGTGGATGTCATCTGTAACTGGCAACTTGCACCCAAGCCTTGTTTTAGCCAAAGTATGTTTTCACTTTAGCAGGCAAAAACTAAGCATGATTCTCATCTTAAAACATGTAGAAAAATGCTTCCTATTGGCAAAGGGGCGCTCAGCAGTGGATCCCATCTCACTGTGGAATACCAGGAAATGAGAAAGCAGATCAGCTGGCAAAGGAAGATGCAACAGGCACACAACCAGATGCACCAGTTACACACCATCAAAAGAAAGAGATAATCAAATCAGTCCACAAGTCCCAAATCAAGATGCCGTTCATAAGGATAGATGGGAACAAGTTATCATTATATGTCTCTTAACAGGGAACAATCAACTCCATAGTCACATGCCTACAAAATTCAAGATTGGCACCTCAGTCACATGTACATGTGAACAGATGCCCCAGACTGCTGAACATATACTTCAAGATTGTACTGAATATAGTAGATTGAGGAAAACTCACTTGCCCATAGATACAATGATACAGACAAAACTATATGGGCCACTGCAAAAAACACACACACACAAAATACAATAAAATTTATACAGGAAACACCACTGCAGATATAGACAATACTTCAGGTGAATGAAAGATAGACAGATATAATTAAAAAATCTCTTTAAAACAAGTTGTCATTTTTAATCAAAGAAAACATTAACAGATCTAGATATTTGTGTCCGTACTGTGTTTATCTTAGTACCACAACACCATACAGAGTACAACTATGGCAAATGGTAGTCAGATAAAAACTGTCTTGTATAAATAAAATGTGATAACACTGAACATGACTGACCATAACCATATAAGAAAATAAAATTATACATAATTTAATACTTGGGAACATTTTGTTTTTCTCCATGGTTCTGGTCATTTTATACCACAAGCTAGATTGTCAAAGTTGACATACAGTGAACTTTTCAGATTTAATATTTAATCAAAACTATTCAGTAGAACCCATGACTTTTACAAATCTACTTCTGTTCACTCAAGCCATTTGTGAATCTCATGTTTTATACATAATCTAAATCTCTCATTAAAAATAGTCAATTCATGGAGTGCCCACAGTGTTATCATGAAGATGTTGATCAAGTTTGATTTAAACATAAACTGCATTTAGGATTCTATCTATTGACCTTTCGAGCCATAGCCGGCCCATAGGGCGTAGACCAAGATACTCCTCTTATCTGAATTTTTGTTCTAGCAGTTTTCAATTCTTTTAAAGATATTTTATCAAATCTCGCCATTTGTCTCTGTTCTGTGCAAGCAGCTCTATCTCATTGAGGGAGCCGAATCCTGCTGCTCTTGCCTCTCTCATCAATGTTCTTCTCAGTGTCTCTCTGGGTCTTCTCTCTTACCTGTTGTTTCCCACATGAGGGCTTGCTTTGCTATTCGGTTATTATCTCTTCTCATCACATGTTCAACATATGACCATCGTCTTTTCTTTATTACTGAAGATATTAGTGGTTGATTGGCGATTTCTCTAATTTCCTTGTTTGTTTTGAATTCGTTCCACGCTATACCAAGTATTTTCCTTAGACATTTATTTTCGAGTGCGTTCAACTTTGTTTCTATATCTCTTGTTGTTTTCCAGCTTTCACACGCATACGTAAGGGTTGATAGTACATTTGATTTGAATAGTCTAAGTTTTGTGTTTGTGCTGATGAGTTTTGATTTCCACAACTTTCAAGGCTTCTGAAAGATATTGCTGCTTTAGCTATTCTGATTCTAGGATTTAGGATTACTAGATGATAAAAGTGAAAAAAAAGGACATTTTATTAGAAAAAAGATGATTTTTCACACAAAAAAGTGAGCCACTTTATTGGAATAAGAGCATTTTTCAAAGAAAAAATAGGACAGTGTGGCATTTATTTTTAGTACTTTGTATATAATAAAATGAAAGCTGACGCAGGACTCACAACTAATAAAAGCAAGACATTTCTGATGAAATCCTGAGATCTGGAAACTCTAACAAAATATATCTTTTAAAATGTGCTTCTCTTATATATAGTATATTATTAGTTATATATATATATATATATATACTTTAATAACAGAATGAATACTTTATTCTAATATACTCTGTTTCTCTTCTTTGTCATTGACTGATAAAACAGTCAATGGCCAGCCTACTGCAGTGTTTTGTTGGGCAAAACAAATTTCTTCACTTTATGAAGTTGCTGGCCATTCTTTGCAGGATACCCATTGTTCGACCCACATCTATTGTTTGGCAGTTCTTGTGACTGATTCTAGATCTCTTCTGAGCATTAGATGTATACAGCCCCATTATCAGTAGGTATACATCTTCTCTTGGATATGAACAGTTCCTGGCTAAATAATTATGTTCTTCATCTTGTTCTGTTTATATCTCTTGGCACCATTCATTTTATTCGAACATTGACTTATTAATATACTGTTTATTTTTCTTCTGTCACCATAAATAGGTTTCTTAGCTCACTATGGATAATTGCATTTTTGTTATCGTCATAATTATCATACTTTTTATTAACATAACTCTCATTGTTCTATAGATCATTTTATCACTACATATAATGACAATTATCACAAATATTCTAACATTTTCTCATCCCTCTTAGCTTTGTAAATGTTAAACACCTTTATCTGAAATTATGTGAAATATATTCTTAATGTATACTTTAACAAAATTTCAACAAACACTCTCTGGAAGCATGGTGGCAGAAGCTTAAAACATAGTTTTGTTTACAATTTCAACAATTCACTTATTGATCTCCTTATGGAACTAAAATAATATCCAGTATACATCTCTGTACTCAGCAGTATCAAACTGCTACACAAATCCTATAACACATAGGGTTAAAGTCTTATTGATGCATGATGGGAAATGTTACAGATTTCTGTCCCAGGCCTAGTGCTAGCTATCACTGTATGTCTCTATTTCATGTATGGTGTAATCCTAATTATTTCTCTGATGAATTATTATTCATTATGTCTCTTTTGAACTTTGTCAAACAGTATCTCCTTTTTCTGGGTTGTAATAATTTTCTCTTACATAGCTCAAAGTTAATTGTTATTATTTATTAGATTTCTCCATTTTATGAAATACAAATGATTTAACAAAACACTATTTAACACTCTTAACAGTGTAAGCTACCTAGTATATGCACTGTTAACAATATAAGCTACATGTTATACACATCGTTAACAATATAAGCTACCTGGTATACAAAAATGATAATCAATTACCATATATAAACTGCAAACTATCTACTACTACACAAAACTATTTGGCAAATTTGTGCCTGCAGTTATAGTACTGCAAGCACCATGTTATTATCATAGCTACGCAGAAAGAAATCAGCTTCAACATTATAACATATTATTTGTAGTTAAACTGAACAATTTTCTCTACTGTCCTTCAGAGAGGTATTCATTTATAATGTCAATATGGCAGGATTTGTCATTGTCATAATAGATCATTGTAGAAACTCTTTATCCAGATCAATTCTGGTTCTATGTTGTGTGGTAATTGTCTTTCGAGCGTTTAAAATAATGATTTTTGTTATGTTATGTATAATTTTAAAATATATAACCATCATTGACTCCAAAAATAACTACATTCAAGCCTTATAGCAGCGCACATTAATATTTCTTTTACTATTTATTCCTCTTACCTAATCAATATTTTATAATTGCTGCAATGTCAAATAAGAGTCTATTTACAACAAAGCACGGTGACATCACAATCAACTCTTAGCAACTGAATTAATTAATCGCAAATCAAAAGCATTTCACTTCCAGAAAAATCAATAATTGTATTTTCAAATGTTGTTAACTTAACCATTTTTCTAAATTGCATTATTTGCTTTACCCAGAAATGCAAGCAAACAATATAGTAATTCTACTTATTTTGAAATCATTTTACAATAACGAGAGAAAATTATGATGCACAGAAACCTGAAGATGCCATAAGATGATTTTGTTGCAAGAACATTTAGTTATTATAACTAATATTGTTATACTGGTGTCCATGGAAATTAATAAATCACACTTCCGAATACAAAAATCTGAAATATTAAATAAGCAGTAACAACACAATCAACTAAAATAAATTAGTCTAGGAGAAGGATCCAAAAAAATAAAAACAAAATATGATATTGTGTTCTCTGATGCTCGGTTTATGAATGCATTTAAATGCTTTTTCTCCTATAATAAATTAAGCTAAAAAAAAAGGTAAGCATGACATACATTCAAATTTAATAGTGACAGACAATGAGACATATTTCATAATGCTGAGAAGCAAATACACTTTGTTCTGAATTTTAAAGATTAATACTACTCATAAGTTTCTATACTTCTAATGAAAAAAATCTAATTTAGCTAAAAGTATTATATTTTAAACCTGATGTATTAAATATAGTTTTTCATTATGGCATTATTATAAGGAAATATTTTGTGACAAAATTTGTAATATAATACATTAAATAATTAAAAAATGAAATAGTGAGTAAGCTTATACTAACATTATATATATTTAATATATATCATAACAATGATTATACAAACGTTTGATTAAACAAACAAAAACTGAAAAAAAAAAATTATAAATTTAATATTTCCACATATAAATATTTAATTTAAAGTATTTATGACTTTGGATTTTTTTCTTAACAAACCAAATCTAATTAAGTTGATTGTTTTGTAAATGTCAACAAGTGATCACATGATCAGTCAGATGAGAATCTATAAAATAAATAATAACAATCTCGCAAAATCGGTCAGAGAAAATTGATGATAAATCGTAATAAATGTTTAATGTGTGGGGGAATAAAGGCAAAATTTTTACACAATACACATGAAAAATGCTGCCAAAGAAACCGCAATATGGAAACAGCAAACACTATGAACGAAACATTTCTCAGATTACAAGGAAGGCAGTAGTAGTCAGTGTAACTTATCAATCATGATAATTGTATGGTGAGTGGGATGTACCGCCTTACCAATACAGTATTATACTGTAAGTTACGCCTTATCTGTTTTAAAAAAAAATTATAGATAATGCAAATTTATGTTGATTGAGAAAATACTCTAAGTCCTGTTATTGTTACTCCAATTACTGCTGTTACTTACATACGGTACTATAACGGAACTTATTAAGTTCGGAACTACTCAGTGTTCTGTCTGTGTAACTCAACTGAACTCAAAACAACTGGAAGTGGAAGTTATAAAGTAGGAAGAGACACATACAGTCCACGACAAAATTTTATTTTGGTAACCTACCACAAACGCATAAAAGTGACATATTTCAACATTCCAGTTGTATCCTCAAGACATGCACTTTCATCGAGTGTCCACAAGAATGTATTTATTATATCCAATGCGAAATGTCCACAACCGGCAGGCGTATTCTAACCGCTGGTGGCCATCTTGTTCAGTTCTTGGCGGTTCATCAATATTCATGACCCTTTGACCCCGTGTTTCTTTCTGGAACTCATCCTCTCTCCCTGTCAAACTAATCGATATCCAAAACTGGGTTTGATCTTATTTAACTAAATCACTTTTATCAAATTAATAAGTGTGCTTCTCTTTTTAAAAAAAAATAGGGAAATAAACAACAAGCCAGCAAAGTGATGCCATCGCGACAGACTAGAATCTTAGAATGAAACAGAAGAAAGAAAGAAGTGAAAATGGGGAATTGGGAGGGAGTACATTATTGATCTGCTGCTGGGCAGAGGGCAATCCTTTGCTCTGTTTAGTATCGATCAACTTAGTATGGCTATCATTGAACCGCGAGCACTAGCGTTGAATTGTTTTTCGTTCGGGAGAAGAAAGTGGAAGAGAGAGACCGGGAGAGCTTGCATTAGTGTACCATTATTCTCCAGGTTATTGAATTAACTTTCATTACAACAGCAATAAGTCCAGCATAAAGTTATTGAGTAATATCTGCAACATTGCATTAGGCATTTCCTATTGTGGCATTGATCTATACATTTCACAAGCGTCTGCTTTTGAAGTTATTGAGTTATTTGCGGGTCATCATCATTGCACTTCGAACATGTCCATAGGTGCTCAGATCCCCTCCTCAGCAAGTCTCGAAGCGTCCAGCGACTGACGACTCCAGTTCTGTGTTGGTTGATAAGTCTTCCTACACGCCCACTAAGTTTCTCATTTCTGACTGTGCCCATCTGTGCTTTTGAAGTATTTCAAAATAATCTATTATATGAATTAATAACACATCCAGAACAGAAAATTAAGATAATAGTAAATCACAGAGTTGAAATAGGCTTACATGTGACGTACTTTTTTTCTTTCATAAATTTGAATGCAAGAAATATCTAGTTTGGTACAAGACTTCTAAAAGGCATAATATTCTGATATGCATTAAAGTGCTATACACTCTTACTGCTCGATTAAATTTGTTATACATGTACTTCATTTCTGTCTATTTCATAAAGACATGAACGCTTCGCATGTTTCCAAGTCGACACATCAGAGTAAAGTAGAATGCTCAAACAGGTTTGAGTCGATAACTAGTAGTATATATTGATCAACTTTCGTCATTACTTTAACATCCAAACAAAAAAGCGATATAAAAGTGACACACAACAGAGAGTATATTCCTGCCAGTCCTCGTTTATCGACATCACACATAATCCACGTCTATGACGTAAGAGAGGATCATTACTACATGAGAGATTATGCACGTCAGGAAAAAAATAATTGATGTCAAGAGAATGAGCAAAATGAAAAAAAAAAAATCATGAAATCTGGCAAGTATTTAGAACAGACCTTGCGAGAGTCATACATCTTCTGAAGGAATAGAAAATAACGCAGTGATTCCAACATTTCATAAAAGATAAGTCTAGTCAACTACCATTATGCAATAGTTGCAACCGATGATGATATGGCTTTATATAGTGAGGAGGACAAAAAGTAAACAGTTAGGCAATATCACAGATAAACAACTAAAAACATAGGTAACCGTTCACCAAGGCAGACAAGTTCGTCAAGAAAGATAACTAGATCTCCAAGATAGACAATTTGATCATTAAGATAGACAACTAACTCATCAAGATAGACAACTAACTTACCAAGATAGACAACTAGCTCACCAACAAAGACAACTAGCTCACCAAAATTGAGAACATGCTCACCAACACAGACAATTCGCTCACCAAGACAGACAACTAGCTCACCAAAACAGACAACAAGCTCATCAAGATAGACAACTAACTTACCAAGATAGACAAATAGCTCACTAAAATTGACAAGAAGCTCACTAACATAGGCAACTAGCTCACCAACATAGACAACTAGCTCACTAACATAGACAACTAGCTCACCAATATAGCCAACTAGCTCAGCAAGATAGACAACTTACGCACCAACGTAGACAACTAACGCACCAATATAGACAACTAGCTCACCAAGATAGACAACTAGCTCACCAGCATAGACAACTAACGCACCAAGATGGATAACTAGCTCAAGAATATAGAAAACTAACTCACCAAGATAGACAACTAGCTCACCAACATAGACAACTAGCTCACCAAAATAGACAACTAGCTCACCAACAAAGATAACTAGCGCACCAAGATAGACAACTAGCTCACCAACATAGACAACTAACTCACCAACATAGACAACTAACGCACCAACATAGATAACTAACGCACCAACATAGACAACTAACTCACCAACATAGACAACTAGCTCACCAACATAGACAACTAGCTCACTAACATAGACAACTAGCTCACCAAGATGGATAACTAGCTCAAGAATATAGAAAACTAACTCACCAAGATAGACAACTAGCTCACCAACATAGACAACTAGCTCACCAACAAAGATAACTAACGCACCAAGATAGACAACTAGCTCACCAACATAGACAACTAACTCACCAACATAGATAACTAACGCACCAACATAGACAACTAGCTCACCAACATAGACAACTAGCTCACCAACATAGACAACTAGCTCACCAACATAGATAACTAACTCACCAACATAGACAACTAACGCACCAAGATGGACAACTAGCTCACCAACATAGACAACTAACGCACCAAGATAGACAACTAGCTCACCAACATAGACAACTAGCTCACCAACATAGACAATTAACTCACCAACATAGACAACTAGCTCACCAACAAAGATAACTAACGCACCAAGATAGACAACTAGCTCACCAACATAGACAACTAACTCACCAACATAGATAACTAACGCACCTACATAGACAACTAGCTCACCAACATAGACAACTAGCTCACCAACATAGACAACTAGCTCACCAACATAGATAACTAACTCACCAACATAGACAACTAACGCACCAAGATGGACAACTAGCTCACCAACATAGACAACTAACGCACCAAGATAGACAACTAGCTCACCAACATAGACAACTAGCTCACCAACATAGATAACTAATGCACCAACATAGACAACTAACGCACCAAGATAGACAACTAGCTCACCAACGTAGACAACTAGCTCACATAGAAAGACAACTTACTCACCAACATAGACAACTATCTCACAAAGATAGACAGCTTACTCACCAACATAAACAACTATCTCACAAAGATAGACAACTTACCCACCAACATAGACAACTAGCTCACATAGAAAGACAACTTACTCACCAACATAAACAACTATATCACAAAGATAGACAACTTACCAACATAGACAACTAGCTCACATAGAAAGACAACAGGCACACCTCAACATTCTACGATACACTTTTACATACTTAGACAAGACAAAGTATCGAATTGTCGCAGTATCTTACATACTCCCTAAACATGCAACACACATTTGGATAGTCTTATCTTTTTCGCCTATATTTTTATTGATTTGTTTAGCTTAATGTAAATCAATCATAACAAATCACAACGCAAATGTGTGCGATAATGGCCCACAATTAAACTGTCCTAATATGGGAGAAAACGACAGCGAATTACGATAACAGGCTGGCAATCATGACAAGTGAATACATGAAAATTGTATAACAACACGATGAAATGTTTGTAAATTGTTTGACTCCTTTACTTCTTGGAAACACACCGACGGAGCAGTCCATGACGTATACTTCCTCTTGCCTTTCCTTTTAGGTCAGAAACAAGGTTCACTTCTCTGGGCACAGGACGTGGTTACCTTTATTTACTGCTGGAAGTATAGACCATATTGTTTACCTGTTTCAACTTTTCACTGCCAGAACTTTCTTTGTGTGTCTCAAATTGTCCTAATTATTTTTTGTCTATATTTGTTCTTTGTCTCAGATTATCCATTGTCTCAAATTGTCTTTTGTCTGTCTCAAATTATCCTTTATGTGTCTTAAAATGTCCGGCAAATGTTTCTCTTTCACCCACTCATTGCTGTCCTCTACATAACAGAGTCTCTATTTATATATATATATTCAGAGCAAGTGGGCGATCTAACGTCTGCATGTTATAAAAGTGTAAAACTCTTCTTGATTGCACCTTTTGCACAGTTTCTGGAGTTATTGCTCACTTATTTTACGTTGTCAACATATTACTTGTGTTCGGCTTCTACTTAGACTGAGAGATTCTTTAACCATACTGTCAAATCAAGTGAAGCATTTCGGTGAAGTAGAAGCATCTGGAATACACACTTCGTTCAAACACGATTTAAAACGGAGGTGATCTGACTCAGAATTATATTAGAATCATCATCACTGCTCTCCGGCCATATCATTAGGTGCTTTGATCCTATTTTTTTTAAATCGAATGTTCATCATCTGTGCCAGTTCAGTTTTGTTGACAGTTCTCTTCATTCGTCAAGAGTATCGTTCTCTTCTAGTAATGCTAATCTGCACCCCCCCCCCCTCCCCAAAGTTCACACAGCCTAGATTGCAACGTAGTTTTACTTTGTTCAAATGTATTTATTCTACTCATCTCTCTTGAGAAGATGATGGCGCTGGATAGAACACACACTATGGATGTCAACTGAGAGTATTACACAACAGGCCCTTTTTTGGAATCCCCAAGGAAAAAGACAAGACGAAGACCAAAATATTCTTGGAGAAGAAAGATGGAAGCAGAGATGAAGATAATGGGGAAGACATGGAATGATCTTAAATGAATGGCAAGAAACAGAACGCCATAGAAAGTATTTGTTGAAGACTTATGCTCCACAGGGATGTGAATGGTAGAAGTAGAAGACTGATCTCTTTGAGAATGTTAATGATATACGTCACATCCACTGGTTGTTAATCTGATATGATCACCGAACCAGTTGATTTATCTGCCTTGCCTTCAACGTCAGAGTGACCTTGGACAAACAAAAATGTAACACCGCAGACCTTTGACCTCTGTATTGACTCCAGCCATTGCAGGCGGATGGGAGTCGCGATTGCTCAATGGTTAGTTAACTGGACTACAAAGGACAAGAGGTAAGGTTCGATCCCAAACGACGGCTCCCGGTTCACCCAGCCTTTAATGGGTACCGGCTTTTTTTTCTAGGAAAGTAAAGCGGCACGAGCGTAATACCGACCACATTACCCCAAAAATCATGTGCCGAAGGTTTGTAAAATTTATGGTCACTAATACCATATTCCCTATACGCCACCTGGCGTGACGAGGGTACTTTACTTTTTTTTTTTTATTGCACGCGGATGGAGCCTATTTGAACTGTGTGGATCATGCTCACCACACAAACGTCACACGTGTGACTAACTTAATATGAGCTCTTGTCACAGCCACGATCCCCGGGACATACTGTTGATTGTCGTTCTGTAGGCGCTACTATCTTTATGAGTAGCTCTCCTACTGGTACGCTCATAAAACGCTCGGGTATTCCGTTGATGATACGCTACAGAACAATATTTATAGAAATCATGAATTCCAGTAGTATGGTAAGTTGTTGGTAGTACCGACCGTGAGGCAAAAACAGTAGACATAGTTAGGGCACATCATGAGAAGAGGAAAGTTGGAATACTTGGTTACAACAGACAAAATACAAGGAAAGAGATATCGCGGACGACAAAGAGAGAAAATACTAGATATCTTGGTGTCATGGCATGGAAAACAGTCAGCAACATAACTGAAACGGTGCACTGTAGATAGAAGATTGTGGAAGGATCGGCTACGCCAACCCGTATGGCACATGATGATGGTAAGTTACTTATCATCATCATGCATCATATCGGCTGACGTAGGCGAGCACGCCCATCCGTAGTTCTATGTTCTCAGTGCATCCGATCAAATATTTTGTTGTTTACTTCTTCTTCTTCTGGCTCATTCAGAGTAGGATTCCAGACTTTCTTATGAAGGCAGCTGTCTGTTTGAGTGATACCGTTGCCCCGTATAGTTTCTCTTCCAGGGAGGTGTGTGTGGACCACAATGTCCTTCTCAGGTCTGTGTACAGGGGGCAATCCTGTAGAACATGTTTTGTTGTCATGTTGTCCAGTGTACAGTGGCATTGCCCCCCCCCCTTCCCCCCCCCCAACAACCTCACCCTTCTTGTAATGTGCCTCTTGTAACCAAGTATTCCAGCTTTCCTCTTCTCATGATGTGCCCGAACTATATCTACTGTTTTTGCTTCACGTAAGGTACTACCAACAAGTTTAAATTCTTCACAGGTCCTTCTATAATGAAATATGGTGGTTTGGGAGCTTTATAGTTAATATGTGGAGGAGTAGAGAAGTTGACATTTGAGAGGAATCTGTGGAATAAAATTATAAATGAGGAGAAGAGCTGTTGGGAGGAGTGGTCACACCGCTGATAATCACTACGATAACCTGGCATGAACATACTCACCAGTGAACTTGTTTCTCTGAAGTAAATGTGTTCACCAGTGAACTTGTTTCTCTGAAGCAAATGTGTTCACAAGTGAACTTGTTTCTCTGAAGTAAATGTGTTCACCAGTGAACTTGTTTCTCTGAAGCAAATGTGTTCACGAGTGAACTTGTTTCTCTGAAGTAAATGTGTTCACTAGTGAACTTGTTTCTCTGAAATAAATGTGTTCACTAGTGAACTTGTTTCTCTGAAGTAGATGTGTTCACCAGCACCAGTGAACTTGTTTCTCTGAAGTAAATGTGTTCACAAGTGAACTTGTTTCTCTGAAGCAAATGTGTTCACGAGTGAACTTGTTTCTCTGAAGTAAATGTGTTCACAAGTGAACCTGTTTCTCTGAAGTAAATGTGTTCACAAGTGAACTTGTTTCTCTGAAGTAAATGTGTTCACCAGCAACAGTGAACTTGTTTCTCTAAAATAAATGTGCTCACCAGTGAACTTGTTTGTCTGACATGACTGTATTTTCTCAGTGAACTTATTTTTTTTGACAAGAATATACTCCCATAAAGAACTTTTTTTCTCTGACATCTCACACAATTTGTTTCCCAACTTCTGCTAATGTGTTTATAGGCTTGTTCGATTCATCACGCATCATATCTAATTTCATTATTTTATTGTCCTTTCTTTCTCATGGTGATTATTATACCCCTTAATGTTTTTTTTCTCTCCTTCTCTCACCTACCCCAACTCTAATAACATGTTCACTCTGACTGCGCCTCATCAATCTTCAAAGAAAGTCTTAATATCGTGAAAGTTTTGCTGAAAGGACAGTCTTTTGACCACAACCGTTGATTACTTCTTGCGCTGTCTTTTATTAAATTATAGGCTTGTAACCGTACATGTATCTCTTCTCCTATTTGTTAGTTTAAATGTAGTCAAGCATAACTTAGTACATGTTCCTTGAAAGGTGGTAACTTGATTAATATTTAAAAAAAAAACATTGTCAGAAACAACAGCGCCAGAATTTTGTGAATTGCGTTACATCATTCACACTATTCACACATCCCCTGTATGATTTCTCACCGTCTAATTTAGAAGTGGTTTCATTAACGACGGTGCTGTCTGGGGCAACAGAAAATGAATAGTGATACTGATGTTAATTAAGAAAACTACTAAAGGAAAGTGTTGGATCAGCAGGTTTTCGATTTAGACTATAAATAGGGTCAGTTGATTTACTTGGAGTTGAGTTACTGCCCATAGGCTGGGAGAGTTGTGTCTCGCGATCATCGTCTAGCTCTTCCATTCCACAGTTCTCTTGTCACAATCTTTTCGTTGCCTTCGAACTTAGCTCTTTCTTAAGCAGTTGTGTCTGGGACTATGTTGCCATTTCTTTCTTTCCCACAGATCGGTGAGTGTTCTGATTAATTAAGTGGACATGATCGCACTGTTTCGGTTTAAACACACACATGCACACACACACACACACACACACAAGTGCACACACACACACTAATGGAAATGAAATATCCGACAACTGACCATTTCATCATGCGAGATTTGGTCCCGAAAAAATACAAGGAATAATTAATTTTATGAAGCGAAACATGTGCTTTGAGGCAAAGATTGTAAATCTATACATTGAAGAGAATTGGGTTATAGAATCTCGACCATGGGTCGATGAAGATTTCTTTATGAGGAAAATGTGGTTGGAGATGTGAGAAGGAGACGGGTAGATGAAGTTCATGGAAGCAGATCTAAATATATTAAAGATATATATATATATCCGCGATAGTTCAGTGGTTGGTGAACTGGACTATGAAGGACAAAGGTAGTGTTAGAACCCGACCGACGGCTACCGGTTCACCCAGCCTTTAATGGGTACCGGATTTTTTGTGGGAAAGTAAAGCGGCACGGGCGTAATACCGACCACATTTCTTAAAAAATCATGTGCTGAAGGTCTGTAAAAATTATGGTCACTAACACCATATTCCCTATACGCCACTTGGCGTGACGGGGGTACTTTACTACTTTATTTATATATGGGGAAGACTGCAGTAAAGCTGATCCTATGGGTAGAAAACACGGAAGGCTAGACACAGCTAACTAAATAGATGGCAGGCGGGCACACAATCAAATCAGAAATCACTCTCCCTAGCGCGATATTTTTAGCTTTTAGAGCAGGGGAGGTTGTGGGTGGAGGGACGTCAACCGTCTATAGCTCCTAAAGTTGAAAACGTCACCCTTGTTGGAGTGTTTTCCGATTTTATTTTCTGCCTGCGGGCCACCAATATAGTTGGCTGTGGACTAGATCATCATAATGATGTCCCTCCACAATCTTCTATCTACAGTGTATCGTATCAGTTCTGTTGTTGACTGTTTGCCATGCCATGACGTCAACCTATCTAGTATTTTCTCTCTTTCTCTTCAGCGATCTCTCTTTCCTTTTATTTTGCCTGTTGTAACCAAGTATTCCAAATTTCCTCTTCTCATGATGTGCAGAAAAATGTTGAATGTTTCTTTCTGATGTTTATTAGGAGCTGCCTTTTTGTGTTCGCCTCTTTGAGAATTTCCTCATAGGTCTTTTTAGCTGTCCAGGAAACTTTCAACATTCTTCTGAGAAATCCCATCTCTATGGCCTCTAACCGTCTTTGCATTTGTTTGTCTACTGTCTATGATTCGCTTCCATAAATCAGAATTGGTTCTACATAGCACCGATAAACTCTCTTTCTCACTTCTATTGACATAGATTTGTTGCATAAAATATTTTTCATGTTATGTTGGCCTGAGCTATTCTGATGTTATTATTGTGCCCAAGTATTTTACACGCTGCACTTGTTTCAGATTTGTCCTGTTTATTTGTATGCTGCATGATGGTGATGATTATTTCTTTCATATGACCATTACTTCTGTTATGTTACTATTCAGACTTAGACCTTTTATATTGCTTTCTTTTACTATTATGTCTATCATTTCTTGTAGTTCATTCTCTGTCTCTGCTATTAAGACTGTGTCATACGCATATCGCAAATTATTAATGTTGTGACCGTTGAGTTTAATTCTTTTTTAACGATATTAAAGTAGAATAAAGCAACAAGAAAGGTCTAAGTCTGAATATATAAGTATACACTTTGATTTTTTATAATTCTTCTGAGAGAGTAGTGATATACATGCATGGTTCTATTGTTCGGCACAGACGGAACTGTATGGCCTTCACAGCTTAGATTTGAACGAGAATTGTGTAGGAAGACAGCAGTGCTTTTGTCTTGACTACAAGTGCTTGCCATTGGATATTAACTAAGGCAATAGCTTCACTAGAGATCCTGACTTTTATCCACATTCGCTGTCTTAGTGACTCAAAATTGTTGGGTTAGTTGTGGAGAATAGACTAGCAATAGCCCGGGCTGACATTCTCAGTGTCCTCAAGGAGATGATAGATCGAGTAATGATTCGGTCAACGAATGTGGATCTATAAGGCTAAACAGAGTGAGAGAACATCACATGCAAAGGATATTTGGCAAGAAGCCACTGGTGAACCAAATGCGGTTGTCTGCCCCTACACTATGAGCGATGTACTAAAGAGAGGATTTGAGCACTTATGAAATCGTTCGACGTGCAGTGAGAATGAGCTGTCGACGAACTGAAATAGATTATTATAGATTTAAGAGTGTTTTTTTTAAATCAGTATGACGTCATCTCTAATATTTAGTATCACCAGATAATGACGACACTGTGTAGGTACAGATATGTTCAAAGGGGAGACAACACACCCAACTAACAGCAATCCTATTGATATCTTTATGAAGAAATAAATCTATTTATTGAAGTTGATCAACCATCCGTAGAGCACTGACGCCCAAATTCTGACAGGATGTTATCATCATATCTCTTGAAGCTACTCTCCCATTTATATCTCTGTTATCCTCTTGTCACGTTTGCACATACTGCCAAGCTGTTATCAGCCCATCGCTTTAAGTTACTATCCCGGCCATCGAAATATAAAAATATACAAACAGAAATCGGCTTTATCATGGGTGGTGGTATTGACGAAAATAACGTGAACTGAACGACTAAGAAACTACTACAACAACAAAGTCAACGATAACACTTGTTATCAACACTTCATGGGATGATGTGGGAAGAGCACAGGACATCGACAACCATGAGTCCACGTCACTCCTTCGGATGAAAGAGATGGGAGTTAAAATTGGCACAGCCAGAAACGAGAAACTTAGTGGACGTGTAAGAAGACTTATCAACCAACACGGAACTCGAGTCGTCAGTCGCTGGACACTGGGGGACATGCTGGTTGAGTTATTGAGTTATTTGCGGGTCATCATCATTGCACTCCGAACATGTCCATAGGTGCTCAGATGCCCTCCTCAGCAATTCCCTCAGTGTCCAGCGACTGACGACTCCAGTTCTATGTTGGTTGATAAGTCTTCTTACACGGCCACCAAGTTTCTCATTTCTGGATGTGCCCATCTTAACTCCCATCTCTTTCATCCGAAGAAGTGACGCGGATCTGTGTTTGTCGAAGTCATGTGCTCTTCCCACATCTCGGAGGGCATTGATGATGTCCACCCGATCCATTGGTTGCCCGTCCTCAACGACAGCGCAGCTAGCCAACCTGTCCGCTCTTTCATTTCCCCGTATTCCCGCATGTCCAGGGACATAGACAAAGGTGACCTTACGTATTTTGGATTTCTGCAACGACTCTACCCATTGCATGCGTACAGAGCCCGCCTATACTTTTTTATCATGCTCATCGAATCACTCAGTATACATGCGTGGGTGTAGTCTTGTGACTCTAACCATTTGAATGCCTTGGTCACTGCCATCGCCTCCATTGTCATGCTACTCGTGGTCATGGCGTATGCACCACTGTCTTCCTTGACTATTCTGCCTGCCGATCGTGCTGTAAATGCTCATGCACTTCTTTGGTGTCGTCTTACAGATCCGTCTGTATATATGACTGCATCTTTCTCATCGCTGTTATCGCAGATGAGACCGTTGACCTCAGCATTAACCACGACCGGGTTCTGTTCCCTACCTTTCCTGTCGAGTGTGACAATACACGAGAAAGTCCCTTGAATGACGTAGGCACCGGTATCCACTCCTTGCCAACGCTGATATTGGTAAGCCCACAGACCTGTTTGATGACATCTTCTGCTCAGCCCACCCATGATTTGCCTCTTTTTAGCCTGGCACCTTTCTCTGTGTTGAGCACGTGGCGCAATGGATGCTCTGTATCTGTACTAATCTTCAGGTATGCTCGTGCTCTCCAGATCTTGATTCTGTCATCCATGGTTGGAAAGTCAAGAAGATATCTCATTGTTACACAGGGAGTGTCCCTCGTACATCCCAGGATAATGCGTATGGCTTCTTTTTGTATTTTCTCCAACCTATCAATTTGAGTCGTACTGACAGTAAGAATTGCCAGGGCATACTCGATTGGTGCGAGGACTAATCCCTGGAACAGAAGAGTAAGTAGCCTCTGTTCGATGTTGGTAGCTGCCATGACCTTCAAGGCAGCTAATCCTTTGCGGGATTTTGTTATCACATGGTCGACGTGGTCCCGAAAACACAGGCTGCGATCAAACTTAACTCCGAGGTATGTCATCAACTTGTCCCTGGTCACCTCATCAGTTCCCATTCGTACTACCGGTGTGGTCGTATTAACGATATGATTGTTAAGGGAGAACCATGAAACTGATGCTTTATTAGGATTAACCAAGGCACCTGAAACTCCACACCAGGAAGAAATGCGATCGAGTTCGTCTTGCATTGTGGAGGCGATTCCCCGTCTGTCTCTTCCCTGTCGATATACCAGAATGTCATCAGCAAAAGTCATAGTTCTTCCCCTCCCATCCAGCTGTTGTTCCGTGATAATTATTGTGTACACGTTAAATAGAACTGGTGACAATTGTGAGCCTTATGGCAGCCCTGGACAAATGGATGTTGGCTCGGAAGACCAACTTCCACATCTGAGTATCCCCTTCCTCTGAAACGGTGCCGCGGCGATCCATCTAATGAGGAAAGGGTGCACCGCCAGTTTGAGGAGCATATGCATGAGATATTCAAATGGTACCCTGTTGTATGCATCTTCCAGATCTATAGCAGCAGCACATGTCTCCTCTCGTCTGTGGAAGCCTTCGATGACGTCATAGGCAAATACTGTCGCATTGAGCCATGTCTCTTTGTTATATCTATAACCTCCAAGTGTGGGTGGGAATACACGTTTCTGTTCAAGGTTACAGGTAAGGACACGGGCAACTATTTTCTCCAGCAGCTTGCCTGCAGTGTTCTGCATTGTGATGATTCTGTAGGCACTGATTTGAGAATGGTCCTTGTTTGGTTTCGGTAGCGGTAGTAAGTAGCTGTGTAGCCACTCCTCCTTAATCTGGCCACTCCGAATACTGGCATTAAACTTATTGGCCAGTTTTGTCAAGTCGTCGTCAGCTAAATTGCCTATGTCATCGTCCCGAGCACCATCTGGACCAGGAGCAGTGTTGTGTGACCTTTTAAGTGTCGTGCGAATGGTATCGGTTGTGATTGTGAGATCTTCTTCCAGCCCTACATACTTACACAATTTTGACAGCGATCCCCGTATCCTAATTCTTACAGCCTCATTTCTTTGGTCCGTCTGCTCAATGTAGCGAGCAAGCAGGGCCTTCCCTTTGCTCTCATCAGATTTGTGCCATATCCGGCCTGTGCTCTGAAAGTCTGGTATGCCTCTGTGTCATGTTATGCCATTCATGCACTGATGAAGGCGCCAGAATGTGGCGAGCGATTTTTCTGAGCACACTATTTTACAGAAGTCATCCCATTTAGCATTCTTAGCCTGCTTAGCGCATTTTTAAAGTGCATCATTTTTTGGTCGACCTCTACTTTCAGACGCTTCAAGAGCTCAGGTTGTGCTCTTCCATTCCTTCTAGCTTTCTGCCATGTCTTGACCGTTTGTCTCTTGCTCCGCCAAGCTTCCTCGACATCTACGTTCCACCAAGGTGGCTGCGTCCATCGCTCCTGCCTCCTACGAGGGGCGCTCTGTTTCCTATGTCTGATTTTGCTAATGACGTCCTGGTCTGTTTTCTCGTAGTTGAATGTGTGGAGCTTTCTTTTCAGGCTTTTATTTCTGCTTTTCTCAATTAGGAGGACACATGGATAGTGATCACTTCCGTGGAACCCCAGTGCACTCCACCTGCAAACCGGTGCGAAGGTGGATGACACCAGTGCCAGGTCTATGACACTATCAGAGTCCCCTGTCCGAGTGGCCATTCTTGTTGCCCTTCCATCATTCAAGCACACTAAATCGACTGACACTAGTGCGTTCTCTAGGTCTTCTCCCTGCTTGTTGGTTATGACGTTACCCCACTGTTTTCCTCTAGCATTAAAGTCTCCGCAGAAAATGACGTTCTCTTCATCGAACTCGAAGAGATTCTGCCATTGTTGTGTGTTCACCTTCCCATTACAGGCATACACATTAACAATCACGAAATGAACTGGGGTCTGCACCCTAACCGCATGTACCTGCAATTCTGCATTGTTCCACGCAGACATATCAACCTCAGCTGCTACCATATTGTTGCGCACAAGGATGGTCTGACCAAGGTGTCGTCTATTGTAGAAACAATGAAAGCCAGGAGTACTTACTCACTCTACTGTCCTGTCACCAAGAAGAGTTTCTTGCAAAACCATTATATCGGCGCCGCACAGTAGCTTATCAAGAATGGGCCGTCGTTGATTAATGGACCCACAATTCCAATAAGTAACGCGCACATACTTTAGGCCTAGCCTCTCACACTTTGACAATTTAATGCCACCTCTCTTGCCCCGTCGTGTTTTCCTTCTTCGATGATGTCGTTTGGGCTGCATCTGAATACTTACACTTACCGTCGTCATAGATGAACGTCGCTGAACGTTGATGCTTTGGATGGTCTAAACTCACGTGCACTTACTCAGTAGCATGGTCCAGAACCCGTTTCCACGTTATAAACTGGCCAACTTCAGTAAATAGCTCAACAGCACGCGGATTCACTGTGAGCCTTTCACAAATTAAATGAATTACCCGTCCTTGACGGCAGACGGGCGTAAACAAACCGCCATTTTTGGCGCGTTCAATAGTGCAGTCAACAAGGATGAGTGATGAAATAAGGAAATTGTAACAAAATGCAATGAATCAAAAGAAGCAACGTGATTAACATCAAATAGAAAGCGCGTACAATCACATGATCTCTTAAAATATCAATAAAAACAAACAAATAAACAGAAAAGTTCACTGGAAATCAGCACTTATCTGTGGGTCTTCAGAAGAAACCAGCTAACAGGGCGCCATATTCCCCGGAAGTTTTTTGAGGAGGTGATCTATGCACATGTTCGGAGTGCAATGTTGATGACCCGCAAATAACTCAATAACTTCAAGTGATGAATCGAAGTCACAATCTTGATTAGTTCCCAGTTCTATTAACACAACTCGCTAGTTACGCTTCACAAGCACACCTGGTTCATTATCTCGCTGGCAGCTGAAAGTCTCTCACTGCACAGGAATACTTGTTATGGTTATGTGTTATAATATGTTATGGTACACGTTGATGTGCTCTTGAGTCGAATAAAGTAGTAGAAGCCACTTTATTCGAGTCAAGAGCACAGCAACGTGGCTGGAGTAAAGTCAAGACAGGTAAGTAAGACTATATTTGAACATAAGTATTTTTAGAGTAAGTGTAGTTATTTTGTGTCGGACATATAGTGTAAGCCTTAGAGGCAATCCAGCAGGAGGTCGACGACTGGGAGTCATGACCCAGGCGGGCCCACCTCCCCTAGAGTGTCAAGAAGCTAAAGGGCCGAAACACTTGCCCGACGGGGGACTTCTGATGATCAGATTGCCTCCTGCTGCGAAGCTCTGTACAAAGAGTTGCCTATTACTTATAGCCGCCTATAAATCCATACAACTATATGGTGAAGGTTGTTATAATAGTGGGTAGTCAAATGACTGTGCTTTGAAACTCTCCAGATTCTGTAAGAAAATGAGTACAACTCCTTTAGTTGTTGCAAAACCAGGGACACGGTAAGTTAACTTCTGTATATATTCTCTTCATAAATATCTCTGAGGTCTATGCACAAATCAAATCTATCAGCTCAAACTATCTCATCTCATCTCGACTACAACTTGGGCAGCGAACGTTATCTTGAATTCTTTGTGACATACTTTCTGTTTAGTCCAGACCGAAATTATCGAGTTAAGATTCAACGTCAGCAGATTTTCTGTCTGAACTATTTATCCTCTCTGGCTATCCGGAATAACTTCTGTAATAAACTTCTAGCTTTTCTCGTATTTCTCCCGTCTTTCTCAAGGTTCATCTGTATTCTCTGATAAGCTTATCGCAGCCTTCTTTTTTGATGATTTTAGTCAAGCTTGTCTTATTGATAGAATCTGCTACTCTCTATGAGCGATCCGATTGGCTGAACATACGCCAATGCTTTCATGCGGCTTAAGCACTAAGAAATTAAATACAAAACTTGCTGTATCCAGTGATACAACTTGGCAAAGGCTCTCTCTGTGCTGGACAATGTGCTGATCATTTTTATGTCAAACAAACTGCATGTGAACGATTAGAAATTTATTCAAAATGAAAAGAAGAACATTGTCTTAGGTTTCATCACTATCGAGATGATGAGATAAATATGTAAACTATTTTTGGATATAAAAATCTAGAAAATTATTGATCCAGTTAAGTTCTGTATCAGGATAGAGTAACCAATGCCCTTATGATCAGTCCTGATCATGCATGTCCCAAGGACAATACGTTAATGTAGCAGACTCTCAGTCCATGTTTCGTTATGAGTTGCTCCACCCTGAGTGGAAAGAACATTTCTGGGCCTTGAAGTTTCAAGAACATGCGTGGACCTTCTGCTCAGGTGAAGTCTGCACCAAAATAACTCTACTTGTTCTAAAACAGTCAAGTGGACTCTCTGGAGCTCGTAAGATATATTGAACTTATTTCTAAGTTAGTTCTAGTTTTAACACTCTTGAAGGTCCATTTATAATAGTTGTGAATTTGAAAACACGTAAACAACAAAATAGTATGTGATGACTGAAAGAACCGATCAGGATTGATAAAACCAACAATTTAAATAAGTTAAACTTTCCGTCATTTATTTGGAACAACGGAACACCTATGAGTCTGTCATGAGTGCCATGAGATCGATTTTTGTTGAAAGGTAATCAGCACAACGCAACTATTGTAGTTTTTTTTATTTGGTCCATATTTCCATTTTGAGAGATATGCTTTAATTACTCAGTAAATGACAAATCTTTCATTGATGTCAATCAAAGACGATCAAGCGGTACCAGTTTATATGAACTTTACAGAAGTGAAAAGATGGAACTGGGAAGCATCTCAAGTGTGACGTATAAGAAATACTCTCTTAGTCTCTGTTAGGGCCATTATTTTTATTACTAAGAGTATATTTTTTGAAACAAAAAGGCCACGACAAACAAGATCCTTACAAAGTTCATTGTCTCTCAAGACGTATAGGATTCTACTACTGCTGTATTTTTGGGTAACGTGGTCAGTATCAAGACATGCCGTCTACGGACTATATAACTGATAGCATGTTACATTTGCTGTAACTTATCTTGGTACTGTCAGGTGTTATCTCTTATTAATTGATGGTTGATAGTGATTCTCCAATGTCGTCTGTTTGCATTTTTTTATTGTATTTAGACTGGATGTTATCGACCCATCGCTACTCCATTAATAGCGGTGTCGTCATCTTGTCCAAATGGTATGTTCTAAATGGCTGTTATCAGCACACTCTTGGTTAATTTCCAGCCTATGGTTCTGTCATTCTATGTTTTGTTTCGCACATCGTATTAGGAAGTTATCGGCCTAGTTCTTGATGTTACTTCCCTTTAATTAAATAACTCGTTCTCTAACCTTTTCGGTATATTCTGCCGACAAGTGTCATTACAGGTGTAGCCAGGATGTTTACATTGTAGGCATTTTCCGGATTTTTCCTCACATAAAGGACAGACACTGAGACAAGTCATGGAGCAGTCGTGTCCATAGATCCCATGTGAACACTTGCCGCGACACGTACCGATGATGACGTTGTAGCCTTTGCAGAACCCACTACACACTGCACAAAACGACCAAGAATGCCCGTCCAGACAATAGGTGTCTGTAAATGTTTGCACCTCACACACCGTCAGTGCACTGTCGGCCTGCGAAATGGTCGGTGAGAACTCAATCTTAATGTGTGCCATTGTCGCTTGTGTGGTGACTACAATAGTGTTCACAGAAATATTTGGGTATGACATATCCTTATACTGGAACACTACACCGCCACTGTCAGAGAAAGCCTTTAGTGGCATTCTTTACCCGAATCATAGTGCTAGCTCGATGATAATTTCGAATGGTGTGAATATTCTGGGCGTGGCAAAGTTCAGATACCAGTAAACAGAATTGGTTCCACTTCTCAATTGTGTGTGTGTGCAGTCATTGTCATAGAGATTGGTCTTTGTTTTGCCATTAACTGCGGCCTCTGGTCCACATCCGTCTCCTGTATAGCAAGCATTAAATGTGTCGGTCTGGTTTGTGTTTTGTTTGAGAGCCACATTCCGACCGCCGCCAATGTAGATGGAGCAGATATTTGCAACTATCGCCCCTTCAATCCATAACTTGTTGATCAGACCAGCCCCAGAGCAAAAGACATCAATCTCGCGCGAACTAACTACAAATCGTGATTCATTGTTACATGAGGCAGAACCTACCTAGTTTTACCGTGAAAATGTCCGGATATTTAAGTCATTCACATAAATCCTAAACCAGGAGAACGGCAAAGATTGATTGAGAGTTGCCTCAACTGATGTAGAATCTGTGTCGGGATTACATGTGGTGTCGTTGTTATCAAACAGGAAAGTAGGTTCAGATTTTGACAGGCTGAATTTGTTTAGCAATCGCTTAATGTTAAAATGTTACTTCAAGTGCATCTAATCAATTATATGAAATATTTTAGTGCTCCAGCAATATTTTTAAAATTTGACTTACTTGTTTCCATGCCATACAAAGTAACAAAGCATCAGAAGAAACAGATAATGAAATCAATCAGAACATTCCAAGCCCCAAATCAAGACGCCAACCATTATATGAACAAATGGGAACAAGTTATTATATGCCTAAAATCATGACACAATCAAAAAAGGACAAAAGGTCACATGTAAAAATTAAAGTAATGATCCCCGTCACGCCAAGTGGCGTATATATATGTATATATATATATGGTGTTAGTGACCATAATTTTTACAGACCTTCGGTACATGATTTTTGGGGTAATGTGGTCGGTTTACGTCCAAAAGGTCACATGTATACAAATTAAAGATTGGCACCTACATAATCACAAACAGATGTGGACAGGTACCCCAGATTGCTGAACACAAACTTTAAGACTGTACTGAATATAGTATAGTAGACTGAGTAAAACCCTTTGACCCATACATACATCACTACAGACAAAAACTGTATGGGCCACTGCAAGAACTACAAAGAACAGTAACATTTTTACCAGAAATGACATTGTACAGAGACAAATAATAATAAATTAATATTATTATAGAGGGAAACTTCCGAGGCGATAATTCTGGGAATCATAGGAGGAAGAGGTATATACTACAGCCCATTGTACAGAGACAATTAATAATAAATTAATATTATTATAGAGGGAAACTTCCGAGGCGATAATTCTGGGAATCATAGGAGGCAGCTTATGTACTACAGCCCATTGTACAGAGACCTTGTACGTGACCTACACCCCAAACAATGCGTCTATAGGGCTTTTCCTACGAGATAATTATTTGTTGGTTGTTTTTCAGACAAGGTCTCTTTATGAATCAATCTTTTATTTTATCCAAGTGAGACCTCGAGATTTTTTATTTGAGGATGTAGAGAGGAAAAGTCATGCGAGTAAAGTGTTTGAAAACCTCCAAATTAGTGAATTATTAACATGTTTTACATATTTAAAAAAATCTACCAATTTAAAAAAGTATCAATCAATATTCATTATGACACGATATGCTGCTGATACTAGTATTATCATAATATCATCTAATATCATGTGTCCAAGGTTAGTACAGCTAAGAGAAACAAAAATGTTGTATTTGACCTTCACCAAAGTTATTCCAAGTAAGAACGTTTTTTGTTTTGTTTAAAAGTGTGGGTTAGCTGCTGTGTTTGTGCACTGTGGCTTATGGGATATATAGAGTTTGTGTTGATAGTTTCCCATGGTCACCAGCACAATTATTGATGTTGAAGTCAGCATCTCACCAGGCTTCATTCTTGGAAAAGTTTCGAGGAAACATCAACAGTCTTGCTCTTAGAACTGATTTCTTTTAACACATTCCATATGGCATCTGATAGTCCACACAGCAGAAGAGGAGAACGAAGAAGCAGAAGAATATAAATAAGAAAATAAGATTAAAAAGAAGTATAGGAGAAAGGCGAGAATTGAAAAAGAGAAAGAAGAAATAATAAATAGAGAATAAGAAGGACTAACAAATAAATAAGAAAGGGTTTAAGAATAAAAGGATGCAGTAAAGGGGAAGTAGAATAGAATAAGAATATAAGTGTGGAAGAAGAAGTAGAAGAAAAAGGAATTTAAAAAAAGAAGTACAATAAGACGTAGAAGAAAATAGGGAAGAGGAAAATGAGGAAAAGATAATGTAAGGGTATAAATAGTAATTAATAGTAATGTGAAGGCAATAGGGAAACTAATACTTGTTTTGGTCAGAACATGTTATCTATAATGTCTAAATGAGACAAATTAAAATAATGCAATCATTATAGAATGAAAGAAGCGGTCAACTGACATAGAATTGGCTATCAACAGATAATGTCAAATAAATCGTGGGCTCTAGCGACTTTAAAACGCTGAAACAAACAAAAGGGCGGTCGCTCACGTAGCAAGCAGTGAACGAGGTGCTAAGACACTTCGTAAATGCCAGTGAAGCAAAGCTGTATCGATTATAATATATTAGCGAGTCTCGCTGCTGTTGTATTTGCCTGGAGCAACAGAACTACAGAAAGTGTTACATAATAACAGAGCAAGATAGCAAAGTATACCAATTAGAGGCAATCTCGAAAAAAAGTCAAATTCTGAAGTTTGTCATGTATCTACCGTGACAGGGCGTCAGCCAGTACACTCTGACCTCTCTGCAGCAAATAATTCCCAGATTTGGATTGGTCGTTGACAGAGAATGATGATGACATTGTTCTCTTTGATACGGATAGAGCAGCACAGAAAACAAAACTAACATTCTAAACAAAAATATAAACGATTTAAGCAGATACGTCTCGTATTGTTTGTTTGGGTGTGTATGTCAAACTGGTGACACTTTCGAAGCGTTTGTTTACTCTTCATCGTATCGTAAATGCTATTTGTTTGTGATTTTATTCTAGTTATCTGTTGTTCTGGAAAATACCTCTTGGGTTCAGCGTAGATATCGCTTTTGTTGTGTGTACTTCAAATGTAAAACTGATTACCTACTTAGTTTTATTTAAACAAAATAGTTTTTTAAAAAAGAAGCAATAAAAACGTTTATATTAAAAAAATTTACATGAATTTGTTGACATTTAGGAGACATATTTTAGAGAGATATATATATATATATATATATATATATATATATATATATATATATATATATATATATATATATATATAAGAAAGGGAGTGAGAGAAGTTACAGTCAAATAAACAGTACAAGAAAAAAGCGTGACATAAACACTGTATAGAAAATACATAAGAGTACGAGACTTGAGGATAGAGAAAATGAAAGAGAAAGAAAGATATATATATATACACAGCGTGTGTTGTACTCGTGGTTGGAAAAAAAAATATATATTCCCACGGTCGATCCACCCGTTGGCAGAAATGGGTACCAGGTTATTACCCTGGGAAGGTGAGAAATGGTGCCTCGCATCGTGAGTTTCGATGCTTGAAGCAACACTATCCAGATATCTCCAAACATTTCTGGATAGGCAGCCGAGCACATATGGGTGGAAACTCGCGTGCTAAGACGCCAGTTCACGTCTCGTACTTTACCTTTACCTTAACTTTCTTACGTTACTGTCGTTTGTTTTCACTGTGCTTTACGCTTTATTTCTTGTTGTATCTGGTAATATATAACCTCTATATATTGACTATAGAATGAATAAAAGTGTGTGGCAGCACCGAAGCCTAAGAGAAAGGTTTTAGTATCGGCAATTGAAGTGACAAAATAACTTGTAGTGAAACATGGATGTTTACACGTTTGACGAACTTAGGAAAGAGGGAGACTCAGCCAAAACCTTCAACCAGTAGTAGTGTTATGAGACAGAGGGAGAGTCAACCAAAATCTTCAACCTGTAGTGATATGAAACAGAGGGAGAGTCAACCAAAACCTTCAACTAGTAGTGATATGAGACAAAGGGAGAATCAACCAAAACCTTCAACCAGTAGTGTTATGAGACAGAGGGAGAGTCAACCAAAACCTTCAACCAGTAGTGTTATGAGACAGAGGGAGAGTCAACCAAAACCTTCAACCAGTAGTAGTGTTATGAGGCAGAGGGAGAGTCAACCAAAACCTTCAACCAGTAGTGTTATGAGACAGAGGGAGAGTGAACCAAAACCTTCAACCAGTAGTAGTGTTATGAGGCAGAGGGAGAGTGAACCAAAACCTTCAACCAGTAGTGTTATGAGGCAGAGGGAGAGTGAACCAAAACCTTCAACCAGTAGTGTTATGAGACAGAGGGAGAGTGAACCAAAACCTTCAACCAGTAGTGTTATGAGGCAGAGGGAGAGTCAACCAAAACCTTCAACCAGTCGTAGTGTTATGAGGCAGAGGGAGAGTCAACCAAAACCTTCAACCAGTAGTGTTATGAGACAGAGGGAGAGACAACCAAATCCTTCAACCAGTAGTGTTATGAGACAGAGGGAGAGTCAACCAAAATCTTCAACCAGTAGTGTTATGAGACAGAGGGAGAGTCAACCAAAACCTTCAACCAGTAGTGTTATGAGGCAGAGGGAGAGACAACCAAATCCTTCAACCAGTCGTAGTGTTATGAGGCAGAGGGAGAGTCAACCAAAACCTTCAACCAGTAGTGTTATGAGACAGAGGGAGAATCAACCAAAACCTTTAACCAGTAGAGTTTTGAGACAGAGGGAGAGTGAACCAAAACCTTTAGCCAGTATGTTATTAGGCAGAGTCAACCAAAACCTTTAACCAGTAGTGTTATGAGACAGAGGGAGAGTGAACTAAAACCTTTAACCAGTAGTGTTATGAGACAGAGGGAGAGTGAACCAAAACCTTTAACCAGTATGTTATGAGGCAGAGTCAACCAAAACCTTTAACCAGTAGTGTTATGAGACAGAGGGAGAGTGAACTAAAACCTTTGACCAGTATGTTATGAGGCAGAGTCAACAAAACCTTTAACCAGTAGTGTTATGAGACAGAGGGAGAGTGAACGAAAACCTTTAACAAGTAGTGTTATGAGACAGAGAGAGAGAGAGAGAACACAAGAAGCATAGTTATATGTTGTGTTTATGGAGCATTAACCTTACTCCTCATGCCCTTTAGGCACAAGGGATATCACCATTCCTCACTAAGCGACTCTAAATGCAAGTTTTACATTTATTATATAGTATTGAAGTATTTCATTGATTGTTTTCAATATTTATTATAACATATGAGAGATTTAGTTGTGTGCTAGTTCAACTTAGAGAGCCGCGATAGCTCCGTGGTTAGTGAACTGGACTACAAAGGACAAGAGGTCGGGTTCGATCTTGATCTATGGCTTCCGGGTTTACCCAGCCTTAAATTTGTACCTGATTTTTTCGGGGAAAGTAAAGCGGAACGGGCGTAATATCGACCATATTACTCTAAAAATCATGTGCCAAAGGTCTATACAAATTATGGTCTCTAACACCATATTCCCTATGCGCCACTTGGCGTGACTGGGCACTTTACTTTTTTATTATTTTTAAAAAAGTTCAACTTAGATTTTAACGGAAAAAGAAAACGACTCGGACTTAGGACGATTCAGAGTTTGAACGGTTTCCTATTTAAGTTCGAAGTGCGAGACACCATATTTTTCTAGACATGTACAAAGGTTGATGGTTATATATAGCTGATTACATGCACGCACACACGCGCGCACCTGCGTCCGTACACAGACAATTATCATCACTATCATAATTTACCGTGTCGTTTGGTATCGACTGTAGTCAATCATGAACACCCCAAGTTCCAGCTCTTTGTGTTGTTTCATTATCATCGTGTGCCATACCGGTTGGCGTAGTCGATCTATGTACTTCAACAATTACCTATCCACAGTGCACCATATCAATTATGTTGCTGACTGTTTTCCTTGCCTTGACACAAAGCTATGCAGTATCGTATCTCTTTACCGTCCGCGATCTATTTCCTTGTACTTTGTCAGTTGTAACAAAATACTCCAACTTTCCTCTTCTCATGATGTGCGCGAAAAATATATTTTGCTGTTTACTATTCTTTATTTCTAACAGTTTTCTATGTTACGATCTTATTTTATGCAATACCTTAGTCTTGTTGTCCATTAGATAATTATTTCTTTGTAGTGTTACCGATAAGGTTTTTCTCTGCGCCAATCTTCTATTCAAACAATCCATGCGAGGTCTCGAGATTTTTCTTTCAGCAGTAAAAGAGGAAAAGTTATCAGATTAAAGTGTTTGAAAACAGCTAAATTTAGTGAATTATTAACGCGTATTCCATATTTTAAAAATCTACCAATATAAGAAAGATAGCAATCAATATTTTGGCGTAATTTCCATAGTAGGCAGTTGGTAAATGATGCAAGTTTAAAAAAAGAAAAGAAAAACTAAACTGACACAAGCTCTTCATGGCTACGAGGTCACGGCTATTTATTTTCTTGTCAATGTGGCATTTTAGTTCCAATCTTGAAACCTTTGCAGCATTTATCAATAAAGATGTTCTAACCTGATACATCCCACTCATTCTTAAAACAGATATTTTATGAAAGTTGGTTTAATTTGTGACACCAGACACAAAAAGTAAGAATGTTTAGCTAAAAATAAATGTTTATATAATGATGTTTCTGTAGTTAATACTCTTAACAATAAGATCAAAGATTGGCAACTCGTAGAGTTTCGGGAGATTAAATATTCACTTATTTAAACCACAGAGATTTTACAATTTTAAGACCGAATCTTCTAATCATTCTCAATGTATAATAGAAGAAGTATATGCATCTTATCTTTGTGGAATAAATATAACTCGGCATATATCAAAAGGTTAGTAGCGGATTTTGTTTCGGACTGGCAAAACTCCGGGGTTTACCCAGCCTCTAAAAATGGATACCAGCGATCTTTCTGGGAAGTAAAGGCGGCCTGGCGTGATACCGTCCACATCACCCAAAAATGTATCGTGGTTATAGAAAAATATGGTCACTAACTTCATATTCCCCATACGCCTAGCAAGGCGTGAAGGGAACATTTGTTTACACATTATTTAAATGAACTAAAGTATCAATAACAAAGAACTGTGAAGTTAGTGTGTCAGATTTAGAATGATGTTCTCATTTCTTTAAAAATGTCAACATTTTTTTTACGTAATTTGTTACCAGTATGGCTTCCTCTCCATTGTCTTGTATCGTACTATCTCAACTGTCTTTGTCTTCAGCACTCTCATTAAATCTGTTACAATTAGTGTCTGGCTGTCTAAGCCCACGCCGTTTTACTTATAAAATATTCACATTTACACAGGAAGATAACTGAGTGGTAGTTGCAATTAGTGGAAGTAGTGCTCCAGAATAGAATGAATACAATACACTAACTAAAAATTGAATGTTTGAGCTGAATGAAAAAATACTAGACTAAATATTGAAATCTTTAGACTTAACTGTGCTCAGCGGGAAAGAGTAAAACTAAGTAGACTACGTCACAGTATAGTGTGTGTGTGGGGGGGGGGAGAAGAGGAGGAGATGTATCACTGCATAAACACACATACACATATACATACATACATACAAACACACACACATATATATATATATACATACATACACACACAAATACACAAATATACAAACAAACATACATACAAACACAAACACACTTACACATACACAAACACACACAACCATAAACAGACACACACACAAACAAAACTAGCATGAGTAGTTAAAATATTAATCTTCTCAACTACTAATCGTCTCAATTCCTTGGCCACTGATCAATAAAATAGTTGATCGCATCTTATATGACAATAGAAAATTCATCTCCTTTGCTCCTGGCTATTCTTTGCAATGTGTCCCAAATGTGCCATCGAACCTGTGCACAATTGTCCTCATTTTTGTCCTGCTATCTGTCTTTGAACTATCTGTTCTTTGTCGTTACCTCAGAGTCCACTAACAGCAGATCTTGGCATGATTTCTCCATAAAATCTGAGTACGTAACCTAGTCAGCTTCAGCATCGTCCTTATATCATTGTATACATTTCCTATAGTTTGTATCTATTGATTAATTCTTGGCTTCTTATTTTGTTTGATAAAAGTATTTTGAGAATGGTTCTGAGGTAGATTATGCGAAAGCTTAGTTGTCACAGTGTTCTCTTTTCTATCGTCCCTCATATATTCAGAGACATGTAAATGTTAATGGTTTTTATCAGATTAAAAATTATTTTGTGATGTAATGCCACAAGAGTAGAGTTGCTACAATTTAGATCCATATGAGTATGTAAAGTACAGCAAAGGCTTTCTTGATTTAATGAATTGTGTTTTTTGAAGTGGATCTAGTCCCGCACCATCTTGTTCGTGCGTGACCCATGCTGGTCTAAACGTCTAAGAGAAAGAGACATGTGAAAACAACAAAAATATGAGCTGATTGTTGAAGTATAAGAAGGATCTTGTCCACAGCAGATGTACTATTATACTAGTTCTTCTATATCAACAGACCTCACCACTGAGGATGCTATGTAGTTCTATAAAAATCAGTCTACTAATATCTTTAATCTATTAATGCATGTCAAAGAGAGTGGATGACCGAACGGGCTCAAGCTTATCATTCTTCCAAAAATGTTAAATCCCACTACTTGCCCCAGCTACCAGCTTCACCAAAGCGCGGCAATTATTTACATGTTCCCTTCCAAAATGGTGAGCATGGTAGAAACCACAATTTTGTAAACATTTCAACCAAAATTGTAAAAAAAAAAAGTCAAACAATCTAATATGGCTGCATCGGCCGTGTGCCTTTATTGTCCAGAAACGTACTAAGCTCACTAACTCCGGATATAGACAAGTGTATAAGATAGTTGCTTACTTGGATGTTCTGCCTACTTCTTGGCGAGGCACGATCCATTCAACCTCTGACCATGTCTTGTAAGTTATATTAAACATCATTCGGCATCCAAAATGATAGTAGGAACTATTTTTTATTCTGCGCATCGTTACGTCTCTTGTGGTGTTAAACACGGGTATCTGGATACTAAGTTTGTTTCTATGATACGAGGTTCCTTGGGTCTAGTTGGCCGCTGATTCTCTTGAGGTTTCACATGACTATATGTTGTCGTATTCTACTCAAATGAACGTTTAGAATATATATATTTTCTATCTATCTACTGTCCTTTCGAGCCGAAGACGGCACATAGTGCAGAATCAATCTGAAAAACAGAAACCTTGCGTGCCAAAATGGCACATATTGAAGAGATCACTGCTTCTAAAATCTATGACTCTGTTTCCAATGACAGCTTGTTAAACCATCGATCAACATCCTTAGTCGCCTCTTACGACATGCTAGGTAGGTCACAGTGTCACTATTATATCTTACTGTCATCATATTTTTTTTTTTTCGTTCGCCAGCTTTTACCTCTGACGAAGTCCCTAGAGGCTAGGAACTGAATTTTGCGTGTTAATCCATTTTTCCCTGGCAGTCGTGTACACAGGGGTACCTCGCCTTACAGGCAACTTCGGAGGTACTCACATTTTCCGTCGATGAGTAATTGACGTTTCAAGCCGGGCCTTATAAAATAAAGAAAAAAAAGAAATAATAAATAAACATTTAGTGTTGCTGGGATTTGAACCCATCATATTTATGAATTACCTTTAAGCATTATATATTTTGATGAGCCTCAAAAAGGGTGAACTTATTAGCACGTTTCATAGCTCATGTGTTAACTAATTATATTTCACTACTTCTTCTCCTTTGTTTTGATTAAATAATCCATCCTTTCTTTCATGAATACATTTACTTAGCAGCCGTTCAATAATCATCTGTTCTATCCATCAGTCAGTAGTCATATGTTAGCCATCTGTTCTATGCGTGCATCAGATTACCCATGTGTGACATATGAAATCTTATATATACACATATGTATGGAGAGAGAGAGAGAGAGAGAGAGAGAGAGAGAATCACACAGTTTAGACCAAAGTGTAGCAAAATCGATTATTCATCATAATTAAATTAATCAATCATTGCAGCAGTACGGAGTAAATTACCTCCTAGCCAACATTTGCAAAGGCTACAGTAAAATGCTAATATAAAATAAGGGCTAATGTAAAGTAGGATCCATTGTTGATTTACCATGAAATCTGAAGTGCGACAAGGATATGTTTTATCACCAAATACTGTTTAACTGAAGGGGATTAACCAATCACAGCCACTTGTAGTTTTACTAAAATATGTGGGCGGGAAATCAGGAAAACTAAAGTTTGTGACGTTTTAAGCTATGCGAGCTGTAGACGGCTGATGTATTGTTACCGACAACCACCCCATCTCGCAAAGCTGAAAACGTCAAAACATTGGGTGATTCCTTTCAGCCTTCGGGTCTTACTTATACTATATATGGCTGTGGATTGACCATTCAACACAAGAAAAAAAGTGTTTACGGCACCAGGGAAGGCGGAATCACCGAAATCTTCCATTGCAGGTTATTTCTTTGATAATGTTGAGCAAAACTGAAATTTGTACAGCTGAACCAAGTTGTAGAATAAAAAGCTGGCCCAATAAATGAATATATATACCAACAATAATGATCATAGTAAATATGAAGGTTAACGACATAAAACAACCTTGAGAATTCAGCTAGCAAAGTTACAATCCAGTAACAGGCAAACTGGCACACTGTCAATCGATGTCCACTCGGACGTTCTTGTCTTAATCATGTTGGCTGCCTTGCTCATTCGTCCTATTATGAGCAGGCACCAGAAACGTGCTGGTGTTTAAGCTCCAAAATGGTCTTGATTCAGCTCAACTGTTATGATTCACACAAACACACTCAATCGCTTGTGCACACATACACATTCAATTGTTTGTGCACACAAACACACGTATACGCATATGAAGAGCAAGTGGTCCGATTAGTTGAGAGCGGTCTTTCTTAAAATTAAATTAAGCCAAAAGAAGGTTCGCTCCACGGTAGGATCTGTCAGTTTTATTTCTGTCAGAGTTAATAGTTCTCTGACTGGAACAATCTGTAGTGGCTGCACTGGACACACACCCTTTAATCTCATGCCCAATAGAAATGTCCCCTTCGGAGGTCTATAGGAATAGGAAAAATGATAAAAGCAGTAGTATATATATATATATATATATATATATATATATATATACACACACACACATGGAGACAAATAATAATAAATGAATATTATAAAGGGAAACTTCCGAGGCGTTAATCAACGAATCAATTCAGAGGAAGTGGTATGTTACATCACTCGGAAAAAATTACAAATAATTAACAACAGATAAAAAATCAGAAAGCAATATATGGTCCGAAGCAGGATCGAACCTGTACTCCTTGGCACAGCGCCTTGCCACGAAAAGCCAAACACTAGGGACCACTGTCAATTCGGCTAGCGTTTGGTTTTTCGTATATTGTTCATTGTTTTTTTTCTGTTGTTGATTATTTGTCATTTTTTCCGAGTGCTGTAAACATACCTCTTCCTCTGAATTAATTAGCTATATATACACATACAGTACGTATATATATATATATATATATATATATATATATATATATATATATATATATATATATATATATATATATATATACACACATACAGTACGTATATATATATATATGTATATATATATATATATATACATATATATATTAAAGTATAGTGCCCCTGTCACGCCAAGTGGCGTATATGGAATATGTTGTTAGTGACCATAAATTTTACAAACCTTCGGCACATGATTTTTGGGGTAATGTGGCCAATATTTCGCCCGTGCCGTTTTGTTCCCAGAAAAAAAATCCGATAACCATTAAAGGCTGGATGAACCCGAGAACCGTCAGTTGGGATCGAACCTTACCCCTTGTCCTTTGTAATCCAGTTCACTAACCACTGAGCTATTGCGGCTCCCTATATATATATATAATCATGCGAAGAGTGCGAAACAAAATCGGTCTAGAAATTAGCGATGAACAGTGTGGTTTTGTTAGAGATAAAGGAACAAGCAATGCCATTTATATCATAAGATCTTTAGTAGAAAGAGCCATAGAGGTGAAAACAGATCTATACATATGTTTCATAGATTACACCAAGGCATTTGACAAAGTAAAGCACCAAGAAATAATCAAAATTTTAGAAAGCATCAACGTAGACAGCAAAGATCTAAGAATAATAAAGAATATGTAATGGCAACAAACAGGGAGCCGCAATAGCTCAGTGGTTAGTGAATTGGATTACAAAGGACAAGAGGTAGTGTTCGATCCCAACCGACGGCTTCCGGGTTCACCCAGCCTTTAATAGGTACCTGATTTTTTTCAGGGAAATTGAAGCGGCACGGGCGTAATATCGACCACATTACCCCAAAAATAATGTGCCGAAGGTCTGTAAAATATATGGACACTAACACCATATTCCCTATACGCCACTTGGCGTGACGGGGGTACTTTGCTTTTTACTTACTGACAACAAACAGCGGCCATAAGAACTGGAAACCAATTGGGAATGTTTCAACAAATAAAACAGGGTGTTAGACAAGGTTGTGTGCTGTCACCAGATTTGGAAAATATTTATAGTGAGATTATTGTAAGATCCATAAGGGGCATGCCTGGAATAACAATTGGAGATCATAATATAAATAATCTAAGGTATGCTGATGATACAGTCTTAATCGCTAAGAGTGAAAATGAGTTACAAGAAATGTTGGACATTATAGTGAAAGAAAGCAAAAATAAAGGACTCAGCCTTAATAGCAAAAAGACAGAGGTAATGTCACCAGATCATAGAACGGAAAATCAAATTGATCACATATGTATTAATAAGTTTAAGTCATCCTTACAGGATGTAAAAGTATATAGAGGGGCAGATGTAGCTTCAGATCACCATCTTCTGTTAGCCAAACTTAAAATTAAATTAAAAAGGTATACTACAACGAATAAGGGTAGAAAGTATTTCAATGTAGGGTTTCTTAAGGAACAAGGAATTAAAGATAAATTCGCAGTCACAATATCAAACAAATACCAAGTCCTCCGACAACTAGAAAATACAATAAATATAGAAGATCATTGGAAACAGGTAAAAAATATATGGAAAGAGACATGCGAAGAAACACTGGGGAAAAGAGAACGCCAGGATAAGGCATGGATGACAGCAGAGACCCTGGATAAAATTAAAGAAAGAAAGAAGAAGAAAGCATACATAAATAAAAGCAAAACAAGTAGTAATAAAGCCAAGACACAGGAAACTTTCACAGAGGTGAACAAAGAAGTGAGAAGATGCATAAAAGGGATAAGAGGAAATATATAGATGAACTAGCTAAAGAGGCAGAAGAAGCAGCAAATAAAGGAAATATGAAAGAACTGTACAACAGCACAAAGAAATTAGGTGGAAAATACAAACAGATCAACGCCTTCATCAAAGATAAGAAAGGAAATCTGCTTAGTAATATAAGGGAACAAATGGAGAGATGGAAAGAGCACTTTGAAGAACTTTTGAACAGACCCGGCTCAAATAATCCTCCAGATATACTACCAGCAGAAGAAGAGTTACACGTTAACTGCGGAAAACCAAGCAAAGAAGAAATAATGAAAGCTATCAAACTATTAAAAGATGGTAAAGCCACAGGACCAGATGGAATTCCTTCGAAAGCCATCAAAGCAGATATTAACACCTCTACCAAGATGTTACATGATCTATTGGATAAAATTTGGGAGAGGGAAGAAATACCTAAAGACTGGAGAGAAGGTTATATGATCAAACTACCAAAGAAAGGAAGTTTACAGGAGTGCACAAACTATAGGGGAATTATGTTACTATCAGTGCCAGGAAAAATATTAGGCAGAATCATTCTGGAGAGACTAAAGGAGTCTATAGAGAAACACTTGAGAGATGAACAAGCAGGTTTTAGGTAGAACAGATCATGTGCTGATCAAATAACTACTCTACGTATAATAGTTGAACAAAGTTTAGAACTACAGTCCCCACTTTATATTGAATTCATAGATTACGAAAAGGCATTTGATAGCTTAGACAGAGGAATGTTTTGGAAGTTGCTGAGTCATTAGGAATCCCCATAAAGTTTATTAACCTGATAAAAACAATGTATGAAGGAACAAAATGTAGTGTGGTGCATGAAGGGCCGTTTACAGAAGCATTTGAAATAAGAACAGGAGTAAGGCAAGGATGCCTTCTGTCCCCATTTCTCTTTCTACTGGCCATAGATTGGATTATGAAAATAACTCAAAACAACCGAAATGGGATCCAGTGGTCACTGACCAAACAACTTGATGATTTAGACTTTGCTGATGACATAGCTCTCCTATCACACAGCCATCAACAGATGCAGGATAAAATGAGTATATTAGATGAGAGATCACAACAGCTAGGACTAAAGATTAATAGAGATAAGACCAACATTATGAGAATTAATGCAGTTGGCAATAACCAAATAAAACTAGGAGAAATACCTCTACTAGACGTACAATTTTACATATATCTGGGCAGTAATATAGATAAACAGGGAGGAACAGAAAATGATACCAAAATAAGGATATCAAAAGCAAGAGGAGCTTTCATTGCACTGGGAAACATATGGAAATCCAAAGAAATTAGGCTAAATACAAAAATAAAATTGTTTAACTCAAATGTTAAGTCGGTCCTATTATATGGCTGTGAAACATGGAGAATAACAAAATTGACAATCACGAAGGTACATACTTTCATTAATGGATGCTTGCGCAGAATAAAGAGATGGAAATGGCAGGACAAAGTCACTAATGTGGAATTATGGAAATGTACCGGTCACATATCAATGGATAAAGAGATACAGCGAAGACGATGGAGATGGATAGGACACACACTACGGAAGCCAACTGAGAGTATTACACAACAGTCCCTTTTTGGAATCCCCAGGGGAAAAGACAAAGAGGAAGACCAAGGAATTCTTGGAGAAGACAGATCGAAGCAGAGATGAAGATGATGGGGAAGACATGGAATGATCTTAAAAGAATTGCAAAAAACAGAACGACTTGGAAAGTGTTTGTTGAAGACCTATGCTCCACTGGGAGCTAAAAGGTAGAAGAAGAATGGTAACAACAAAGAAAAAGACATCACCTCAGTGCAAAATAAAGACAAGTGAAACAATATTAAAACAGGTAATTGAATTTAAATATTTGGGAACTTTGTTTAACCTCAGACGGAAGATGTACAAAAGAGGTGAGATGGAGAATGGCTCAGGCAAAAGCAGCTTTCCAAAAATTGAGGAAGATACTATGCAATCCATTTTTGACAATAGAAACAAGAAAAAGAGTTCTTAAATGTTATGTAGAGCCAGTCTTAACATATGGATGCGAATCATGGACAATAGGACAACAGACAAGAAAATCACTGCAGTCAGTAGAAATGTGGTTTTACATAAGAATGTTGAGAGTACCATGGTCAGCTAAGATGAGTAATGAAGATGTTCTGAGAGAGGTCAAAGCAAAAAGAGAGCTAATTTCCAATGTTAGGAAGAAACAATCATCATTTTTTGGTCATGTAATGAGAAGAGAGCAACTGGAATATATTGTAACAACTGGAAAATTGAGGGACGAAGAGATAGAGGAAAGCACAGAGAAAAAAATATCAGACAGCTTAAGAGAATGGCTTGGCAGAAGGTCAACAACAGAAATGATAACTAGCTGCCGAGATCGAAAGTTGTGGAGAGACATGACCACCTACGCGAGTAGGCTCGGTACTTGATGATGATGATGATGATGATTATATATATATATATATATATATATATATATATATATATATATATATATATATATATATATTTACACACACACAAACAAATGCAAGTACATATATATACACACTTCGATATATACATACACATGCATCGATAAACACACACACCAAATCACCAATCAATAAAGTTATCAAACTGTGTAATCTCCACCCATCCATTAAAAATGTCATTATCTGTTGTGCTTGCTGACAATCATGATTGATTGCTTCAATTTATTTCTAAACTTTTAGCATTTCCGCACTTAGGTTTATGTTTCCTTACTTTCTTATGTTCATAACCGTTTGGGCAAGCTGTCAAAGATTTCCCTTTAAATCTATTTACTTCTAAGTTTGTATATACTAAAGTTCGCTATTTTATCCTTTTATGCGAGTGATTGTGTGATGTAGCTTTTCTTTTTATCTATCTTACATTTGTCTGTATTTAATTTATCATCATCATCAGTGAGTATCGTCTCTGCATCGAATATTGGCATCGAATTTGGAGCGCCATTCTGCTCTGTCTCTTGCTTTGATGGTGCAGGTTGTCATAGGCTGATTTGTCCACCTTTTGATGTTACTCGTCCATGTTGGTCTTGGTCTGCCTCTGCCTCTTTTACCTTGTATTTTCCCCTCCAAGATTGCTTTTAGTAGGCTGCTGTGTCTTTAACAAGCCACAAAAATCTCATTTGTCTTGTTTGAATTGTGTTTAGTAGCTCTCTTTTCATTTTTAGTTGTTTTAAGACTTCATCGTTTGTTTTCTTTTCTTTCCATCCATTTCTTCCTATTCTTCTATAAATCCACATTACAAAGGCTTCAATTTTCTGTTCTGTTTTCTTGTCTAAAGTCCATGTTTCTGCACCACAGAGGAATGTTGAGAAGATATAACATTTTGCTATTCTTAGTTTTAGCCCTGGCGTTATTTGTTTTGATGTTAGTGTATTTTTCATGGCATTAAAATTACCTTTTGTCATACCTATTCTTTTCTTTATTTCAGTTTTACATTTTCAATCACTGGTTATAGTATGCCCAAGGTAGTTGTAGCTCTGAACTGTCTCCAGGTCTATTCCTTTAACTTTGATATCCCATTGTACATTTTGAGTATTATCTTTGTTTATGATCATAGATTTACTCTTTTTGATATTCTTATCTAATGCATATTTTTTGCTGGTAATGTTTATTTCATTAAGCAATTGCTGTAGATCTTCAGGATTTTCTGCTAGTAATACAGTATCGTCAGCATATCTTTAGATAATTGATTATCTTTCTATTAATGCTTAGGCCTAGCATCTCTGTGATGTTTTTTTTAAAGATTTGCGCAGTGTATAGATTGAACAAGCTTGGTGATAGAATGCATCCCTGTTTTACTCCTCTTTTTATATCAATAGGTGTAGAGTTCTCTTTGTTATATTTTATTATTGCTGTTTGCTTCCTGTGTAAATTGCATATTAGTCTTATGTTTGTGTCATCGAGATGCACATCTTTTGTATTTAAAAACAAAGTTATGTTATTTTGGAATCATCATCATGCCACTCATACATTTATAAATACTTCGATCTTCCAAAATTAATAGGAAACTTCAAGGAGAACCCTTTCCCACTTGCGAGAAATACGTTAAACGGCCTGGGTGTATTCTCGATAGACTTGCCCGGGATAGCGGCTGTCTGACCGATTGTTTGCGACTTAACAGTGAAGGATTTTTTAACGTGTGCTGACTGCACGCGTGTCTTCCTGTGTTTGTGTGTGTGTTTGTTTTTTTGCACTATCCGAGAGGGCTAGACATTGGATCTCATTCCACGGAGACGGGTAGAGCCAAGAAGAAACCACTGATTCTAAGTGAACAATCCCACTTTAGCGAGATACGAACCTGGGACTTTCTCGTCCAGAGGCCAACACCTTTCTTCTAGAGTCTAAACCACCAAACTCCTAATTACATGCTGTCTGTTACTAAAATTCTGGTTTTGCTTACAAGATTTTACACGTTGATCAGTAGTCTATGTCGGGACATGGCGACTTTCCAAGTTAAAATTCCTTCTATTCATATCTCGCTATTGTTTAAATAAAGAGAGCTAATTTCCAATATTAGGAAAAAAACAATCATCATTTTTTTGGCCATGTAATGAGAAGAGAACAGCTGTTACATATAGTAACAACTGGGAAAATTGAGGGACGAAGAGATAGAGGGAAGCAAAGAGAAAAGATGCCAGACAGCTTAAGAGAATGGCTTGGCAGAAGGTCAACCTTATATGAAATGATAAATAAATGTCATGATCGAAAGTTGTGGAGAGACATGATCACCTACGCCAGCAGGCCCGGTACTTGATGATGATGATGATTGTTTGAATAAAACAGATAACAAAAAGCATGCAGGCAGATGGTTTCATTCACTCTCTGGTTAAAAACATGAATTAAACGTGTTTTTAAATGTTTTTTTTTTCGAAATTGTAATAAAAGGACAATAAATTTTAGAAAGAGATAGGAATTAAGATGGGCACAACCAGAAACAACAAATTTAGTGGACGTATAAAAAAAAAAAAACTTATCAAATAACACAGAACTGGAGTCGTCAGTCGCTGGACACTGCGGAATTTGCTGATAAGGGGATCTGAGCAGCTATGGACATGTTCGGAGTGCAATGATGTTAACCCGCAAAAAAATATATAATAATTATATATAATAATAACAATAATAATAATATAATATAATTGTATTATAGCTTCATCAAGCTTAGATTTATACTACAGCTTCATCAAGCATAGATTTATATTATAGCTTCATCAAGCATAGATTTATAGTATAGCTTCATCAAACGTAGATTTATATTATAGCTTCATCAAACGTAGATTTATATTATATCTTCATCAAACGTAGATTTATATTATAGCTGCATCAAACGTAGATTTATATTATAGCTTCATCAAGCGTAGATTTATATTATCGCTTCATCAAACGTAGATTTATATTATAGCTTCATCAAGCATATATTTATATTATAGCTTCATGAAACGAAGATTTATACTTTAGCTTTATCAAACGAAGATTTATACTATAGCTTCATGAAACGAAGATTTATACTTAATAGCTTCATCAAACGAAGATCTATGCTATAGCTTCATCAAACGTAGATTTATACTTTAGCTTCATCAAACGAAGATTTATACTATAGCTTCATCAAACGTAGATTTATACTATTGCTTCATCAAACGTTGATTTATACTTTAGCTTCATCAAACGTAGATTTATATTACAGCTTCATCAAACGAAGATTTATGCTATAGCTTCATCAAACGAAGATTTATACTATAGCTTCATCAAGCGTAGATTTATACTATAGCTTCATCAAATGTAGATTTATACTTTAGCTTCATCAAACGTAGATTTATACAATAACTTCATCAAACGTAGATTTATACTTTAGCTTCATCAAAGGAAGATTTATACTATAGCTTCATCAAACGAAGATTTATACTTTAGCTTCCTAAAACGTAGATTTAAATTATAGCTTCATCAAAGGATGATTTATACAATAGCTTCATCAAACGAAGATTTATACTTTAGCTTCCTAAAACGTAGATTTATATTATAGCTTCATTAAACGTAGATTTATACAATGGCTTCATCAAACGTAGATTTATACTTTAGCTTGATCAAACGTAGATTTATACTTAGTTTCCCCTAAGGGTGTATGCACACCCTTTTTTTTTCTCGGAAACTATTCGGGCAAAATGTGTGAAATTTTCACAGATTGTAGCTGAACATCCCCTTTATACTACCTATTTTTCAACATAATTTCCGTCCAAGCGTATTGCCTTACGCCAACGCGAAACTAGGTCATGAATGCCTAGTTTGTACCAAGTTTTGTCCTGCTCGCGTAGCCATTTTTTAACTGCACGGATCACACCCTCATCACTGTCAAAGTGTGTCCCACGCAGGAATTTTTTTGAGTGGTCCAAACAGATGGAAATCTGAGGGAGCCAGATCAGGGCTGTAAGGAGGATGGGGCAGTACAGTCCAACCAAATTTGTTGATTGCTTCCCGTGTTACCAGACTTGTGTGAGGGCGTGCATTGTCATGTTGAAGCAACAAATCTGCAGATGGCTCATTAGGCCGAACTCTGTGGAACCGATTTTTGAGTTTTGTCAGTGTATTGATGTAAGCTGTCGAGTTGATTGTCTCACCTCTTGTCATTACATCAACAAGAATCACACCATCAATGTCCCAGAAGACAGTGATCATCACCTTTCCGGCTGATGGAGATGCTTTGAATTTTTTTCTTTTTGGTGACTGCGGATGATGCCATTCCATTGACTGCATTTTTGTTTCAGGCTCATAATGATGTGCCCACGTTTCGTCACCGGTAACAATTTTTGACAAAAACATTTCTCCTTCAACACCGAAACGTTCCAACAATTCAGAACAGAATGTTTTCCTTTGAACTCTGTGATCATTTGTTAGGCACCGTTTAACCCATCGAGCGCAAATCTTTGAATATCCGAGAGTTTTTAAAATTGCGATTGATCTTCCCTTGCTGACTGTAAGCTGCAATGCCAATTGCTGACTAGTGATACGCCTATCCTTACGAATAATGGCATCAGCCCGGTTTAACATGTCTGTGCTGGTAGCCGAGGCAACACGTCCAGAACGCGGTAAATCATGCAGCTCCACTCGTACACTTTCTGCAGCTTTAATTCTCTGAACCCAGCGACTAACTGTGCTCCTATCGACTGCAGAACATTTGTACACTGCACACAGTCGTTTATGAATGTTTGCCACAGTTTCTTTTTCCGCAACCCGAAATTCTATGACAATTCGCTGTTTGTAATGGGCATTGTTGACAAGCTCCATTTTAACGGTTCATAGATTGCGTAATATTTATCAGAATGCTGTGCAATTTGGTACACATAATTGGAACATGTCATATTCCAAGTGTGCAAAATTTCATATTCCTATCTTTATTATTAGCCGAGAAAAAAATTGGTGTGCATTACTTTTTGACCTCCCGTATTAGATTTATACTATAGCTTCATCGTACGCATATTTATATTTTAGCTTCATCAAACGTAGATTTATACTTTAGCTTCATCGAACGTATATTTATATTATAGCTTCATTAAACGTAGATCTATACTAACTTATTCTTTTTCTTCTTTCCTTCTTCTTTTGCCTTTCAGCGTCGAGGGGAGAAATAATTTGCGGTCTTTTGCTCTTCTATTCGCCTCTGTTGCTGTTATGTTTCCTAGTGCTTCTAATATTCCATCGACCCATATTTTTCGTGGTCGACCATTGGATCTGGTATTCTCACAACGTGTTGTGTTTTGATCTTTCTTCCTTTCACGTGGTCATACCATTGTATCTCTTGTTTCTTTATATATTCTATGGCGGGGGATATTCCTAGTTTTTTTCTCAGTTCTTCATTTCTGATCTTATCTCTCAGACTGTTTCCTGTCATTCGTCTAACACATTTAATCTCTGTAGAGATTATTTTCTTATTGTTCTTGCATCTAGGGTCCAGGTCTGGCATTAGCAACAAAACCTTGTGATGAAAATTGTATTGTATAGTGCTTGTTTTGCCTCCAGAGTTATTTCCTTGTTGGACAATAGTGGTGATAACTGTCCGGTGATTTGACAAGCTTTGTTGCATCTTGATTTTACCTCTGCTGTTTGTGAATTATCGTTTGTCACTAAGCTTCCTAGGTATTTGAATTCCTCTACTTGTTTTAGTTGTCTGCCTTCTATAGTTATGTTGATGTTCGGTTTATTTTTGGCGACCTTCATGACTTCTGTTTTTTCGATGTTGATTTTCATGTTGTATTTTGTGCCTGAGCTGTTGAGTTTGTTTAAGTGTTCTTGTAGGTCTTCTATTGTTTCATGTATTAGTGCCTGATCGTCTTCAAATAAAAGCACGTTGATCTCCTCTGTCTCTGATGGGTTAGCTAACTTGCATATATAGTCCATGTATGTAATAAACAGTAGGGGGTATAGAAGCACCCATGTTTTACACCTGATCTAACTTTGAAGTTGTCTGTGTAGCCTACTGCTGTTACTGACCCTGCAGCTGTTGCTGTAGATGTTGGCTTACTCCGTATGTTTTGTATCTCCCACAGTTGTTCTCTGTTTACTCTGTCGAATGCTCTTTCCTAGTCAACGAAAGCTATGTATATATTTTGATTGTGTTCTGTTGTTTTTTCTGCAAGCTGTTTTAATGTGAATAGAGCGTCAGTACATTCTCTATTTTTTTCAGAACCCCATTTGATAATCGCTTAACTGTAGTTCTATTATTTGTCTCAGCCTTTTTTCCACGATTTTGGCGTATAACTTTCCTACATGGCTGAAAAGAGATATACCTCTATATTGATTGCAGTCTCTTTTGCTACCTTTCTTTTTCCATATTGGTAATATGCTGGCCTGTTGCCAGTCTTCTGGGGCGGTTTGTGCCATGCTGCATTAAATATTATTTAATATATAACTAATATTATATTATTCAATATATTATTTGTACTATAACTTCATCAAACATAGATTTATACTTTAGTTTCATCAAATGTAGTTTTATACTAAAGCTTCGTCAAATGTAGTTTTATTACTATAGCTTCTTCGAACGTAGTTTTATCTATAGGAGATATAATCACCCTCCTCCACCCTTTTCTGCAAACGCGGTGCTTGATGATAGTACATTTAAGTAGCAATATTTAGATCTTTTGGATTCGACTTGCCCTCACTACTGGTGTCTTTAAAGATGGTTTGTCATCTTTATTGTTGCTTTTAACATTCGTGTCCAGAATATATAAAATTTACTGTTTCTGAGTTGTATTCAGAATATCCCAGAAATGCTTAAAGTTACCATTTTAATTAAAGTAAAATATCTAGATCAATGGAGAATAAGAACAAATAATTCACATCCTTAATTTCCATTCCCACGAATAAAGACGGAACAACAAATCCCCAATCGTCAGGGATGAGACAAAACCTTCATAGACTAAATACCCAATTCAGATGAATTGCGGTGAGTATGTTTAATTAGTTTATATCAATTATAGTTCGAGCCTTCTGTTTCAATACAGAAGGAGGCGACGCCTGTGAGTCATGACCCAGGCGGGCCCACCTCCCATAGTAACCAAGAAGCTATTGGGCGGTAACACTTGCTCGACGGGGTCTTTTCTGATGATCACATTTGCTGCTGCTGTAAAGCTCTGTGTGTTATAGCCACATAATATTTATTGAAATTATATATTGATGTTATTTGTTACTGACAGCACATTTATAGTTGACAACATTAATCTTCACAGACTTCTCATTTATTTATATAATCATAATCAGGTTTATTGATTTCTATTATTCTGGCACGTGATACAATATAGTGGACGCACTTCTCTTGAATTAGTGTTCTTTAACTGGACGTTCAGAGGTTTACCACCGATGATTATTGAACAGTCCATAAGTGCATATTATACATTCAATCTCTCTAACAACTTACTTACGATTATAAGAAATATGAAGCACAACTTGGAAACTCTGAAAACACTTTCACAACTAAATTCATATATTCTAATTTACTTGTTCTGTCTTACTATAGCTCAATTAATTGCTTAAGTCACTGATATCTTTACTACTCTTTAGTCTGTTCCTTAATAACTTGTCAACTAACTTAAAACTACATACTTGAAGATTTCTAACTTCTCTTGATTAAACTTCTTAACTTGCGGTCTAACTTTCTTAGTTTACATTCTGACATCACTTCGGCCCTGACTTAACTTAAAACCTATTGTGTCGAAGTTTAAATACCTCAACATCACTTTTCGCGTGAAATATCTGTAGCCAATGAAATTATCGCAAAGTGACAACCTGCAACCTCTTCGATCACTTGGAGTCCACACTTATGAGCTACTGTTAACGTCATCTCAGTATTTACAACAACAAGTTGTTTTCGTGGCTCCCCTATAACCTCAGGTGAGTTTTGACATCTCTAACTTTCAAAATAACGATTACCTCATGACTTTGACCTGTCCTGGTAGTTGTTTGTTAAACTATTTATCGGACGGCTAAAGCCATGCGTTCAAGACATGCGCTTATCCCCGCTTCCACAACCTGCCTGGAAATTTCCATTCTCTAAACTTATTATGTCCAGTACTATTCTACCTTTCCTTTATCCCCACTTTAGTCCTCGGCTTCGTCCACTACCCCCAATGAACTTTCCATGAGCATAACTTATTATTCTGTCACTAACACTGATGACCGCTATCATATGTCACTGTCATTGCCTATCAAGAAATGGGTACCGGCTGATTTACCTGCCCCATACTTTCAATCACCTGTACTGTTACACTGTGCAAGAAGTTTCCTATGACCACTTCCATAAATTTCAGGCGAGCTAGAGACTGTCAGACCGGTAAAAAAAAACCCCACACGTCCTGCAAACATATCAATTGTTCAGAGAACAAAGCACAGAAATCTGACTCGATGAGTGACAGAAAAGCTATTGGACATTTACAATTCCACGCTGCTGAGCGCGCGTTAGATTCATGGATCAATGAATCATTTCAGGGGAAGAGATGTGTTTAACACTCGAAAATATACACACATAAATAACAACAGGAAAAAAACAAAGAACAATAGCTTGAAGCAGGATTGTATCCGTACTTCTGAACTCAGAGCCTTGCCACGAGACACCTGCGTTATAGTGCACTGCCAGGTAATGAACATGAGATTCATGGACGCAACTCACGTCTATGTGTGAAATACTATGTGTGAAATACTATGTGTGAAATACTATGTGTGAAATATTTAACATAGGATTATGAATGATCGATGAAGGTGAGCAGATGTTCAGTTAAAAAGAATAAATAACGCATATAAAGACATTAAGAAAATACATCATTTAAATATATTCAAAGAGAAAACTACGAACACTAAAACACACACACATATTGGTGTCAATGCAGAGATTATAAGGAACGAAAAAACAACACCGTGCGAGCAAAGAAAAGCGTTCCAAAAGTGGAGCCCAAACTATTGACAAAATTGACGTCCATGGAACATTTCTTTCTTTCCGTCTCATAAAAAAATCCCCGTGCTGATAGCAGACTTGTTATGGAAACACTTTGGATCCTTTCAGGTCTGTGTTTATCCTTTGGCAAATGAGTTTGGTAACGAGGAAGTTGAAATGGGTTGAAATTGTTTTTGGTACTTTTTTTTCAAATTAAAATTTTTCAAAGTAGTGTTGTCTAGGTGAAGACACTGACAACAAGCGGATTTGTTTGCAACAAACTTAATTGAATGAACGTTGGAAATGTGTGATTTAAATAGAAACTTTGTTAATTTTAAGAAAAATCCGGTTTGTAAAAATATATTTGAATTATTTGGCGATTGTTGTGTCTGAAAGATATTTAAGCGTCGTGAAAAGTAGTCCCAGATTTTTTAGTGGTGAAATTGCTGCGTGGGTTCGTAAGTTGCAAATTACAGTGCAGCGTAACACAATTATACAAACCTGAAGAGAAATGATACTAAATAATTTATATTTGAACTACTGTAATGTAACACTGATGATTAGGACTTATTAAAGACAAAATGTTTTGACGTAGAATGATCTACATTCACAGAGATGAAACGTGTTAGACGAATGACAGGAAACAGCCTGGGAGATATCACAATAAATGAAGAGCAGAGAAAACAGCTAGGAATAACCCCGCCATATAATATATAAAGAAACAACAGGTAAAATGGTTTGACTACGTGATAAGATAGAAAGAACAAAACACAACACAACAAACCTTCCATAAACGTTACGAGAACACTAGAACCAAGTGTCTTCACGAAAAAAGATGGATTGACGGAATATTAGAAACACTATCAAACATAAAAACAGCAGAGGCAAACAGACGAGCAAAAGACCGCAAATGATATCTCCCCTCGACGTTGGAATGCAGATGCGAAAGGAAAGAAAAAGAAGAAAGCGTTCATCAGCTCCAGACTGGTGACATCACCGTACAGCTTGTCCCGGTATGGTAGCAATGATGGCCACATTTATGTTAATGGGCGTGATTGTAGCAGATGTTCAGCTGTCATTTTGCCTGTGCCCCAGCCACACTCATCAGAGGTGTCTATCTTTAGGGTGGTGAAAACGTGGTACTTCAATCTGTTGTTGCCTGTTCGGAGTCTAACAATTGCAACTTGTTCTTTTCTGTTGAACTAGTAGTCATCATCATCATCATCATCATCATCATCATCATCATCATCATCATCGAGTGCCTTCTCCGCAACGAAGGTTGGCTACCATGGAGCGCCATTCTGCTGTGGCTCTTGCTTTGATGGTGCAGGTTGTCATAGGCTGATTTGTCCACCTTTTGATGTTACTCGTCCATGTTAGTCTTGGTCTGCCTCTGCCTTGCCTCTTTTACCTTGTATTTTCCCCTCCAGGATTACTTTTAGTAGGCTCTTGTGTATTTTAACATGGCCCAAAAATCGCATTTGTCTTGTTCTAATTGTGTTTAGTAGTTCTCTTTTCATTTTTAGTTGTTTTAAGACTTCATCGTTTGTTTTCTTTTCCTTCCATCCAATTCTACCTATTCTTCTATAAATCCACATTTCAAAGGCTTAAATTTTCTGTTCTGGTTTCTGGTCTAATGTCTATGTTTCTGCACCATACAGGAATATTGAGAAGATGTAACATTTTGCTATTCTTAGTTTTAGCCCTGGTGTTATTTGTTTTGATGTTAGTATGTTCTTCATGACATTAAAATTACTTTTTGCCATTCCTATTCTTTTGTTTATTTCAGTTGTACATTTTCCATCACTGGTTATAGTATGTCCAAGGTAGTTGTAGTTCTGAACTGTCTCCAGGTCTATTCCTTCTATTTTGATATCCACTTGTGAACTAGTAGTAAGCGTCCTTTATTTGGTAGTCCTGGTGTACCGTATTCCATTTGTTCATATATTTTTATTGACAAACGTCTGTGATTTCTTAGATAATTCATCTCTTTGTTTCCATGACTTCTCAGTGCTTAACTATTGAAAGAGCACCGGCGAGGAATGAAATGTTTTCTTATTTAATCTTCTCCTTAAAAAAAAAAGTTTCAGCTGCTGTTTTCAGAGCTTCTGCTTCTGCCTTAAAGTTACTTGTATATTTTCATGTTGCAACAGGGAATTTTTTTTTTATGTTTTCTATTTGCAAGGCATTTGGAAATTCCTGTCGCTCCTTTTTCTATTGCATTAGTTGCTGATTTATTTGCGTAGGCATGTGTCCTGGCGGAGTTTGTGTATTATTTTTCTATATTTGTTAACGTTATTTTTCTTCTGTTCTCTAATCTAACTGTTTTTGTACAATATGTCGGGAATGCTCTCTGTTAGTTCATGAAGATGCTGTTTTCTCCACAGTGGGTGTTTGTATGTTTTATTAAATGATTTAGCTGTTTTCATAAAATATTTTGGATCTTTTTTTCTGCATACCTTTTATTGATTCCACAAAGTTTTCCCGCTTTTTCAAAACTATTCTCTGATGCATGGGATGATTAGTCACGTAGCCATCCAATAAACTACAGTTGTCCAGTTGTTTCCACCTCTTAAAACACACCTGCTCCCTTTGTTTTCGTCATTTCTAATAACACATTTGTCCCGCTGTTTTCACCCCTTATGATACATTTCTTCCGTTGTTTTCATTACTTACGACACATTTGTCCCGCTGTTTTCACCCCTTATGATACATTTCTTCCGTTGTTTTCATTACTTACGACACATTTGTCCCGCTGTTTTCACCTCTTATGATACATTTCTTACGTTGTTTCCACTACTTACGACACATTTCTCCCGCTGTTTCCACTCCTTATGATACATTTCTTCCGTTGTTTTCATTACCTTCGACACATTTGTCTCGATGTTTTCACGCTTTAAGATACATTTCTTCCGTTGTTTTCATTACCTTCGACACATTTGTCTCCATGTTTTCACGCTTTATGATACATTTCTTCCGTTGTTTCCACTACTTACAACACATTTGTCTCGCTCATTTCGCTCCTTATAATACATTTCTTCCGTTGTTTTCATTACTTACGACACATTTGTCCCGCTGTTTTCACTCCTTATGATATATTTCTTCCGTTGTTTTCATTACTTACGACTCATTTGTCACTGTTTTCACTCTTTATGATACATCTGTTCCGTTGCCTCTGTCTGTACTGACAAAACTATCGAACTATCATTTCTTTTGTTACAGCATATAAAAGAATTGTAACATGACAATGAAGATGGCGACCCATATCCACTTTCATGAATAACTACTCACCCTTAAAATCATCTTGAGCCCATAATGTTGTCCTCTAAAAATAGACACCAGTTACTATCTTAAGAGCGGGCTTAATGGCTTGGGATTAGTACTAGACTGAAATCAGACCCCACAACTTCCACGCCCTGACGGAATTTCCCATAGCAGCACTCATGACGTTGTCTGGTAAAGTTTAATAGCTCAGTGTCAATATAATCTAAAATATGATTGGACGAGAAGTAACACTGAGGTAGTCTGGTTTTTTGATGCGGAAATATTACGATGACTAGAGGGACAAACACGTGCATTCAGATACTCTATGTTTTGCCTCATCTTCATCTTATGTCACGTTTAAGTATCAAAGACGGAACATAAAATTTGATCATTATCATCTAGCTTGTCCCATTTGAAGCTTTCCTCCCATTAAAGCTGCTGTAGAGATTTGTTTCGATGCAGTGCGATACGTCTAGCGTCTGCAGCAATCAATCCTAGCTCATCTATGACATCTTGTAACCACCTTCTTCTTCACTTTCCTTTATCCCGTTTATATTCACTAGCACATTAGTTGTCCCAGGCACGTTCTCAAGTGATGATTGGGAGGAGGCTGAATATAATGTCTAACAACTGTACTGAAATAAAAGTCTAACAGTTGTACTGAAATAAAAGTATAAAAGCCGTACTGAAATAAAAGTATAACACCTGTACAGAAATAAAAGTATAACAGTTGTACTAAAATAAAAGTATAACAGCTGTACTGAATGAAATAAAAGCCTAACAGCTGTATTGAAATAAAAGTATAACAACCGTAGGCCTACTGAAAAAAGTATAACAGCTGTGTACAGTCTAGATGTATTTTATTTACTATGCTTAATGACATTTTAATTTCGGTTTTATTTTATCTCGTTGCTAATTTTGTGACAGTTTTTTTTAAGCAGAATTACAAACAAAGCAGTTGCTATTGGTAAAAATGAAATAATTCCTCTTTGTCTATATCACTCAATCTCGCCTTAAGCTTTTAATCTATCAACAAAGCAACCGATATATTTATTCACAAATTAACCATTAATGATCGATCCACAGATCTAAATATTATTCGATCCATGTATAGGTCCAAACACACGTACCACTGATCGATTCATGCATCTGTATATCCATATATCCGTTCAATCGTCCGCCTGTGCATCCATCTATTCATTCTCAAATCACGAACAGACTTATTTATTTCTCCATTTACTAATCAATTAATACAGTGACGCAATAATTCATCAATCGATATATCGAACAATGTATCCACTATCGATGCATCCGTCCATCCTTCTTTTCATCCATCCATCCATCCATTCATCCATCCATCCATTATTTCAATTATCAACCATACTATCCATAGGCTAATTCATCGACTCATCCATGCACTTAATCAATGCACTCCACCACTTATGTCATGTATTAGTTTAACACATCCATCATCATCATCGAGTGCCGTCTTCGCAACGAAGGTTGGCTACCATGGGGCGCCATTCTGCTCTGTCTCTTGTTTTGATGGTGCAGGTTGTCATAGGCTGATTTTGATGTTACTCGTCCATGTTAGTCTTGGTCTGCCGCTGCCTCTTTTACCTTGTATTTTCCCCTCCAGGATTTTTTTTAGTAGGCTGTTGTTTCTTTTAACATGGCCAAAAGACGCATTTGTCTTGTTTGAATTGTGCTTAGTAGTTCTCTTGTCATTTTTACTTGTTTTAAGACTTCGTCGTTTGTTTTCTTTTCCATCCATCCAATTCTACATATTCTATAATTCTACATATTATTATTATCCACATTTCAAAGGCTTCAATTCTCTGTTCTGTTTTCTTGTCTAATGTCCATGTTTCTGCACCATAATATTTGTCCAGTGGGTACTTATATATTTTTGTAGCACTCTTTTTATCAGTATTCCTACCCCCCTTTGAATTTCTGTTGTGTTTCCTGAGTATATAAATGTATATTTTTTGTCCTCTATGTACCCACATTCTTTCCATCTTGTCTCTGATATGCCTAAAATATCTATATTTATTCGTTCTGCTTCTTGAATCAGATTTTCCAATTTCCCTTCTTGATATAGAGTCCTAACATTCCATGTACTTATTTTAAGATCTTTTCTCCGACATAAGTTTGAATTCTTCTCCATGGCTTCCTCTGGACTAGTACGTGATGAAGCTCCAATCTCTTTCACGGTGGTCAGCCATATTCGTCTTTCGTGTTCTGAATATGCCTCATGTGTACCACACACTTTACTGTTTTCGCTTTCTGGGCCGTTGATCATTTCTGATTCATCCGCCCCATCCACCGTCACAGACTTTTCACAAATGGGTTGAACACACCCGGATGCCGGCGACATTTTTGTCGAACCATGTGCTTGCCTATGGAACCGCGAACACACGACATAAAGAAGAATAAATCATATTCCACTTAAATATCGGTAATCACAGTTCATCCACTCGTCAGAAGTAAAACATACACCAAACGAGGAATAGCAACACATAATTTCACACATCCATCCCTTAAATTATCCGTCGGATCATTCCGTCGATCAACTCATTCATATATTTCTACAGTGATCCATCCATTTATCGATACATTTGTACACGCATCCACACATACTGGTTGAGTAATCCCTCTCATTTTACATTTCCCCACGTTTCCATACGTCCTTCCATGCATGCATCCATTTATCCATTCACCCATTCATCCATTAATCGAATAATCCACCAACAATCCCATCGACCCATTGTGTCAGATAAAGTTAACTAAAGTGACATTAGAGGGACAATGTATGCGAAACGCTCAACTCGTAGACAAATATAGAAGTCCCTTGACATCTTAACATCATGCTACCGAAGCGATGTCAACAACATAACAAATAGACAGCACTAAGCTGATAATTGATGTAGTTCACTGTTGGTTTAGCCCGTCGTTCTGGCATCAGAAATAATAAGAGGTTTTACATTCTTTCTTACAAAACTCCTATTGACGAAGCTAAAGCCGGGATAAAATAGATCAATACAAGGTTAGATAACTCATTAGTTTTGTACGTTGTGCCTGCTTCTTGGGTTCATGATCATTTCATCTAACAACAATTCGCTTATTCACCACTTTAAATGTCATTTGTATTACCGAATCAAACTGTCATTTTGACCTAAGTTTTTTCTTATCAGTTTATGTTTCTTGACCAGAAAACAGAACAGAAAATGGAAGCCTTTGAAATGTGGATCTATAGAAGAATACGTAGAATTGGATGGAAAGAAAAGGAAACAAACGATGAAATTTTAAAACAACTAAAAATGACATTTTTGGGGCATTTAAAAGACACAACAGCCTAATAAATGTAATATTGGAAGAGAAAATACAAGGTAAAAGAGGCAGACCAAGACTAACATGGACGAGTAACATCAAAAGATGGACAAGTCAATCTATGACAATCTGCACCATCAAAGCAAGAGACAAAGTGGAATGGCGCTCCATGGTAACCAACCTTCGATGCGGAGACGGCGCTCAATGATGATGATGATGTTTCTGGACTTTTCTGTGTCCAAAACATCCAGTCACAGTTTAATTAATCACATATTCCATTCATTGTGTCGAGCTTGTGAAAGAAATATATGTGTAGACAAGTGCCAAAACTGGTCGCTCACAAGTCAGAGGCGGAAATTAGTCACCACGGGAATGAGATGTTCAATGAAAGTGACCAGAAGAGCCAAATTCTCAGAGAAAGCACCGTCAAACTCTTAGCGATAAAAATAGTGATGCCTCTGAATGTGGAGAATGTCACAGAAGAGACGGCCGCTGATAATTAGCGTGTTAACGAAACAAAACAAGTATTCAGTGAAGGCAAACAAACACATATAAGATATGAGACCATAATAAAAGCATGTGAAGGCAAACAAGTATATAAGATATGAAAGTAAAAAAAAGTAAAGTACCCCCGTCACGCCAAGTGCCGTATAGGGAAATATGGTGTTAGTGACCCTATATTTTACAGACCTTCAGCACATGATTTTTGGGGTAATGTGGTCAGTATAACGCCCGTGCTGCTTTACTTTCCCAGAAAAAAGTCCGGTACCCATTTAAGGCTGGGTGAACCCGGAAGCCGTCGGTTGGGATCGAACCCTACCCCTTGTCCGTGGTAGTCCAGTTCACTAATCACTGAGCTATCGCGGCTCCCTATATATAAGATATGAGACCATTATAAAAGCCTGTGAAGGCAAACAAGTATATATAAGATATGAGACCATTATAAAAGCCTGTGAATGCCAACACATATAAGATATGTGACCATAATAAAAGCTGAGAAGGCAAACAAAACATATATAAGATATGGGCCCATAATAATAACATGTGAAGGCACAAAGACACATATAAGATATGAAACCATAAAAGCAGGTGCAGGCAAACGAACACATATAAAATATGAGACCGTAAAAAAGCCGGTGAGGCAAACACATATAAGCTATGAGACCAAAATAAATGCCGGATAATGCAAACAAATACATATAAAATATGAGACCGTAAAAAAAGCCGGTGAAGGCAAACACACATAAGTATGAGACCATAATAAATGCCGGATACGCAAGCAAACACATATAAGATATGAGACCATAAAAGAAATGAGCCAAGGCTGAACCAATCTTGAGCTACATGAAAAGCCAAGTAGGAAACTATTCGTCCACTTAGAGAGAATATCTTGTGACTTCTTTCTTCCTCTTTTCTCTTTCTCACTGATACCGAAAAGGTGTCGTGGTTTATATCATTTGTCGTTCTTGAGCTCTCTAACTGTCTGAATTATTGATTTTCCTTTGTTGTTACGTGTTTCTGTCACATCATCTATCCATCTTCTTCTGGGTCTTCCTTGTTGTGACTACACAACATAAAATACATTGTTAGAAAGAGGAGAGAGAAGCAGGATTTGAGATTTATTTGAGATTTACCTAGAGCTAAATGGGGCAAGAACAGCGAGTAAACCCTACTACCTCATCAAACATTAGTAGTCGAGACTGTCAGTAGAGCGAGAGCTAGAATTTTGTTTGTTTCTCAACACCTGATTGGCAGAAAAGATTAACAGGAGTAACTTGATAAGGTGAAGGTCACTAATCACATTTTGTGTGACTTTCAGTCAATATGGCGGATAGGCGACAGGGATCCGTAAAGAAAAAGTGTTTCTTCATGTAGTTTCCTCATATTCCAAGTCCGGCTTGCTGCCGGTGCCACTGAGTAGTGCTCTGTGCACACCGTGAGCTCTGTGATTCATCCTGATAGTGTTTCTAAATTCAGATTGCTTACGGCGAATGATGATATAGTATAACGAAAGACAGTTCAGATGCGTTCACTGTCGGTGCTATAATAAGCCTTATGTTTTTTAACGTGTGCTATGTTTGCTTTGAAAGATAATCAATAACCTGAGATATGCTGATGATACTGTTCTACTAGCAGAAAATCCTAAAGACCTACAACAATTGCTTAATGTGATAAACATAACAAGCAAAAAATATGGATTACAAATGAATATCAAAAAGTCTAAAACTATGATCATAAACAAAGAAAATTCTCAAGACCTACAATTAAATATCACAGTTGAGGGAATACATCTGGAGACAGTCCAGAGTTACAACTACCTAGGACATACTATATCCAATGATGGAAAATGCAAAACTGAAATAAACAAAAGAATAGGTATGGCAAAAAAATAATTTTAATGCCATGAAAAATAAACTAACAACAAAACAAATATCAACAGGGCTGAAACTAAGAATGGCAAAATGTTACATGTGCTCAATATTCCTGTATGGTGCAGAAACATGGACATTAGACAAGAAAACAGAACAGAAAATTGAAGCCTTTGAAATGTGGATTTATAGAAGAATATGTAGAATTGGTTGGAAACAAAAGATAACAAACGATAAAGTTTTAAAACAACTGAAAATAAAAAGAGAACTACTAAATACAATTAAGACAAGACAAATGAAATTTTTGGGGCATGTTTAAAGACACAACAGCCGACTAAAAGTAATATTGGAAGGAAAAATACAAGGTTAAAGAGGCAGAGGCAGACCAAGACTAACATGGACAAGTAACATCAAAAGATGGTCAAGTCAATCTATGACAGCCTGCACCATCAAAGCAAGAAACAGAGCAGAATGGCGATCCATGGTAGCCAACCTTCGTTGCGGAGAAGGCACACGATGATGGTGATGATATGTTTGCTACGATGGGAACTACAGCTGCCTTTCTTTGTTTGGATATTCGATGAGATGTTAATTCGGATGATTCCGAACAGCTGTCCATGGTACTCTCAACATTCTTCTGTAAAACCACATTTCTACAGACTCTAGTGATTTTCTTGTCCGTTGTCCTATTGTCCATGATTCACATCCATATGTTAAGACTGGCTCTACATAGCATTTAAGAACTCTTTTTCTTGTTTCTATTGTCAAAAATGGATTGCATAGTATCTTCCTCATTTTTTGGAAAGCTGCTTTTGCCTGAGCCATTCTCCATCTCACCTCTTTTGTACATCTTCCGTCTGAGGTTAACAAAGTTCCCAAATATTTCAATTCATTTACCTGTTTTAATATTGTTCCACTTGTCTTTATTTTGCACTGAGGTATTGTCTTTTTCTTTGTTGTTACCATTACCTCTGTCCTTTTGCTATTAAGGCTGAGTCCTTTATTTTTGCTTCCTTTCACTATAATGTCCAACATTTCTTGTAACTCATTTTCACTCTTAGCGATTAAGACTGTATCATCAGCATACCTTAGATTATTTATATTATGACCTCCAATTGTTATTCCAGGCTTGTCCCTTATGGATCTTAAAATCATCTCACTATAAATATTAAACAAATCTGGTGACAGCACACAACCTTGTCTAACACCCTGTTTTATTTTGTTGAAACATTCCCAATTGGTTTCCAGTTCTTATGGCCGCTGTTTGTTGCCAGTACATGTTCTTTATTATTCTTAGATCGTTGCTGTCTACGTTTATGCTTTCTAAAATTTTGATTATTTCTTGGTGCTTTACTTTGTTAAATGCCTTGGTGTAATCTATGAAACATAGGTGTAGATCTGTTTTCACCTCTATGGCTCTTTCTACTAAAGATCTTATGATATAAATGGCATTGCTTGTTCCTTTATCTCTAACAAAACCACACTGTTCATCGCTAATTTCTGGACTGATTTTGTTTCGCACTCTTGGAATGATTATTCTTAGTAATATCTTAGTCATATGTCTCATAAGGCTTATTGTGCGATGATCATCGCATTCAATCGCACCCGATTTCTTTGGTAGGGCTATGAATATTGATTTGAGCATGTCGTCTGGTATATATCCGCTGTTGTAGATATCATTCAATATTTTTGTTATTAATTCTATTCCAAAATCACACATGGCTTCAATCTCTTCTTTAGTTATATTATCTGGTCCAGGAGCTTTGCCTGCTTTCATATTGCGCAAGGCGTCTTCCACTTCTTCTCTGAGTATTTCTGGTCCTTCTCCATTATCCTTAATATTTACTTCCGTTCGTTCATCATTATAAAAATTTTTAATGTATTCTGTCCATCGTTCCCTTATGTTTTCTTGACCAATCAACAGTTCTCCTTCCTTTGATCTTAGACATCCATTTTTTGATCGCATTTTTCTTCCTGTTAATTCCTCAATTTGTTTGTATATAGCTTTAGCATCTATTTTTTGTTGCATTTCAATCTCTTTGCATCTCTCTTTTAGCCATGCTTCTTTTGCTTCATTGCATTTTACTACAATTTCTTTATTTAATCTCTTATACTCATCTTTATTTTCTTTATTTGTTCTTCTTATTGAGTTATTGAGTTATTTGCGGGTCATCATCATTGCACTACGAACATGTCGGTAGGTGCTCAGATCCCCTCTTCAGCGATTCCCTCAGTGTCCAGCGACTGACGACTCCAGTTCTATGTTGGTTGATAAGTCTTCTTACACGGCCACTAAATTTCTCATTTCTGGCTGTGCCCATCTTAACTCCCATTTCCATCATCCGAAGAAGTGACGTGGATCTGTGTTTGTCGAAGTCCTGTGCTCTTCCCACATCTTGGAGGGCATTGATGATGTCCGCCCGATCCATTGGTTGCCCGTCCTCAACGACAGCGCAGCTAGCCAACCTGTCCGCCCTTTCATTTCCCCGTACCTCCGCATGTCCAGGGACATAGACAAAGGTGACCTTACATATTTTTTATTTCTTCTTGTTTCCATTAGCTGCAAAATGTCGTCTGTCATCCATTTCTTTCTTGAATTTGTCCTCACTGGTGGTATGAACTCTTTTGATGTTTGTTGCATTGATTCTTTTAGCATTACCCACTGTTCATCAATGCTTTGTATCTTCTCTATTGCATTGTACCGGTTCTGAATTGTGTCTTTATATTTGTCTTGCAGCTTCTTATCTGATTTTAGTAAATCTAAATTTAACTTGATGTTAACTGAGGCTCGTTTTGTTGTTTTTAATTTTACTCTAAGCTTTCCCACAACTGGTACTTGATCACTATTGCAATCTGCCCCTGGTCTAGTTTTCACACACACCAGACTGTTTCTAAACCTATTGCTTATCATTATATAATCAATGTGATTACGTGCGTTGTCCCCTGGGCTTTTCCATGTCCACAGACGTCTTGGATGTTGCTTAAACCAGGTGTTTCCTATCATCATGTTGTATATTCTTGCCCAGTCAATAAGTTTCTCGCCTCTTTCATTCCTCTCGCCTAAGCCATAATGACCAACTACTTCCTCAACTGTTTCCTTTCCTAGTTTTGCATTAAAATCCCCCAGAACTATGGTGTTTTCATGTGGTTTGCATTTATGAAGTGCCTCATTTAACTCGTTGTAAAATTTATCAATTGTTTCCTCTAGAATGTCTGCTGTTGGTGCATAAACTTGTATACGATTTATGTCTATTGGCTTTCCATTCAATTTCACTAAAAGGACTCTGTCAGATATTGGGTAAAAGCCTTTCACTGTTCTTTCTCTTTCTGCATCCACGATGATACCTACTCCTCTTTGATGTTCAGTACCTCCAGAATATATTATTTTATGTTTATCAGAATAGATCTCCTCTGATCCGGTGTATCTCATTTCGCAAAGTCCCAGTAATTGTAAACCCGTTCTTTTCATTTCTTGTATGATGTTTTCTAGTTTACCCTTCTGCATGAGTGTTCTCATATTCCAAGTGCCTATCTTTAGAGTTTGTTTTATCTTTATTTTGCTCACAGTAGCTTGATGACAATCGGGTATCACCTGTATTCCTTATCATACAGAGCATATATTACAAGAGGAGAAGGGAGAAGGGCAAGAGCAGACTCAGATTAAGATGAACAGACAGCATCAAAGAAACGTTACAACAAAAGCAATTGATAATGAGTGAACCTGCCAATGGGGTAGAATTAGAAGTTTGTATCTTCCTCGATACCCGACCGCGTACAAGAAGAAATGAAGAAAGAAAGAGAAAAAATTAAGTTTTATTAAACACTTCATTGTCGAGTGTTGTTAATCATATTATTATTGAGTGTTATTAAATATTTCATTATCGATTTGTTAAATTGTTAAATATGTCATGGTCGAGTGTTGTTAATCATATCATTATTGAGTGTTAGTAAATATTTCATTATCGATTTGTTAAATTGTTAAATATGTCATGGTCGAGTGTTGTTAATCATATCATTATTGAGTGTTATTAAATATTTCATTATCGATTTGTTAAATTGTTAAATATGTCATGGTCGAGTGTTGTTAATCATATTGTTATTGAGTGTTATTAAACATTTCATTATCGATTTGTTAAATTGTTAAATAAGTCATTGTCGAGTGTTGTTAAACATTTTAATGTAGAGTGTTGAACATTTCATTGGATACATTTGTTTTCCATTAGTTACGATCTTCTAACATATTTTCTTTTTTTTTTTTTATTAAATCTTAACTTATGGTGAATTTACTGAAGTATGCTCCACGGACGTGCTGCTTACTTTGTGTGATCTTCAAGACATGTTTGGTATGCACGGACGTGCTGCTTACTTTGTGTGATCTTCAAGACATGTTTGGTATGCAGTTGTTGTCCACATGTTCACTGACTTAATTACGACTTCTGAGTGTTGACATATCAGATGGTAGCCGACACAGAACGTTGCATATCTGAGCTGCTTGCTTTCACCTGTCATTTGAAATTCTGTATTTTTTTCCACGATAGCGCACATGGAATCATGTCCTTTTCTCAATACCTTGAATACATTCTTCAAATGTCATATTCACACGTGTAGAAGGGGGGGGGGGACTGGTTGGTCTCAAGGCAAGACGCCGGCCTCGAGACAGAGAGGTTGTGGTTCAAATCCCCGTTACACCGGTTGGGGTTTTTATTTATGATTTCTCTCTGTGGCAACCACCCCTGGTCACAGCAGCGAGGTCCGGCTTGAAACGTCAATTAATTATCGACGGAAAAAATATGAGTACCTCCGAAGTCAGAGTTATCTGCCTGTGCGGCGAGGGACCCCTGTGCACACGGCTGCCACGGAAAAATGGATTAACGCGCAAAATTCACTTCCTAGTCTCTAGGGACTTCGTCAGAGGTAAAAAGCTGGCGAACGAAAATAAAATATTCACACAGAAGCAGTATAAACACACACATTTGATGTTTTAAGTACAACTTTTTTATCCATTAATGTTGATCTCATGTTATTTCATGTTTTTTGTGTTATTTTACCGGAGGCTTTAATTAAAAATGCTCTATCATTATTGTTATATTAAAAACAATCGATCATCTTCGAGAAATGCCGTTTTTAAACTGCCCTATCAAATATTATTCTATTAGTGCAAATCTCATTATCGTTTTACGATTTGACAGTTTTCGTACATTCAGCTAGCCAGGACCAATACTCCAGGTTGAAGAGAAAATGAATAAAAGTATAAATCTTAATAAACGCCATCTATGCCTACCTGTACTAACCATAATCCATAACCTTATCCTACGTGTTATTTATAAGGTTCGACTGTTGGTTTCTATTGTATAAAACAATTAGTCTTTCTAATTACTTTCTCTCCTTGTCTTCCTCTAATTTTCATTTATATCTTTTTTCCGAAGTTACAATACTTCAGGGTATCTCCTTCCTATGACGTATCCAAAGATAGTTGATTTTTATCTTCCGTTGCAAAGAAAAGATTGACTCTGTTCAATAGCTTCATCTAAATCGTCATCATCCAAAAGATTCCCCTTTTATCTCTCATGATGTAATAACTATCTTCTATGGATCTACATTCCTATTGCCTGCAACAACTCTCATGCTTTTTCATTAATTTGTGCATGACTTGCTTTTTATAACAGTGCAGGGTCTATGCAACACTGCAGATTTCCGTTATTATTATTATGTTGTTGTTGTTGTTGGTTGTTGCGTTCGCCAGTGTTCAACTCTGACGAAGTCCCTAGAGACTAGAAACTGAATTTTGCGTGTTAATCCATTTTTCCCTGGCAGCCGTGTGCACAGGGGTCCCTCGCCGCACAGACAGATAACTCCGACTTCGGAGGTACTCATGTTTTTTCAGTCGATGAGTGACGTTTCAGGTCGGGCCTCGCTGCTGAACCAGGGGTGGTTGTCGCAGAGAGAAATCATAAATAAACCCAACCCGTTATTCTGATTCGACGTATTTATATTAGAAAAGAAATAACACATCTAAATACAATAAGGTAAAATACTTCAAAAGAAAGAAAACATGAAAGAAATACAGAAAGAAATAGTAAAAAAAAAAGATGGAAAGAACGAAAGAAATCGACGGAAAAGAAAAGGAAGAAGGAATAAAAGAAGGAATGGACAAAATTTGCACAGGATTTTGTCTATTTTTACAGTCCAGTTCAAATTATCTGAACATGTAGGGGTCAGACAAAAATAGGGTATTTTGCTTTTCAGCTCTGAGCTTGCCAAAATCCAATTATCACACACCTTGACTTAAATATGTCATTTAAAGTTCAATAACATCTTATCGTTACGTAGAATAATGATTCAGTGAATGTATTTTGTCGTATATACAGGGCAGGAAGCTGTACGGCTGTTTTTTCGTGTTTAATTTTGAGCTATTTTTTTTACTAATGTACAATAACAATTGAGTGGACTTAAGCATAATATAGTCTAGGTCAATTGTAGCTTAGACTTCCGTATAAAACGAACTATTTAAACATTAATTCAGCAATTAATTCTTCTCTAATATTCGTTTCTTAAACTTTCCCCATAAAATTTTAATCAAATTAGTCTTCTCTTTCACGTTTTCCTAATCAGGTTATCCTTCAGTCCTCTTATTGTGCTGGTGGTATTCAAGGTAATGTCTCTGCTAGTATGGTTTTCATTTGTATGTGCTGGTGGTATTCAACTTAATGTCTCTGTTAGCATGCTTGTCATTTGTGTGTGGGCCACCCATACCCATTTAAAATATTTAATCATCTGTTGTCCTGTTTTTTCACCATTAATACAAATATTATTTTTTTTCCTGCGTTTATTCGACGACTATTAAAGTAATTAATAGTTATCTCCGTCATATAGACATGAACAAGTTATCATTATACGCCTCAGAACAGGACACAATCGACTTCATAGTCACATGCATACAAAATTCAAGATCGGCAACTCAACTACTTGTACATGTGGACAGGCGCCACAGACTGCTAAACACATACTTCAAGACTGCACTGAATATAGTAGAGAGGAAAGTCAATTGGCCCATAGATACAACACTAGAGACAAAACTATATGGGCCACTGCAAGAATTACAAAAGACAGTCAAATTCATTCAGGAAACGGTATTGCAGATATAGTGGACATAGATACGTTACATTGTGGTTTGCAGTAGAGATGTGATTGTTGCTCATTTTCCCCCTTATTCGAATTATAAATAAATAAAAGAGGAACATTATAAACATTTCAATAATTGTAAATTTCTTGACTTATTCTAGGCTATTGAAGTAGAAGGTAATGTTTGTAATAACTTTTATACTTACAATTACACATATCTCTGACGTTATAAAAAATATATATAAATTACAAAATAACAGAAGATAAGAGGTATATAATATAAATATTTAATATTAGTTAATAACAAAGGATGGAAAAATTAACGCAAAGAAAAATGAAAACTGCACGAAGTTTGTAAACAGATTGCCAGGCAAACAAGCGGTAGAATTAATCATGATGATTATTATCCGAAAACTTGTAGTTAAAGTTGTAGCTTATAAGTAAGCCAGTTAAACACAAAAACTTTAAAAATGTTGTTTTTAGGACTTCCTGTCAATATGGCAGAGAGGCGGCAAAGGAACCGTTGAGGCACTGTCTGAAAAGTGTTCCTTGTTGCAGTTTCAGCACATTGCAAGTCCGGCTTGCTGCCGGAGCTACTGAGTTTAGTACTCTGTGCACACCGTGATCTGTTATGGTGTTTCTATATTCAGATTCCACCGTCGTAACTTCTTTGTACAATCGCGAATCGCCACAGGTAAATGAATTTAAATATTTGTGAACTTTGTTAACTTCAGACGGAAGATCAACAAAAGAGGTGAGATGCAGAATGGCTCAGGCAAAAGCAGCTTTCCAGAAAATGAGGAAGATACAATGCAATCCATTTTTGACAATAGAAACAAAAAAAAGAGTTCTTAAATGTTATGTAGAGCCAGTCTTAACATATGGATGTGAATCATGGACAATAGGACAACAGACAAGACAATCACTAGAGTCTGTAGAAATGTGGATTTCAGAAGGATGTTGAGAATACCATGGACAGCTAAGAAGAGTAATGAAAATGTTCTTAAAGAGGTCAAAGCAAAAAGAGAGCTAATTTCCAATATTAGGAAGAAACAATCATAATTTTTTTGGCCTTGTAATGAGAAGAGAACAATTGGAATATATTGTAACAACTGGAAAAATTGAGGGACGAAGAGATAGAGGGAAGCAAAGAGAGAAAATACCAGACAGCTTGAGAGAATGGCTTTGCAGAAGGTCAAGAACAGAAATGATAAAGAACTGTTGAGATCGAAAGTTGTGGAGAGACTGATCATCTACGCCAGTAGGCCCGGTACTTGATGATGATGATGATGATATTCAGATTGTTTACGATGAATGATGATATCCTATAACGAAGAACAGCTTAATTGTGTTCACTTTCGGTGCTGATACGCCTTATGTCGGACGCCGGGTGTGTGCAAGGAGTTCCCGTTCCGACTGGTCTATAAAAGGACGTTGCTAGCAGTGGCCACTTCATTTTGACTGGAAAGCACAGCAACTTGCAAGGGTAAGCCAAGACAGGTAAGTTAAACTATTTTCGAGTGTTGCGTATTAAGTGTAGTTATTTTGTGCCAGACATATAGTGTAAGGGGAGCCGCGATAGCTCAGTGGTTAGTGAACTGGACTGCAAAGGACAAGAGGTAGGGTTCGATCCCAATCGACGGGCACCGGTTCACCGGCCTTTAATGGGTACATAATTTTTTTCTGGGAAAGTAAACGGCACGGGCGTAATACCGACCACATTACCCCACAAATCATGTGCCGAAGGTGTGCAAAATTTATGGTCACTAACAACATATTCCCTATATGCCACTTGGCGTGATGGGGGTACTTTACTTTTTTTTTAAAAATATAGTGTAAGCCTTAGAGGCAATGCAGCAGGAGGTCGACGCCTGGGAGTCATGATCCAGGCGGGCCCACCTCCCCTAGAGTGTCAAGAAGCTAAAGGGCCGAAACACTTCCTCGACGATGTACACTTTTGATGATCAGATTGCTTCCTGCTGTAAAGCTCTGTACAGAAAGGTTCCTACTACTAAAATTGTTATGTTGTCTTCTTGTTGTTTCTCCATTTCCTCACCTACACACGATAGTATCAATACAAATTTAGCCGCAGTAACGTCATAATCTTCACATTAATTAGAAATGGGAAAGACCAACAACAAAAACATTGTCTGTATCACCGTCTTCGTGTTTGTAGATAATGAAGCTGGAGGTTTTAATCTATGTCATGTTTTATTTACTTGGCCTTTTGTTTGGATCGAAAACATGACAACACCTGTCAGGTATGCAAAAAAGAGAAAAAAAAGCAGACCTTTATAGACTCCTGCTGCAATAGGATGTTTAAGATAAGAATGTTGTATTCTAACAGAAATGATAAAGTGGAGCATAATACAAACCACCTACATGTGAAGGAATGATAAAGTGGGGCATAAAACAAACCACCTACATGTGAAGGAATGATAAAGTGGGCATAAAACAAACCACCTACATGTGAATGAATGATAAAGTGGGGCATAAAACAAACCACCTACATGTGAAGGAATGATAAAGTGGGGCATAAAACAAACCACCTACATGTGAAGGAATGATAAAGTGGGGCATAAAACAAACCACCTACATGTGAAGGAATGATAAAGTGGGGAATAAAACAAACCACCTACATGTGAAGGAATGATAAAGTGGGGAATAAAACAAACCACCTACAGGTGAAGGAATGATAAAGTGGGGCATAAAACAAACCACCTACAGGTGAAGGAATGATAAAGTGGGGCATAAAACAAACCACCTACAGGTGAAGGAATGATAAAGTGGGGAATAAAACAAACCACCTACATGTGAATGAATGATAAAGTGGGGCATAAAACAAACCACCTACAGGTGAAGGAATGATAAAGTGGGGAATAAAACAAACCACCTACAGGTGAAGGAATGATAAAGTGGGGAATAAAACAAACCACCTACAGGTGAAGGAATGATAAAGTGGGGCATAAAACAAACCACCTACATGTGAAGGAATGATAAAGTGGGGAATAAAACAAACCACCTACAGGTGAAGGAATGATAAAGTGGGGAATAAAACAAACCACCTATAGGTGAAGGAATGATAAAGTGGGGAATAAAACAAACCACCTACAGTTGAAGGAATGATAAAGTGGGGAATAAAACAAACTACCTACAGTTGAAGGGATGATAAATAAAAGACCAAGGAAATAGATGGACACGCGTTTCGAAAGATTACTACAAGCAATATCAGATAATCGCTCTCCTGGAATCCACAGGGGAAAAGTAAATGGAGAAAATGTAGAAATACAAGGACACAAAATCTTAGAGACAGAAATCACAACGATGAGCTACACCTGGAAAACAACACAATTTGATGGCCTACTCAATAAAAAAAAATCTTGTCTACATTTTCCCATTTGTGGAGTCTGCTGGGAAGGGGGGAGAATTGTAGGACCGAGGAATAAAGGTCGCTTGTCCAGTGCAGTAGCCGCGAGATGTTCAGGTTTTGAGTTTTTATTTCACCCTCGATAGGAAAAAAACCTTTTGACCCTGCCGGACTTCGAACTCGGGTTCTCCTGGTTTGGAGTCTGACAAGTTATTGCTTCGACCGCCCTCTCCTCAATGGAGAGCAAAAAAATCAATAATAAAATAAAGATACGTTCAATTAGCATCTTTTATCTGTGTATTAGAAATGCTATTGCTATTAATACTACTTAAAAAAGAGAGATACCATAATTAGGATCAATAATGAATGAACGCATTTAAAATCATTTGAAATAAACAAATAGTGTATAATATTGTAAAAAAAAAATAAGTACCCCCGTCACGGCAAGTGGCGTATAGGTAATATGGTGTTAGTGACCATAAATTTTAAAGACCTTCAGCACATGATTTTTGGGGTAATGTGGTCGGTATTACGCCCGTGCCGCTTTAATTTCCCAGAAAAAATCCGGTACCCATTAAAGGCTGGGTGAACCCGGAAGCCGTCGGTTGGGATCGAACTCTACCTCTTGTCCTTTGTAGTCCAGTTCACTAACCACTGAGCTATTACGGCTCCCTAGTATAATAATGTAGCAGTATAATAACGTATTAATATAATAATGTAGTAGTAGAATAATAATGTAGCAGTTTAATAACATAATAGTATAATAATTTTAAAAAAAAGCAAAGACCCCCGTCACGGCAAGTGGCGTATAGGGAATATGGTGTTAGTGACCATACATTTTTACAGACCTTCGGCATATGATTTTTATGGTAATGTGGTCGGTATTACGCCTGTGCCGCTTTACTTTCCCAGAAAAAAAAATCCGGTACCCATTAATGGCTGGGTGGACCGGAAGCCGTCGATTGGGATCGAACCCTACCTCTTGTCCTTTGTAGTCCAGTTCAATAACCACTGAGCTATCGCGGTTCCCATTACAATAATGTAGTAGTATATAATGTAATAGTATAATAATGTAATATTATGATAATGTAGCAGTATAATGATGTAATAGTATAATAATGTAATATTATGATAATGTAGCAGTATAATGATGTAATAGTATAATAATGTAATATTATGATAATGTAGCAGTATAATGATGTATTAGTATAATAGTGTAATATTATGATAATGTAGCAGTATAATGATGTATTAGTATAATAGTGTAGTAGTGTAATAATGTAACAGTATAAAATAATAATAACGTAAAAGTATAAATAACACATATGAGTGTAGCTATTTTCCAATTTATTAATCCCGTTTATACTTCCCTATTGCGAAACGGAATGTGAATAATATATTGATGTCTTAAATGTTCAAATACTGTGGCAATTTGCAAAATACTTCACCATCGGTGATGGCTCTCTTCAAAATATTACTGTGAGCTTAAGTAAACAAGATTAGTGGTGAAGATTAACAGAATGCTCAACAAAAAATAAATAAATACTATACAAGCAGTTTTTATTCTTGTCTAAGATTGTCCCTCCTCCCACCCACTCGAAAGGGAAATAACTATCGATGCCTGTAGATGATACTATTTTTAGCTGCGCACTGGCAAAAAACTACATATTGGGTCATCATCATCATCAAGTACCGGGCCTGCTGGCGTAGGTGATCATGTCTCTCCACAACTTTCGATCTCGGCAGCTATTTATCATTTCTTTTGTTGACCTTCTGACAAACCATTCTCTTAAGCTGTCTGTTATTTTTTCTGTTTGCTTCCTTCTATCTCTTCGTCCCTCAATTTTTCCAGTTTTTGCAATATATTCCAGTTGTTCTCTTCTCATTACATGGCCAAAAAATGATGATTGTTTCTTCCTAATATTGGAAATTAGCTCTCTTTTTGCTTTGACCTCTCTCAGAACATCTTCATTACTCATCTTAGCTGTCCATGGTACTCTCAATATTCTTCTGTAAAACCACATTTCTACAGACTCTAGTGATTTTCTTGTCTGTTGTCCTATTGTCCATGATTCACATCCATATGTTAAGACTGGCTCTACGTAACATTTAAGAACTCTTTTTCTTGTTTCTATTGTCAAAAATGGATTGCATAGTATCTTCCTCATTTTTTGGAAAGCTGCTTTTGCCTGAGTCATTCTCCATCTCACCTCTTTTGTACATCTTCCGTCTGAGGTTAATACAGTTCCCAAATATTTCAATTCATTTACCTGTTTTATAATTGTTCCACTTGTCTTTATTTTGCACTGAGGTAATGTATTTTTCTTTGCTGTTGCCATTACCTCTGTCTTATTGCTATTAAGGCTGAGTCATTTATTTTTGTTTTCTTTCACTATAATGTCCAACATTTCTTGTAACTCATTTTCACTCTTAGCGATTAAGACTGTATCATCAGCATACCTTAGATTATTTATATTATGACCTCCAATTGTTATTCCAAGCATGCCCCTTATGGATCTTAAAATAATCTCACTATAAATATTAAACAAATCTGGTGACAGCACACAACCTTGTCTAACACTTGGCTAGCACGCACTAATTTATGTCGCAGATTCTCCAATCTACATCGGAGGTTAATTTAAAACAAAACAAAAAGCTAATATACGTTAGAACAATTACCTCTATTGCCAAAATGTATTGCTAAGAACCAGAGTTCAAATATACCTAATGTTTTCTGTTATTTCTTTGTCAAGTGCTGTTAAAATACTAGCGTTCATATAACTATCGTCAATTTAAGATAAGATAATTTATGCAAAACTTCCGGCGCCACGAAAATAGATTTGACTGTTTTTTTCTACAATTTGTACAATCTCATCAGAATATTCATGAATTCGATTACAGTGACTAGTAATTGCTGTAACCACGTGTGATCTCTAAATGTCAACTAGCAAAATTGACATAATCGACGTGGACAATTATTATGTGTGTAATTACATTCACAGCTAGTGAAGAATAAAAATATCGAATAATTGAGTCCACAGTTTGCATAATGTCATGGAAGTGACAAGTAATTAAATTAACAGTTTTGACAATCGAAAACTGGAGTAAACATTAGTTCTGATATTTAAAAAAAAAAAAAATAGCGACTGCTTTTAAACGTCTGTGCGGTCATGAACTGGACTGGATATGCATTCGTTGTTGAGAAAAAAAATAAAATAAAATAACGAGCCCCATCACGACATGTAGCGAATAGGGAATATGTGTCCAGATTTTTGCTTAATACCTCCAGCACATTATTTTGATACTTTACTAGTAAAAATGAACGTTTCCTACTTTTTACTCCCAAGTAGACTAGGATTGCACAATTTGTACACTTTGTACTGGAGTGGAGTTGGCAGTCAGTTTCTTGTCAATCGCTAATCTTCATAACAACAATCCTTACTCAATGTTCACGACCTGATCAAGTATATTGTTGGTATGTTTAAGTCGAGGCTCACGCTGGCAGGCAAGGGGTTCATCTTCAGTGTTCTTTGTCAATTATATCCTGTTCTTGTGTTTATCGTAGACGATAACTGGATGGGTAGTGGGCAGAGGTTCCTCTTGAAAAAGAGAGGGGTGGGGGAGGCAAGCCAGTGAAATGGAAATATTGAAAGAGGGAGAGAGTTTCAGAAGGAAGGATGGAAATGCTAGAAATAAAGAGGAGGTGTTTAATGGAAGAATTCGTCTTTTGTGCAATAAAACAAAAATAATAAGCCGAGAATATAAATTTGTATGATTTGAAGATTTGCATAAACAAGTAATTGAATCTGATTACTATTTATTTTATAGCTCAGTGGTTAGTGAACTGGACTACAAAAGACAAGAGGTAGGGTTCGATCCCAACCGATGGCTTCCCGGCTCACCCAGCCTTAAATGAGTACCGGATTTTTTTTTCTGGGAAAGTAAAGCACACGGTCGTAATATCAACCACATTTACCCCAAAAATTATGCGCTGAAGGTCTGTAAAAATAGGGTCACTAACACCATATTTCCCTATACGCCACTTGGCGTGACGGGGTACTTTACTTTTTTTTACCACTAGGACGGACACGCACTAAGGTTCCCCAGCAGAGCCCGTGACATTAAGAAAGACGTTGTAGCCCATCTAATCTACTTCCTTATCTAAGAAGCATTGACGCCTAACAGCGAACGATAACAACTATAATGTATAGATTATACATATAACAGGACACATATGTATAACATAACATATATGACATGATATATTGTGTGCTATAATATATGTGTTATGATATGATATAAGTATAAACATATAGATCCATTTTATTTTAGACTTGATGGCATTAAGTAATTCCAGCATTTAATTCCATCCAAATGATCAAATTTAATGTTTAAGCAAAATAGTTCACAACAGCAACACAATAATTATAGATCATAACAGATCTATAAACATCGACCATTCATGTAAGATCGATAACGAAAAGAGTACAGACATCAGATATTTCATTTATAAAACGTTCTTCTCACGTCAAGTAGTCAATGTCATCGATCCTCAGTGCCGCCTGGTTGGACAGCAACAGACACTCTTTACTTGGTTTCTGACAACTTAAATTACGATTTCCTATGTCTAGCTCATCACTTTCATCTCTGCCCTTCTACTATCTCTGGCAGAGACATTTTATTTGGGTCGTTCTCTCGTTATGTCTTTCCTTATTAAGCTATGACAGCTATATCGATGGTGATCAATCTATTACAAAATTGTATCGATGGTGATCAATATATCACAATTCCATATTCCTTGGTATCTGTAAAGTGATTGTGAAAAGTGTGGATATCATTTTTTTTAATGTCTCGATGTATGTGTTGTAAGTAGTGAAATCTAAAACTTGACCATATGCATGCAAAATCGTGTTCACTATCAACACCAACTCTTTTTAAACATACTGAACTCCTCGCTATCCGGTACAGTAAATACACACACACACACAATGAATATTTCAGCACTGCGAGTAACACATATATGGTGTGATCATTTTTGTCTTGTTTAGTAAAGGCTACTGAGTATGTTTTTGTTGGGATTGTGTTTTTGTCGAACAGCTTCTCTCGTGGCTGATTCTACCAATGTTTGACAAACACATTCGCCCACAGAATGAACAAGTCAGGCCCAATGATCTACAGAGTTTTCCATCTTTCTTTTTCATGAGTTTTCTTTTCTCTTCCATGTTTTGCCACAGTACAGCCTCAAATGATGTTATGCCATTTTTTATACAGGCTCTCCATGATATGCGATCAATTGCCAGATGTTCCCAGTCATTTTCACAGACGGAGAAGTCATTCAGAGATTATTTACAGATATCTATGTATCGTAGTCTATGTCTGCCGATTTGTCTTTTTCCGTGTGTTAGTTCACCATATAGTATTTCCTTAGGAATGCCGTTTTCTTCCATTCGCTGGAATTGCCCCTACCATCTTAACTTTCGGCTTCTGAGCATTGCCATGATTGTTCAGGTCTTAGAGTGTTGGTTGTTCATTCTGTGACCGAGCGTGTTTGTCAAACATTGGTAGAATCAGCCACGAGAGAAGCTGTTCGACAAAATCAAAACCTCCAAAAAATACACCATAGCCCCCACTAAACCGTCTGACAAGACGAAAAGGGCCTTATATAGCAATGTTACAGGAGTGTTAAGTTGGTTAGTTTGTCCTGCCATTTCTTCTACTTTCCTTCCTCATTTGCCTTTCAGCTTCGAGGTGAGATATAATTTGCTCTGCTGTTTGTCTTTGCTGCTGTTATGCTCCTGTGTGCTTCTAATATTCCATCAATCCATCTTTTTCGTGGTCGACCCTTGGGTATGATGCTCTCGCAACGTTTATTGTGGGCTTGAGGTGTTGTATTGTGATCGCTCTGTTTTGTCACGTGGCCAAACAATTTTATCTGCTGTTTCTTTATATACTTTTTGGCTGTGGCAATTCCTAGTTTTTTTCTCAGTTCTTCCTTTCTGATCTTGTCTCTCAGACTGTTTCCTGTCATTCGTCTAACGCATTCCATCTCAGTATAGGCTATATTTCTTATTGTTCTTGTATCTAGGGTCCAGGACTGGCACTGGTAGCACAACGTTGGGATAAATATTGTAATGTACAGTGCTCATTTTGCCTCTAGAGTTCTAGAGATCCTGCCATTTGATATGCATTATTCTGTGTATACATCACATGTGGAAGATATTGAATCTTTTTTCATGATTTGAGTATGTTGTCTAGATTTCAGATCCATACAACAGTGTGCTAAGAACAAGAGTAACACATACTAAATAACAAACGGAAATTTCAGCTCCTTAGATTGTCAACTGAAAGTCTACAAATCAAATTTAAGAAAAACCTAGAGACGTCCCAAAAAAATTGAAATGCGACTAATGTAGAAATGTGTAATGGTGGCAGACTGATGTAGAAATGTGTAATGGTGGCAGACTGATGTAGAAATGTATAATGGTGGCAGACTGATGTAGAAATGTGTAATGGTGGCAGACTAATGTAGAAATGTGTAATGGTGACAAACTAATGTAGAAATGTGTAATGGTGACAAACTAATGTAGAAATGTGTAATGGTGACAAACTAATGTAGAAATGTGTAATGGTGGCAGACTGATGTAGAAATGTGTAATGGTGGCAGACTGATGTAGAAATGTATAATGGTGGCAGACTGATGTAGAAATGTGTAATGGTGGCAGACTAATGTAGAAATGTGTAATGGTGGCAGACTAATGTAGAAATGTGTAATGGTGGCAGACTAATGTAGAAATGTGTAATGGTGGCAGACTAATGTAGAAATGTGTAATGGCGGCAGACTAATGTAGAAATGTGTAATGATGACAGACTGATGTAGAAATGTGTAATGGTGACAGACTAATGTAGAAATGTGTAATGGTGAGAGACTGATGTAGAAATGTGTAATGGTGAGAGACTGATGTAGAAATGTGTAATGGTGAGAGAGTGAAGTAGAAATGTGTATTGGTGACAGACTAATGTAGAAATGTGTATTGGTGACAACAGACTAATGTAGAAATGTGTATTGGTGACAGACTAATGTAGAAATGTGTATTGGTAACAACAGACTAATGTAGAAATGTGTAATGGTGAGAGACTGATGTAGAAATGTGTAATGGTGAGAGACTGATGTAGAAATGTGTAATGGTGAGAGACTGATGTAGAAATGTGTAATGGTGAGAGACTGATGTAGATATGTGTAATGGTGAGAGACTGATGTAGAAATGTGCATTGGTAACAGACTAATGTAGAAATGTGTATTGGTGACAGACTAATGTAGAAATGTGTAATGGTGAGAGACTGATGTAGAAATGTGTAATGGTGAGAGACTGATGTAGAAATGTGTAATGGTGAGAGACTAATGTAGAAATGTGTAATGGTGAGAGACTAATGTAGAAATGTGTAATGGTGAGAGACTGATGTAGAAATGTGTAATGGTGAGAGACTAATGTAGAAATGTGTAATGGTGAGAGACTAATGTAGAAATGTGTATTGGTGACAGACTAATGTAGACATGTGTATTGGTGACAGACTAATGTAGAAATGTGTATTGGTGACAGACTGATGTAGAAATATGTAATGGTGAGAGACTGATGTGGAAATGTGTAATGGTGAGAGACTGATGTAGAAATGTGTAATGGTGAGAGAGTGAAGTAGAAATGTGTATTGGTGACAGACTGATGTAGTTATGTGTAATGGTGACAGATTGATGTAGAAATGTGTATTGGTGACAGACTAATGTAGGAATGTGTTATGGTGAGAGACTAATGTAGGAATGTGTAATTGTGAGAGACTGATGTAGGAATGTGTAATGGTGAGAGACTGATGTAGAAATGTGTAATGGTGAGAGACTGATGTAGAAATGTGTATTGGTGACAGACTAATGTAGACATGTGTATTGGTGACAGACTAATGTAGAAATGTGTATTGGTGACAGACTAATGTAGAAATATGTAATGGTGAGAGACTGATGTAGAAATGTGTAATGGTGAGAGACTGATGTAGAAATGTGTAATGGTGAGAGAGTGAAGTAGAAATGTGTATTGGTGACAGACTGATGTAGTTATGTGTAATGGTGACAGATTGATGTAGAAATGTGTAATGGTGACAGACTAATGTAGGAATGTGTTATGGTGAGAGACTAATGTAGGAATGTGTAATTGTGAGAGACTGATGTAGGAATGTGTAATGGTGAGAGACTGATGTAGGAATGTGTTATGGTGAGAGACTAATGTAGGAATGTGTAATGGTGAGAGACTGATGTAGGAATGTGTAATGGTGAGAGACTGATGTAGTTATGTGTAATGGTGACAGACATGTAGGAATGTGTTATGGTGACAGACTGATGTAGTTATGTGTAATGGTGACAGACTGATGTAGTTATGTGTAATGGTGACAGACTAATGTAGGAATGTGTTATGGTGAGAGACTAATGTAGGAATGTGTAATTGTGAGAGACTGATGTAGGAATGTGTAATGGTGAGAGACTGATGTAGGAATGTGTTATGGTGAGAGACTAATGTAGGAATGTGTAATGGTGAGAGACTGATGTAGGAATGTGTAATGGTGAGAGACTAATGTAGGAATGTGTAATGGTGAGAGACTAATGTAGGAATGTGTAATAGTGAGAGACTGATGTAGGAATGTGTAATGGTGAGAGACTGATGTAGGAATGTGTTATGTTGAGAGACTGATGTAGAAATGTGTAATGGTGAGAGACTGATGTAGTTATGTGTAATGGTGACAGACTAATGTAGAAATGTGTAATTGTGAGAGACTGATGTAGTTATGTGTATTGGTGACAGATTGATGTAGAAATGTGTAATGGTGAGAGACTGATGTAGTTATGTGTAATGGTGACAGACTAATGTAGGAATGTGTTATGGTGAGAGACTGATGTAGGAATGTGTAATGGTGAGAGACTGATGCAGTTATGTGTAATGGTGAGAGACTGATGTAGAAATGTGTAATGGTGAGAGACTGATGTAGAAATGTGTAATGGTGAGAGAGTGAAGTAGAAATGTGTATTGGTGACAGACTAATGTAGAAATGTGTATTGGTGACAACAGACTAATGTAGAAATGTGTATTGGTGACAGACTAATGTAGAAATGTGTATTGGTAACAACAGACTAATGTAGAAATGTGTAATGGTGAGAGACTGATGTAGAAATGTGTAATGGTGAGAGACTGATGTAGAAATGTGTAATGGTGAGAGACTGATGTAGAAATGTGTAATGGTGAGAGACTGATGTAGAAATGTGTAATGGTGAGAGACTGATGTAGAAATGTGCATTGGTAACAGACTAATGTAGAAATGTGTATTGGTGACAGACTAATGTAGAAATGTGTAATGGTGAGAGACTGATGTAGAAATGTGTAATGGTGAGAGACTGATGTAGAAATGTGTAATGGTGAGAGACTAATGTAGAAATGTGTAATGGTGAGAGACTAATGTAGAAATGTGTAATGGTGAGAGACTGATGTAGAAATGTGTAATGGTGAGAGACTAATGTAGAAATGTGTAATGGTGAGAGACTAATGTAGAAATGTGTATTGGTGACAGACTAATGTAGACATGTGTATTGGTGACAGACTAATGTAGAAATGTGTATTGGTGACAGACTGATGTAGAAATATGTAATGGTGAGAGACTGATGTGGAAATGTGTAATGGTGAGAGACTGATGTAGAAATGTGTAATGGTGAGAGAGTGAAGTAGAAATGTGTATTGGTGACAGACTGATGTAGTTATGTGTAATGGTGACAGATTGATGTAGAAATGTGTATTGGTGACAGACTAATGTAGGAATGTGTTATGGTGAGAGACTAATGTAGGAATGTGTAATTGTGAGAGACTGATGTAGGAATGTGTAATGGTGAGAGACTGATGTAGAAATGTGTAATGGTGAGAGACTGATGTAGAAATGTGTATTGGTGACAGACTAATGTAGACATGTGTATTGGTGACAGACTAATGTAGAAATGTGTATTGGTGACAGACTAATGTAGAAATATGTAATGGTGAGAGACTGATGTAGAAATGTGTAATGGTGAGAGACTGATGTAGAAATGTGTAATGGTGAGAGAGTGAAGTAGAAATGTGTATTGGTGACAGACTGATGTAGTTATGTGTAATGGTGACAGATTGATGTAGAAATGTGTAATGGTGACAGACTAATGTAGGAATGTGTTATGGTGAGAGACTAATGTAGGAATGTGTAATTGTGAGAGACTGATGTAGGAATGTGTAATGGTGAGAGACTGATGTAGGAATGTGTTATGGTGAGAGACTAATGTAGGAATGTGTAATGGTGAGAGACTGATGTAGGAATGTGTAATGGTGAGAGACTGATGTAATTATGTGTAATGGTGACAGACATGTAGGAATGTGTTATGGTGACAGACTGATGTAGTTATGTGTAATGGTGACAGACTGATGTAGTTATGTGTAATGGTGACAGACTAATGTAGGAATGTGTTATGGTGAGAGACTAATGTAGGAATGTGTAATTGTGAGAGACTGATGTAGGAATGTGTAATGGTGAGAGACTGATGTAGGAATGTGTTATGGTGAGAGACTAATGTAGGAATGTGTAATGGTGAGAGACTGATGTAGGAATGTGTAATGGTGAGAGACTAATGTAGGAATGTGTAATGGTGAGAGACTAATGTAGGAATGTGTAATAGTGAGAGACTGATGTAGGAATGTGTAATGGTGAGAGACTGATGTAGGAATGTGTTATGTTGAGAGACTGATGTAGAAATGTGTAATGGTGAGAGACTGATGTAGTTATGTGTAATGGTGACAGACTAATGTAGAAATGTGTAATTGTGAGAGACTGATGTAGTTATGTGTATTGGTGACAGATTGATGTAGAAACGTGTAATGGTGAGAGACTGATGTAGTTATGTGTAATGGTGACAGACTAATGTAGGAATGTGTTATGGTGAGAGACTGATGTAGGAATGTGTAATGGTGAGAGACTGATATAGTTATGTGTAATGGTGAGAGACTGATGTAGGAATGTGTTATGTTGAGAGACTGATGTAGAAATGTGTAATGGTGAGAGACTGATGTAGTTATGTGTAATGGTGACAGACTGATGTAGGAATGTGTAATGGTGAGAGACTGATGTAGTTATGTGTATTGGTGACAGATTGATGTAGAAATGTGTATTGTGACAGATTGATGTAGAAATGTGTAATGGTGACAGACTAATGTAGAAATGTGTTATGGTGAGAGACTAATGTAGGAATGTGTAATGGTGATAGACTAATGTAGGAATGTGTAATGGTGACAGACTAATGTAGGAATGTGTAATGGTGACAGACTGATGTAGGAATGTGTAATGGTGACAGACTAATGTAGGAATGTGTAATGGTGACAGAATAATGTAGGAATGTGTAATGGTGACAGACTAATGTAGGAATGTGTAATGGTGACAGACTAATGTAGGAATGTGTAATGGTGACAGACTAATGTAGGAATGTGAAATGGTGACAGACTAATGTAGGGATGTGTAATGGTGACAGACTAATGTAGGAATGTGTAATGGTGACAGACTAATGTAGAAATATGTAATGGTGAGAGACTGATGTAGAAATATGTAATGGTGACAGACTAATGTAGAAATGTGTAATGGTGACAGACTAATGTAGGGATGTGTAATGGTGACAGACTAATGTAGAAATATGTAATGGTGAGAGACTGATGTAGAAATATGTAATGGTGAGAGACTGATGTAGAAATGTGTAATGATGACAGACTAATGTAGGAATGTGTAATGGTGACAGACTAATGTAGGAATGTGTAATGGTGACAGACTGATGTAGGAATGTGTAATGGTGACAGACTGATGTAGGAATGTGTAATGGTGACAGACTGATGTAGGAATGTGTAATGGTGACAGACTGATGTAGGAATGTGTAATGGTGACAGACTGATGTAGGAATGTGTAATGGTGACAGACTAATGTAGAAATGTGTTATGGTGACAGACTAATGTAGAAATGTGTTATGGTGAGAGACTAATGTAGGAATGTGTAATGGTGACAGACTAATGTAGGAATGTGTAATGGTGACAGACTGATGTAGGAATGTGTAATGGTGACAGACTGATATGGCAATGGTGAACTTTTGCGCTATTTTATCTACTCCAACTTTATCACGGCTCTATATATTTTTATAACTATTCCAACTGTCAGAAACTAGCCAAACTACTTCCACCCCCACTACATCCATGAGTTTGTGTATCGCAAACCATGACGGGGTTTAACATTCATTTAAGCTTTCTGCTCAATCAATCAATTTTCCTTTGTTTTCAAAGACACCCATCAGCATCTCGGCTGAGCTCGATCAGCAACTCACAGCTGATTGCATGGTCACAGCTGATTGCATAGGCAGAATCGGCAAACAGAACTGAATGAGACCTAACTCCACCTGCCAACGGTACCCCTGAAAATAGACTAACCAGCCTGTTCAATGGATCGAAGAGGAAAGACAACAAAAGTGACCCAAAATGTCACGCAGAAGGCGGATGTGATCAGCTGTAAGGCGTAGATATCGCAGCTTGCCATAAATTAGCGACACAATGCATTCGCGCCCAAGTTATGCTCTTTTTAAGGAAGGATGACAAATTTGATTAGTTATCGAAAGAGCTAAAAAAATAAGTAAAGGATTAAAACAAAAGAATTACTTTCAATTTTTGGTGTGCTTCTTCTATTTATAAATAAATACATAGTTTTGCTCGGCCGTGGTATTTATAATCTTTCATCTAGAAAATCACTCTCTGTTAGATATTTATTTATAATATTTATATTTTCTTTAGTATTTAGTTATCTTCTTTTTACATGAAAGGTATACCTAATATTTAAATTTAGTGTTTACATCCCAAAGACGTAATTTAATTCAAGAGTAACAGGTTTATAAAACTTGGATAGGCACAGATAAATAAATATCGTGCGGAGCCTCCAGTAGGGTCCGCTACTTAGGTGAGAAACAAAACTAAAGTAGAATGGCTTTTCGGCCGAGTAGGCTATATGCTGGAACAATGAACAATAACATAAAAATATATAAGGATATACGTCGTTCTACTTTTGTTTTGTTTCTCACCCACGTAAGGTAGTTACCATACAATTTTTTTTCCTTTTTTTTTACATTTTCATTTTATCATCAGTTTTACAGCAGATCCGAATCTCTATGCGTCTTGATGAGTTGAACCTTTTTACTAAAACAATACCATTGTTGGACTTTCGATCAATATAGCGGATAGGTGACAGGAACCGCGGAGACACAGTGTGAAAATGTTCCTTGTTGAAGCTTCCTCATATTGCAAGCCCGACTTGCTGCCAGAGATAGTGAGTTTAGTGCTCTGTGTACACCGTGAGTGGTGTTTTTCACCCCGATAGTGTTTCAATAATTAACGTTTCCTATTATAAACTTTACGATATCATTTAAATTAGAGAAAGTAACGCCTTTTATTTGTCCTATATGAGCTTTCACATCACATCCAGCATTTGAAAATGATATCAGAGTTCTTATTTTTTACGGCCTGGCGTGATACTAACCACGTCACCTAATAATGATCGTTTAAAATGTGTTCGCTGACATTAATTTATCCCGAATACCACCAGGTTTTACGGGTACCTTTTGGTTGAAACTATGACATTCTTGTTTGACATACGTGCTATTACATATTCATGGTATCATTTGTATTGATATTGCGAATTAACGTCGTACATTTATTTCATTTCAATTAATGCAACAAATGCTATAAAAGAAAAGTAAAACAAATAAGGATATTGAAATTCAGATTTTCTTTAATATAATCTGGACATTTATTTTAAATGGCATTCGTTGTTTCGCAGCCAAACCATAGGGGTTTTCTAGGCTTGAGAAGTTCCTGAAATAGCTAGAAATCGATTCCACAAGTCTGTGAGAATATGGCTGGACCTAACGTAATCCCTAATTCACCACCAAAGGCACAGTCGATACTTTGACCTGTGGCATCAATTGAATAATCATTTTCCTAGACGTTGATTATTTATTTTTCTTACTCTTGTCTGAAGAGACTATTTACACTTTACCACAGTGGATTCATTGTACACCTTATGAGCACTTTGGTGAGTCCTCTTCTCACAAATAAGATAAACTATTCTAGGAGTTCATTTATTCTTGTTTTAGTCATTCTCTGATCTACAACATACTACCATTTCAATAACTGATTCTTTATATTGGATGAAATTTCCCTTTTTCATCACAATCGTCATCATGATCATCATCATCATCAGCGATCAACTTTAATTATTCATCTAGATCAAAATGGTTCTTGCATGAACTGGACGTTGCGCTTGGGGTGGTGGCTGTAGAGGAAGGTGTAGTCTTGCAGCACACGCTCTGAAATCTGATTGGTCACTCCGCAGTCGCAGACGATTTTATGAAAATATGCTCTGAGAACTAGGAACTCTGTTTTAAGTCAGAAGATCAGTTGCTAATGATCCTCCCAATGCAACTCTGAAAATGGTTAAATATTAGAGGAATATAAGGAGTTGCGCTAATGTCGTATGATTGTAAAAGCGCTAAAAGTGATAGGGGTACACAGGTACTTAAACAGCACTCGGAGTATATATACAAGAGTAGAAGTCACGAACATTAATATGCAGCTCTAAGCTAGGAGTCATATTCGTAGACAATTAGCACAGCTTCTTACCATAAGATAAACATTTTAACTAGCGTAGATTCTTGCTGTGATATAAGAATGTTAACTAGCATAGCTTTCGTCCCACGAGATAAGAATGTTAACGAGCACAGCTTTCGTTCCCACGTGATAAGAATGTTAGCTAGCACAGCTTCTTGCTATGAGATAAGAATGTTAACTAGCACATCTTCTTGCCACGAGATAAGAATGTTAACTAGCACAGCTTCTTGCTATGAGATAAGAATGTTAACTAGCACAACTTCTTGCTATGAGATAAGAATGTTAACTAGCACAGCTTTTTGCCATGATATAAGAATGTTACTTAGCACAGTTTTTTGTCATGAGATAATAATGTTTGCTAGCACAGCTTCTTGCCACGAGAAAATAATGTTAACTAGCACAACTTCTTGCTACGAGATAAGAATGTTAACTAGCACAACTTCTTGCCACGAGACAATAATGTTAACTAGCATAACTTCTTGCCACGAGATAATAATGTTAACTAGCACAACTTCTTGCCATGAGATAATAATGTTAACTAGCACAACTTCTTGCCATGAGATAAGAATGTTAACTAGCACAACTTCTTGCCATGAGATAAGAATGTTAACTAGCACAACTTCTTGCCACGAGATAAGAATGTTAACTAGCACAACTTCTTGTCACGAGATAAGAATGTTAACTAGCACAACTTCTTGCTACGAGATAAGAATGTTAACTAGCACAGCTTCTTGCCACGAAATAAGAATGTTTACCTACACAGCTTTTTGCCATGAGATAGGAATGTTAACTAGCACAGCTTCTTGCCACGAAATAAGAATGTTAACTAGCAGATCTTCTTGCCATGAGATACGAATGTTAGCTAGAATAGCTTCTTGCCATGAGATACGAATGTTAACTAGAACAGCTTCTTGCCATGAGATAATAATGTTAACTAGAACAGTTTCTTGCCACGAGATAAGAATGTTAACTAGAACAGCTTCTTGCCACGAGATAATAATGTTAACTAGCACAGCTTATTGCCATGCGATGAGGTAGTGTTTATGGAACCAGATGAGGTGTGGTTGAGCTCGTGAAACCAATGCGAAAAAGAAAGTTGGAAAACGATAAATATTGGAACCAATTTTATATCCTTTTGAATTATGCAATGTCATGCAGCACCATCAAAGCAAGAGACAGGAGAATGGCACTCCTTGGTAGCCAACCTTCGTTGCGGAGATGGCACTCGATTATGTTGATGATGATCACCATATTCCCTATACGCCACTTGACGTGACGGGGCTCTTTACTTTATACTACTGGTTGTCTTCACAAGGTTTGATGTATATCGACGTCTATCCTACCACTATTCCCCTCCGCTTTCCACACCAATCTCTCATTTGAAATCCGTCTCCGTTATTATCTCCAGTCATCTCGACAGAACGTTTATGATCGACTGCGATGCTTGTGTATGAAGGATGACAATTTGAATGTGATGCTCCTTGTCTCGAGTCATAGAGCAGGACAGGTGTTACATTTGGCTGAACACCGTAATCGTTGCTTTCTCGGAGATACTTGTAGCCTGGTTCAAAACATGCCGGAGATAGTTAATAAATGTGTACTTTAGGGGAGAGATAATAAATGTGTACTTTAGGGGAGAGTTAATTAATGTGTACTTTAGGGGAGAGTTAATAATGTTGTATTTTGGGAGTGAGTTAATAATGTTGTATTTTGGGAGAGAGTTAATAATGTTGTATTTTGGGAGAGAGTTAATAATGTTGTATTTTGGGAGTGAGTTAATAATGTTGTATTTTGGGAATGAGTTAATAATGTTGTATTTTAGGAGAGAGTTAATAATGTTGTATTTTGGGAGAGAGTTAATAATGTTGTATTTTGGGAGTGAGTTAATAATGTTGTATTTTGGGAGAGAGTTAATAATGTTGTATTTTGGGAGTGAGTTAATAATGTTGTATTTTGGGAGTGAGTTAATAATGTTGTACTTTGGGAGAGAGTTAATAATGTTGTATTTTGGGAATGAGTTAATAATGCTGTACTTTGGGAGAGAGTTAATAATGTTGTATTTTGGGAATGAGTTAATAATGTTGTACTTTGGGAGTGAGTTAATAATGTTGTATTTTGGGAATGAGTTAATAATGTTGTACTTTGGGAGAGAGTTAATAATGTTGTATTTTGGGAGTGAGTTAATAATGTTGTATTTTGGGAGAGAGTTAATAATGTTGTATTATGGGTGAGTTAATAAATCTGTATTTTGAAAGAGAGGGAGAGAGAGAGAGAGAGAGAGGGAGAGTTAATGGATCTTTAGTGTGAGAAAATTAATGATTTTGTATTTTTTGAGAGAGTTAATAATGTTGTGTTTGGGGAGAGAGTTAATGAATCTGTACTTTGTTATTGTGAGCATTCAGTTGCCCAGTGAAAACGCACAGGCTTTACGTAAAGTTAGCGTGAGTTCGATCTCAGCTGGACGCTCTATATTCGACCGAATTGAAAAAAAAAGAATGCACACATAACTTACTGAGTAGGAGAGGATAATGCCACCGAGAAGTACGCTAACTTTTCGCCTCCGAAATTTGTATCCTAATTTAGTAAAATGTAATACTTCACTCCCTTACAGGAGCCGCGATAGCTCAGTGGTTAGTGAACTGGACTATAAAGGACAAGAGGTAGGGTTCGATCCCAACCGAAGGCTTCCAGGTTCACCCAACCTTAACTGGGTACCGGATTTATTTCTGGGAAAGTAAAGCGTCACGGGCGTAATACCGACCACATTACCACAAAAATCATGTGCTGAAGGTCTGTAAAATTTATGGTCACTAACACCATATTCACTATACGCCACTTGACGTGACGGGAGCTCTTTACATTACTTTACTCCCTTACAGCATTGTATCCTGCTTTACATTCTTTACTGCATCTCGTTGTTAATTACATCGACATGATGATTCACTTGTTTTTTTTACGTTGAAATTTTGTGCTGTTCGAAATGTTGAATTAACTTATATCTTACGTATTTCTAACGATAAAAAGTAACGTTGCATTTTTTATTACATAATCACTTGTTACAGTCACAATTTACATAAGGCGCTCTCCACTTACCTCTACTCTGACAAACACCCACAGTAACATAGTAAAACTTATCGTGAAAAATATAATATTTATAATCTTGTTATTTACTCGTCTCTAGACTCTAGAGTTTAATATTCTATGAGATGTGTATTTTCTCCGCTTGGAGAATGCTGTTATATTTTACAAAATGTACATATTGGCTGAGCTAAATTTTACACTTTGTAATATCGCATTTTATCTACACACTTTAATGGCATATTTATTCTTTCAAATTGTCATTTTCTCATCTATTTATCCATCTCTCCGTCTAACTTTCTATCTATTCATCCATTCATTCACTCATCCATCCATTTATCATGTTCCATTCTTCAATTCATTCACAAATATACCTATTCATCTATTCTTTAATTTATAAATGCATTCGCCCATCAATCCTTCAGTACATCTACAAATCCATTCATTATCTTTCCTTCAATCCATTCATAAATCCATCCATCCACTCAACCATTTATTCACCTATCGATCCATTCACCCATCCTTCCATCCACTCGTCCATCCAACCATTCATTCACCCATTTATCCACGCACCCATCCATCCATCCACGCACCCATCCATCCATCCACTCACCTGTCCATCCACTCACCCATCCATACAATCACCCATTCATTCATCCACTCACCCATCCATCCACTTACCCATCCATCCACTCACCCATCCATACACTCATCCACCCATACACTCACCCATCCACCCATCCATCCACTCACCTGTCCATCCACTCACCTGTCCATCCACTCACCCATCCATACAATCACCCATCCATTCATCCACTCACCCATCCATCCACTTACCCATCCATCCACTCACCCATTCATACACTCATCCATCCATACACTCACCCACTCACCCATCCATCCACTCACCCATCCATCCATCCACTCACCCATCCACCCACTCACCCATCCATCCACTCACCCATCCACTCATTCATCCACTCACCCATCCATCCACTCACCCATCCATCCACTCACCCATCCACTCATTCATCCACTCACCCATCCATACACTCATCCATCCATACACTCACCCATCCACCCACTCACCCATCCATCCATACACTCATCCATCCATACACTCACCCATCCACCCATCCATCCACTCACCCATCCATCCACTCACCCATCCACTCACTCATCCATACATACACTCACCCATCCATCCACTCACCCATCCATCCATCCACTCATCCATCCATACACTCACCCATCCACCCACTCACCCATCCATACACTCACCCATCCACCCATCCATCCACTCACCCATCCATCCACTCACCCATTCATCCACTCACCCATCCACTCACTCATCCATCCACTCACTCATCCATCCATACACTCACCCATCCACCCATCTATCCACTCACCCATCCACCCACTCACCCATCCATCCACTCAGCCATCCATCCACTCACCTTTCCATCCATACACTCATCCATCCATCCACTCACTCATCCATCCACACACTCACCTATCCACCCATCCATCCACTGACCTTTCCATCCATACACTCACCCATCCATCCACTCACTCATCCATCCATACACTCACCCATCCACCCACTCACTCATCCATCCACTCACCCAACCAACCATTCATTCATCCAACCATTCATTCATCTATCCGCTCACCCATCCACCCACCCACTCACCCATCCGTCCACTCACCCAACCAACCATTCATTCATCCACCCACCCTTCCACCCACTCACCCATCCATCCACTCACCCAACCAACCATTCATTTATCCAACCAACCATTCATCCATCCGCTCACCCATCCACCCACCCACTCACCCATCCATCAATGCACACATAACAGCCGAGTTTCACCATTGCCCATGTCCTCACACATCATACAAACATCGTTATCTTATAATACTTGTTGAAGAACTTCTTTCGACGCGTCTCTAGTTTGTTTATTCCCTGAAGCTAAGCCTCTTTCAGAAAAAAAACACATCAAAAGCAAAAACTGTTTGACATATACATTTGCTTTATGAACTCAAGAATTGTTCACGTTTGAAAGAGCGAGTCCTAAAATTCCACCACCCGAAATGATATTAGAGTAAATGAAGAAGAAATGATTTCCTATCCTCATCCGCCGCTTTCTACCGAAGCATCTATAAATTAACGTCAATATCTGATGAAATGAGATGTCGCAATGTCGGTGCGAACAAATTGAAACAGCACAAAACATCTCTGTTTTTTTTTTCTAAAGAAAAGGGTAAAAGATATTTAATTTTCATATAGATGTTTACAGAGTTTTTTGTTTGTTTTGTCGATACACTTGGCTTTTAACTCATCACCGGTAGACTTATTAATAAAAGCCTGGTTTCGTAATAAAATGTTTCGTAAGATAAAACAACTATAATTTTCCGTTATTTAGTTTTATTTGTGTGTGGTATTTTTAAATACTTCATGATTTGCATCAAAATATCAGGATTTGTCATAAACATTGAAGAGCTCTTCCTCACCGCTGTGATATAAGATTATTACTTTTGATTCATTTTATTTGATGCAAATACTTGAGGTGGTGATGTTAAACTCAAAAGAAAAATAGAAACCAAATATGGACAACAGATACAGCACAGCAAACTAAGTGTTAAGACAACTGACTCAATATTATAGAAAAAAACGCATATCACTTAATGCAAAGAAAGTACTATATAATACCATTTTCCTCCAAACATTTTGCTGTCAGTGCCATATAAAAAAGTAAAGTGGTCCCCGTCACGCCAAGTGGCGTATGGGGAATATGATGCTACGGTAGTGACCATAAAGTTTACAGACCTTAGGCACATGATTTTTGGGGTAATGTGGTCGGTATTACGCCCGTGCCTCTTTACTTTCCCAGAAAAAAATCCGGTACCCATTAAAGGCTGGGTGAACCCGGAAACCATCGGTTGGGATCGAACCCTACCTCTTGTTCTTTGTAATCCAGTTCACTAACCACTGAGCTATCGCGGCCCCCTTATCACTGCCATACCAGGACATTAAGAGCCAAAGAAGAAACATTTTCGTTGTTTTATGATTAGATGGCTCACACGGGAAAGAGAGGAGAAAATCGGAAATAAGGGTACAAGGAAAAGAGCTAGAGTAACAGTTCGTTAGTCTTCGGATTATCTTCATCGTATATAGAACAACTGTTTATAAACAGACCTCCTTCAGCAAATTCCGCAGTGTGAAACGATAAACTGGTTCATAAGTCCTGCCCCGATATCCTCGTAGCTCTCCTGAAGTTAGGCAACATAGCTCATAACTAACATTATGAACCGAGAGTCATAGCAGTGCTGCATATTCACGAACAACATCGAAATCTTTATCATCTCCGCTTTCTTTTTGAGCATACGAACCGGTTAACGACATAGAATCGTACATCCTTATGGTGTAGAAAATACACAAATGCCAGGAATGGATGCACTTACAACGCTTGATTCACTCTAAAGAACGCAGCCAGAACGCACGAACACCGTAGTGCCAGCTCAAAACCCTTAAAGTGTAATCTTCCGTTGACTTGGTACAACGATTAAGGAGCTGAAAGTAATTTACACATAACAAATCCAACAACGGTTATTGAACAGTCCTCAATGTCATGACATAAAACGCATATAGGCTTAATGACGATAGAAGGTCGCATCCATACAAGGTCAAAAACAGCAGATCTAACACACTTTCAACATTCAGAAACAAAAGATCAAATGTAATACACTCTCAACAGCAGCCCTAAGACACTTTCAACATTCAGAAACAAAAGATCAAATGTAATACACTCTCAACAGCAGCTCTAAGGCACTTTCAACATTCAGAAACAAAAGATCAAATGTAATACACTCTCAACAGCAGCTCTAAGACACTTTCAACATTCAGAAACAAAAGATCAAATATAATACACTCTCAACAAACAGCAGCTCTAAGACACTTTCAACATTCAGAAACAAAAGATCAAATGTAATACACTCTCAACAAACAGCAGCTCTAAGACACTTTCAACATTCAGAAACAAAAGATCAAATGTAATACACTCTCAACAGCAGCTCTAAGACACTTTCAACATTCAGAAACAAAAGATCAAATGTAATACACTCTCAACAAACAGCAGCTCTAAGACACTTTCAACATTCAGAAACAAAAGATCAAATGTAATACACTCTCAACAGCAGCTCTAAGACACTTTCAACATTCAGAAACAAAAGATCAAATGTAATACACTCTCAACAAACAGCAGCTCTAAGACACTTTCAACATTCAGAAACAAAAGATCAAATGTAATACACTCTCGACAAACAGCAGCTCTAAGAGTTTTAACATTCAGGAACTAAAAGAGGAGGGGGAAAAGTATACATAAAAGACGGTGGATTAAAGAAATAGCAGACATTAGGATGAGCACAACTCAGAATATGCACTACAAATCATTGACCAGAACATTACATTTTCCCCTCAATGCTGAAAGGCAAGACAGAAACAGAAACGTAAAGTAAATAGGTTTATTTAATTTATTTATTTAAATAAAGATGATTTTTGTGAGATTTATTCTGATCTATTATCCTGGGATAAATTACCCAGCTGGTGTTCTTGGAACGTCTGGGAAGCTAATCTCTCTTGCTTTTTTTCTTCCATGGTATTATATTTACTCTGATGATCAATTGAAAAGATTTGTTGTTTGTTTAAAACGATAGCGTTACACGAATACTTGCTTCTGTTATTGGCCATAGGCTGCAATGACATCTGCTACCCTTTATTCCTTTCTACTCTCAGATAACCGTATTATAAATGTGTTTGTATGTATATATATATATATATATATATATATATATATATATATATACGTATATTTGTATCTTGTTTATAAGTATTACATTCGCGCTGTTGACATGTGTTTGTGATTTTGAGCTTTTGAGTACGTGTTCATGACATTGTATGTGTTTCAATGTGTTTTTTTCTCTCTCTCTCTCTTTCTCACTTAATCTCCCTCTCTGTGTAGCACATTTTATTTCCGAGTGTGTTTTTGTGTTTAAGAAAATTCACGTATGTTTCACTTCACTCCTTAATTCTCTTCATCTTCCTGACTCTTTTTGCCGTTTCCCACCACTACTGTGTTGCAGCTGATAATTCCCAACTGGGTTATCTTGTGTAATGTCACTCCATCACCTAACGTTGGCTTTTCCTTGGTTTGCTTAGAATGCTTTATTCTTGTCTCTGCCAGTTTGCACTCATGTCTCTCCATCACCTAACGTTGGCTTTTCCTTGGTTTGCTTAGAATGCTTTATTCTTGATTCTGCCAGTTTGCACTCATGTCTCTCCATCACCTAACGTTGGCTTTTCCTTGGTTTGCTTAGAATGCTTTATTCTTGTCTCTGCCAGTTTGCACTCATGTCTCTCCATCACCTAACGTTGGCTTTTCCTTGGTTTGCTTAGAATGCTTTATTCTTGGCTCTGCCAGTTTGCACTCATGTCTCTCCATCACATAACGTTGGCTTTTCCTTGATTTGCTTAGAATGCTTTATTCTTGGCTCTGCCAGTTTGCACTCATGTCTCTCCATCACCTAACTTTGGCTTTTCCTTGGTTTGCTTAGAATGCTTTATTCTTGATTCTGCCAGTTTGCACTCATGTCTCTCCATCACCTAACTTTGGCTTTTCCTTGATTTGCTTAGAATGCTTTATTCTTGATTCTGCCAGTTTGCACTCACGTCACTCCATCACCTAACGTTGGCTTTTCCTGGGTTTGCTTAGAATGCTTCATTCTTGTCTCTGCCAGTTTGCACTCATGTCTCTCCATCACCTAACTTTGGCTTTTCCTTGGTTTGCTTAGAATGCTTTATTCTTGTCTCTGCCAGTTTGCACTCATGTCTCTCCATCACCTAACGTTGGCTTTTCCTTGGTTTGCTTAGAATGCTTTATTCTTGTCTCTGCCAGTTTGCACTCATTTCTCTCCATCACCTAACGTTGGCTTTTCCTTGGTTTGCTTAGAATGCTTTATTCTTGGCTCTGCCAGTTTGCACTCATGTCTCTCCATCACCTAACTTTGGCTTTTCCTTGATTTGCTTAGAATGCTTTATTCTTGTCTCTGCCAGTTTGCACTCATGTCTCTCCATCACCTAACGTTGGCTTTTCCTTGATTTGCTTAGAATGCTTTATTCTTGGCTCTGCCAGTTTGCACTCATTTCTTTCACATGGCCAGCCAGCTGAGTCTCTTCGATCTCTTGATTTGGCCTATTAATGGTTTCTGTCCGGTTCGTGTCGACTCTCTCGTCATTCAGCCTTAATGATATCAAGAGAATTTCTTCCTGTCTTTTCTACAAAAAGATGAATGCAAACCATCTGATAATAGCAAAATAAAATTCTGCAACTTCAATGAATGAATTCTGTGGACTTTTTTAATCTTTAAAGATATAGCTTGAATGAAACATTTCTGCCGTTCTGGAAACGATCTGCAGAGAAAAAAAGGGCAAATTTTGTCTAGACTGAAGTGGTCGAAATTGGCAAATTTTCTAATAATAACTATACTAATCAATATGCACGTTAATAAGCACTGACTCAACCGTGTGTCCCTGTCATTCATACCAGTAGATATTTTTGTGTCTCAGTTCCATTTTGGAGATTTTAAAAAAAAAATCAACTTTTACTTTTACAAGTCAATGTTTTGTGAGTATAATAATAGAATGAAACCGCAGAGCTGGTAAGACTGATACAAGAAAGTACTTTGTAAACAACAATATCATCGGCTCATACAGAGAGTTCAATGAAATGAAACATAAAGTTCTGTAGAAAGTACACAAAGTAATGAGAAGAAACACAATTAGAAATGAGGAAATAAAAAAGAATGAATTTGTGTTACAACAGTAGATACATGTAGAGAGAGGATACAGCAGATAATGAAGGTTTATGTCAGATACATGTAGAGGTAGGATACATCAGATAGTGAAGGTTTATGTCAGATACATGTAGAGAGAGGATACATCAGATAGTGAAGGTTTATGTCAGATACATGTAGAGAGAGGATACATCAGATAGTGAAGGTTTATGTTAGATACATGTATTGAGAGGGTACATCAGATAATGAAGGTTTATGTCAGATACACCCTTGTGTGTGCCTGGCTATGTTAGTCATATCTTATATCTTTGTGTGTATGTCTATGTTAGGTATGTGTCATATCTTTGTATGTGCATGTCTATGTTAGTCATATCTCATATCTTTATGTGCATATCTATGTTAGTCATGTGTCATATATCTTGATGTGTGTCGGTGTTAGTCATGTCTCGTATCGCTATGTACATGTCTGTGTTATTCACATCTCATATCTTTGTGTGTGCATGTCTGTGTTAGTCACCGCTAGTGACTCGGGCAGATGGTGCTCGTAAACCTGGGAAGACAGACCATCTAAGGGCAGAATTCCCCTACAGAAAAGACAATCTTCTGCCTTGCAGGAAGATTGGGGACAATCAAAGGCTAAGGAAATCAAACCTGAATAAAATGCTGGCTGAAATCGGATGCACTGAGCCAGTGGCGCAGAACACAGTGCAACGTTTTAACGGGTGTTCAATCAGAGTTGATCTGGCAGACTCTAAATGTGTTATTCTGTCTGTGGGGGCGATCAACACACTTAACCTGACAGCTGACTTCATGTGGGAGTCTGGAATCTTACTCTGATTGAGTCCTGATCGCAGAGAGAGAGAGAGAGAGAGAGAGAGAGAGAGATACATGTAGAGAGAGGATACATCAGGTAATGAAGGTTTATGTCAGATAAATGTGGTGAGAGGATACAGCAGACAAGGGAAGGTTTAATGACAATAAAATGTAGAGATATAAAACAGCAGACAAGGGAAGGTTTAATGACAATAAAATGTAGAGATATAAAACAGCAGACAAGGGAAGGTTTAATGACAATAAAATGTAGAGATATAAAACAGCAGACAAGGGAAGGTTTAATGACAATAAAATGTAGAGATATAAAACAGCAGACAAGGGAAGGTTTAATGACAATAAAATGTAGAGATATAAAACAGCAGACAAGGGAAGGTTTAATGACAATAAAATGTAGAGATATTAAACAGCAGACAAGGGAAGGTTTAATGACAATAAAATGTAGAGATATAAAACAGCAGACAAGCAAGATAAATTGTGCTCGTTCTTGTTACGTTTTCTCATGACGTCTTGCTTGGTGTTCTGTTACAGTGCTGCATCCGCCTGCTCCCCCCCCTTTTTTTCTTTAATTATTCGTTCTTAATGTAAGTTGTCATAAATTTTGTTTTTGTCTGCCCCCCTCCCACCCCCACCGCCCTACCCCCGAAAAATCTAAGACCTTTTAGAGCTGTATCGTAGATTTGTTTAATCTTGACTTATCCCTTAAGCAGCTGAAAGCTATTTTAAAAAAATGAGTTTATTGTATTTCCCGGCATATACAACGTATTCTAACGGTCATTACACAACTCGGTAACCGGGACCGTTTCATCCCTCTTTACTGTATTCTTTGAATCACTTGCATCAAATGCAGACAGAGTATTTTCGCCCCCGTCTCCTGTCTGCACTGTCTACCAACTGCAGAGTTATTCCTCTCAATGAAACTGTTCCCTCTTCGTCCATCCTCCAGCTAAATTCCCCCTTCTCTTTTTGTATTCACAGAAATGGTTATTTCTGTTTTTTTGCTCATTCCGTGTTTCTTTAAAGTCTTCTACACTCTAAAATAGAGTTCCTCTGTGAACCAAGACAGAGCTCGACAAAAATATGCTACTTGTGCAACATGCAATAATCAATAATCATGCTCCAATTTGATCACCGCCTCGAGGTAGAGCATAAGAAAGCCACGGACAAATTGCTCGTACAGCACGTTATAGAAGCAGTCAAGGGGACTTAACTGTATTGAGGGAAAGCATTATTGTCGCCCTTCACAGCTCTAGAACAGTTGTTTTCACAACTTATTCAAGCTATCTCCACCTTGACAACTTAAACCTGTCTTTAACATCCTCTTATTTCTTTAATTTTGTTCATTTCCCAAAGGGTGTTCAGGGTAGGATTTGTTTCACTGCATTCCCTCATCATTACCAAGTACCAAGCCTTCTGGCGTAGGTGATCATGCCTATCCGCAACTTTAGATATCAACAGTTATTTATCATTTCTGTTGTTGACCTTCAGTCAAGCCATTCTCTTAAGCTGTCTGGTATATTTTCTCTTTGCTTCCCTCTATCTCTTCGACCCTCAATTTTCTCAGTTGTTCCATTCTCATAATATGGCTAAAACATTATTCTTTCTGCATTCCCTAGATAATCGTAAAAGGAGACTAAAAAGGATAAGGATGAGATGCATATCAGGCAAACAGTCGGGAAGAAAGAAAGCTCCACTGTAATACCGGGTCACAATAAAGACAAGTTAGCTCATGAGTAAATAAATAATTTCGTCTGTTAACTGTTCATCATCATGTGCCATTCCGGTTGGCATAGGCGATCATGTCCTTCCACAATGTTCTATCTACAGTACGTCGTATCAGTTCTGTTGCTGACTGTTTTCCATGCCACGACACCAAGCTATCCAGTATTTTCTCTCTTTGTCGTCCGCGATCTCTCTTTCCTTTCATTTTCCCAGTTGTAATCAAGTATTCCAACTTTCGTCTTCTCATGATGTGCCCGAAAAATGTTGATTGTTTCTTTCTGATGTTTTTTTTAGGAGCTGCCTTTTTGTGTTGGCCTCTTTGACTAGCTGTCCAGGGAACTTTCAACATTCTTCTGAGAAATCCCATATCTGTGGCCTCTAATCGTCTTCTCATTTGTTTGCCTACTATCCATGATTCGCTTCCATAGGTCAGAATTGGTTCTATATAACACCGATAAACTCGTTTTCTCATTTCTATTGACATAGATTTATTGCATAAGATATTTTTCATTTTCTGAAATGCCATTTTGGCCTGAGCCTGTTAACTGTTACATCGGTCGGCTTCAACAGTTTTTTCTCAATTAGCCTTACAACAACTAAATAGAACAGCATATCTTTATACTCACATCTCTTTTTATCGCTAGACTGATGCTTGCAAGACAAACATATATTATATCATAAACGAGAATTGATATATGGTTATGCTGTACAACTGGCGATTGGAGATTAAAGAGAAAACCAAATATAAAGATGTGCACTGTATGCTTACAACATTGTGTTGAATGACTGGCTAGTGTAGGTGTAATACTTCAACCAGCACCAAAATAAAACTAGCTGGTTAAAGCTCTATATAAGTAAACACGAGACTGTTACATTAGAACATTCATGTTATATCTATCTATTGTCCTTTCGAGCCGAAGACGGCACATAGGGCAGAACCACAATCTCGAAAACAGAAACCTTGCGTGCCAAAATGGCAAATATTGCAGAGATCACTGTTACTAAAATCTATGGCTCGGCTTCCATAACAATACTTTTTACAATGACAGCTTGTCATGCCATCGATCAAACCCCTTTGTCATCTCTTACAACATACTTGGAAGGTCACAGTGTCTCTATTCTTTACTCCCTCGTAATGAGGCCCCGGTAACACACGGAAAATTCATAATATAACACTATTATTATTCCATATAGTATTCAGTCAAATATTTAAATAAATAATTAAAAGTCCGTATATTTATTGAATTTTTACTGTTATTTGTTTATGTATTATTTTTTTATCTGTTAACTTTTCTTTTCGTTTCCGTCTAAAAGTATTTGCCGAAATATTGGAAAACAGTTCTGTGCTGTTATTTTTGTATGTAAGATAATAACCATACTCGGTTAATCTCTTCATTTGAAGTCTTTTTATTTTCGCCGTGTTCAAACTACGACCCAAGGGTCGCATGCTGTCATTTAGGCTTATTTTAGGTAACCCGTGGACTCTTCTACAGTTTTCATTAATACAAGAAAGAAAACCAATAAGATAGTTTTATAATTGTAAAATTGGGAAGATAAGTCAATTTTTCCTGCACGTTTTATAGTTTCCGTTAGATAGGAATACAAGAGTAAAAAACGGTACTTTTCCCTTCCTAGAGGTGAAAGTATCACACGTGTATGTTTAAACCATGGCCTATTCGATACCACTTTTCATTCTTCCAAATGTTTTTTTTTTTTTTAACCTCGTTAATCTCCTGAAGAGAGTTGTATCGATCTGACCTCGTTTTGCCGCTTTTCGTTGCAGTTCTGAAGGGCATCTTGACCAAAGAAACGAAAGAAAAACAATATTTCAAATAAAAGGGGCAAGAAAGGTCTACTTTAAAAAAATCAAACATAACAGTAAAGCCAATACAACGTGTTATTTATATGTTTAGAGCAAGTAAAAGATGGCAAGCTGTGTAAATGTCATCTGCTTTTGGAGACAGTGAGATTGTTTAAAACATTGAAACAGGCTTGCTTCTCCCATCAGACAGCATGTAGAGTATATAATGAAATGGGAAGCGAAATTGAAGCTGCTCTATTGTATGGTTTTATGAATAATTCAACGCTACTCCCCATCTCTAGACGAGAGCACAGATACAAATGATATCAGCCAGCTTCTAATTTTTGCCAGAACATTAAATAATGCGTTAACAATTCATGAACAGCTCTTAAAATTGCACCCATTAGAAACTGTTTGGGTATATTTAACACATTGAATAGTGCAGTTTTTTTTTCAATTTAGAGGCTTTGGGAAATGCACTAGCACTGTTCTAGATAGAACCATGGTAACGTTAACGAAAAAAGTGGATTAACTGAAAAAAATAAAGAATTCCCTCTGCACATTAAGATTGTGAGGAATATGGTGTTACTGCCAATATTTTTCAGTGACAAAGAGCACATTTTGAGGGTGATGTGGTCGGTGTTACGCCAGAACGCCCTACGTTCCCAATAAAATCAGGTACCCATTTAAAGCTGGGTGAACGTAGTAACCGCCGATCAGGCAGAACTCGATCCCTTGCCGTTAGTATTCCAGGCCACTAACCACAGATCTCTCTTCGTGCAACATAAATGGATTAGTAGGATTCGTTAACAAAATAGAATACATTTTTGTGTTATTATATTGTATTATCCAACAATGTGATACTTTAAAGAAAGTTCTAAGTGCCAGTGGCACTGTGACAACAGTTGTAAATATTGACAATTGATTAAGAAGACTCAATCATGCTCAAAAGCACAGCGAATTTATTACAGTTTTCTCTTCGGATACCAAATGTGGTGACATTTCACTGCACCGAGAAGTATGAAAAATTTTTGAGTTAATTAATATATTGTTGCCTTTCTAAGGAGAAAAAATATATGAAATGTGTATAGATAAGCTGAAAGACTTTCACACACACACACAACGGTCTTCCTTCCATCTGGATCTTTTAAACTTCAAACTGTAAGGTAGAAAGATAATATCTCTCACAGCATTTCGATCACATTTGAAGGACTCCATACGAAACTTTTCATTGAAATGCATTAAAAGCAAGCAATACTGCCCACTTCCCATCATAATAGCAGTGGAATGAGGGAAAAATGTGAAATAAATTTTAGCGAATTTTATTAATAATGTTTGATATGAAGAAGGGGTTCCAGGAAATGTTAAAACTTTCACTGTTTGACTACTCTATCATGAAAACTGAAGTGAACAAGCAATTTTCTAACCTTAAAAGGAAGATTTTAATTTTCAGGCAGAACAGTTCATGCAAGCCAACAAATTGTGATATTTCTGAGGACTTCTAACAAACCTTAACAATACATTGGTTTCCCAAAGTACACAAAATCTCAACGGAAATGCTATATTTATTTAGTAGTACAAATACGCACACGCGCACGTGCGCATATATATATATATATATATATATGACCGTGTTTTTAAAAAAAATCCATACATCAATAACTAGAGATTGCAGTGTAAGTGCTTCACTGGAATTCTGTTTGAGACTTTCACTGACAGACCTTAAAGTAAAATTGAGAAGCTTGTTTCAGAAAAGCTTTGCCAATCTTCGTTTTTAATTCTCCTTGTTACCTTGGTGAAGTACACTAAGTTTATTCTTAGAAGTTCTCTTTAATTTTCTTTATTACGTTGCTGTCTACTTCTTAAACGTGTGCATTATTTATACATAAAAACATATATACATACATACATACATGCATGCATGCATACGTACACGCACGCAAACGTGTATGTATATACATACGTGTGAATGCACACATCCGAGCCACGATAGCTCAGTGGTTAGCAAACTGGACTACAAAGGACAAGAGGTAGGGTTCGATCACAACCGACGGTTTCCAGGTTCACCCAGCCTTATATGGGTACCAAATTTTTCTGGGAAAATAAAGCGGCACGGGCGTAATACCGACCACATTATTCCAAAAATAATGGGCTGAAGGTCTGTAAAATTTATGGTCACTAACACCATATTCCCTATACGCCACTTGGCGTGACGGGGCTCTTTACTTTTTTTATGCACCTACGCACGCACGCGCACACACATATACACATACATACATATTTCAATTTCGTCCCTGGACACTCGGGGGTAAAAGAAAATGAACAAGCTGATAGCATAGCTGGATCTGCCGTGGATGGTGGACGTGCAATGGAGCGGATTGACATTCTGAATGCACTCAGGAAAGAGGGTGAGCTATGAATGATCATGAATCTACAACCATGTCCAGGCTGCGTGAACATCAAAACTGTAGAAGATGAAGGAAAGAGCGCTATGCGGAAAAACACAGAAGAATAGCAGAACTGGAGTCATCAACCAGTATCCACACACTGTTCTAATCACAGTGTTGTGTAGTATTGCATATGTGAGGTGCAGGGAACGTTTTTATGCAGAGAATAAGCATTTTAACGCGAGCAAATCTGATCATCAGAAAAAGTTCCTCAATCAAGAAAGGGTTTCAGTTCTTTATAGTTATGGTTATTCGAAGGTCCCGGTATCACTGCAAACGAATGGAAATACATAAATGCTCAACCGACCGTGCCAGTGGAATCATCCGAATTAACATATCATCGAATATCCAAACAAAGAAAGGCAGCTGCAGTCCCCATCATTGCAAATACAGCACACGTCAAAAGACATTAGCGTATCAGCACCTAAAGTAAACGCAGCTGAACTGTCCTTCGTCATACGATATCATCATTCATCGTAAACAATCCGAATATAGAAACACCATCCGGATAAAAGGGACGGTACCCCGAAGTAAAACAGCCCCACCGCTTTGTGGGTAAGACGTTTTAGTCAAAGGCTAGCGGAGCCAACCGTAAACAAACCGACGGAAGGCAACAGAAAACCACCGTCGTAATTTCTTTGTACAATCATGAATCGCCACAACAATAGAATTAACGACAACAACGTTAAGGGGGATTCCAATGGAAAACCCTCGTTCGGTAGGGAACATCTAGGTGATACCCGATCGTCATCAAGATATTGTAAGCTAAATAAAGATAAAACAGACTCTAAAGATAGGCCCTTGGAATATGAGAACACTCATGCAGAAGGGTAAACTAGAAAACATCATACAAGAAATGAAAAGAATGGTTTTACAATTACTGGGACTTTGCGAAATGAGATACACCGGATCAGGGGAGATGTATTCTGATAAACATAAAATAATATATTCTGGAAGTACTGAACACCAAAGAGGAATAGGTATCATCTTGGATGCAGAAAGAGAAAGAACAGTGAAAGGCTTTTACCCAATGTCTGGCAGAGTCCTTTTAGTGAAATTGAATGGAAAGCCAATAGACATAAATCTTACACAAGTTTATGCACCAACAGCAGACAGTCTAGAGGAAACAAATGATAAATTGAACAACGAGTTAAATGAGGCACTTCATAAATGCAAACCACATGAAAACACAATAGTTCTGGGGGATTTTAAACACAAAAGTAGGAAAGGAAAGAGTTGAGGAAGTAGTTGGTCATTATGGCTTAGGCGAGAGGAATGAAAGAGGTGAGAAACTTATTGACTGGGCAAGAACACACATGATGATAGGAAACACCTGGTTTAAGCAACATCCAAGACGTCTGTGGACATGGAAAAGCCCAGGGGACAACGCACGTAATCAAATTGATTATATAATGATAAGCAATAGGTTTAGAAACAGTCTGGTGTGTGTGAAAACTAGACCAGGGGCAGATTGCAATAGTAATCATGTACCAGTTGTGGAAAAGCTTAGAGTAAAATTAAAAACAACAAAACGAGCCTCAGTTAACATCAAGTTAAATTTAGATTTACTAAAATCAGACAAGAAGCTGCAAGACAAATATAAAATCACAATTCAGAACCGGTACAATGCAATAGAGATGATACAAAGCATTGATGAACAGTGGGAAATGCTAAAATAATCAATGCAACAAACATCAAAAGAGTTCATACCACCAGTGAGGACAAATTCAAGAAAGAAATGGATGACAGACGACATTTTGCAGCTAATGGATACACGAAGAAGAAATAAAGAAAATAAAGATGAGTATAAGAGATTAAATTATAGTAAAATGCAATGAAGCAAAAGAAGCATGGCTAAAAGAGAGATGCAAAGAGACTGAAATGCAACAAAAAGGAGGCGCTAAAGCTATATACAAACAAATTGAGGAATTAACAGGAAGAAAGACGCAATCTAAAAATGGATGTCTAAGATCAAAGGAAGGAGAACTGTTGATTGATCAAGAAAATATAAGGGAACGATGGACAGAATACATTAAAGATCTTTATAATGATGAACGAACGGAAGAAAATATTAAGGATAATGGAGAAGGACCAGAAATACTCAGAGAAGAAGTGGAAGATGCATTGAGCAATATTAAAGCATGCAAAGCTCCTGGACCAGATAATATAACTAAAGAAGAGATTGAAGCCATGGGTGATTTTGGAATAGAAATAATAACAAAAATATTGAATGATATCTACAACAGCGGAAATATACCAGATGACATGCTCAAATCAATATTCATAGCCCTACCAAAGAAATCGGGTGCGATTGAATGCGGTGATCATCGCACAATAAGCCTTTTGAGTCATATGACTAAGATATTACTAAGAATCATCATGCGAAGAGTGCTAAACAAAATCAGTCCAGAAATTAGCGATGAACAGTGTGGTTTTGTTAGATATGAAGGAACAAGCAATGCCGTTTATATCATAAGATCATTAGTAGAAAGAGCCATAGAGGTGAAAACAGATCTATACCTATGCTTCATAGATTACACCAAGGTATTTGACAAAGTAAAGCACCAAGAAATAATCAAAATGTTAGAAAGCATAACTGTAGACAGCAAAAGATCTATAAAATAAAGGACCTAGCCTTAATAGCAAAAAGACAGAGGTAATGGTAACAACAAAGAAAAAGACATCACCTCAGTGCAAAATAAAGACAAGTGGAACAATATCTCTCTCTCTCTGCGTTCAGGACTCAATCAGAGTAAGGATTCCAGACTCTCATATGAAGTCAGCTGTCGGGTTAAGTGTGTTGATCGCCCCCACAGACAGAACATCACAATTAGAGTCTGTCAGATCCACTCTGACTGAACACCCGTTAATACGTTGCACTGTGTTCTGCGCCAGTGGCCCAGTGCATCCGATTTCAGCCAGCATTTTATTCGGGTTTGCTTTCCCTAGCCTTTGATTGTCCCCAATCTTCATGAAAGGCAGCAGATTGTCTTTTCTTTAGGAGGATTCTGCCCTTAGATGGTAGGCCCTCCCAGGTTTACGAGCACCATCTGCACGAGTCACTAGAGGTGACTAACACAGACACGGACACACAAAGATGTGAGATGTGACTAACACAGACATACACACACAAAGATATGAGATGTGACTAATACAGACATGCACACAGCGATACGAGGCATGACTAACACTGACACACATCAAGATATATGACACATGACTAACATAAACATGCACATAAAGATATGAGATATAACTGACATTGACATGTACACACAAAGATATGACACATGCCTAACATAGACATGCACACAAAGATAAGAGATATGACTAACATAGATATGCACACACAAAGATATGAGATGGGACTAACATAGCCATGCACACACAAGGATATGAGATGTGACAAACACAGACATGCATACACAAAGATATGAGATATGACTAAACACAGACACACATAAAGATATGAGACATTATTAACACGGACACACCGAGATATGAGATATGACTAACATGACACACACCAAGATATGAGCCATGGCCAGCACACACCACAAGCTAAGATATGAGCCATGGCTAGGACAGAAACACAGCAAGATATGAGCCATGGCTTCAATAAAAAACACCAAAAAATGAACCAAGTCCAGCACAGAAACACATTAAAGTGCCCATATGCTTGGGCTTGTTGTAGTCGGCAGACTCTTCTGTACGTGGGAATCACAGGTTTCGTTAAACAGTTGTCCGGAGATTTGAGAGTGCAGTCTGACCCATAGAACGTTCTCTTGCATGTACAGATTCCCGATCGACTGTTGACAGGTGTCGTTGAAACAGTTGTCCGGACATTTGAGAGTACATATTATGTCACAGCCATCAGAACACATTTGTTCGCACTGTAGTCCAAAATTACCACCGGGACAAGTGTTATTACAGGTATAGCCAAGATGTTTACATTGTACGCATTTTCCAGATTTTTCCTCAAATAAAGGACAGACACTGAGACAAGACCCGGAATAGTCGTGTCCATAGATCCCATGTGAACAGTTGCCGTGACAAGTACCGATGATGACATTGCAGCCTTTACTACACCCACTACACACTGCACAAAACGACCAAGAATGCTCGTCCAGACAATAGGTGTCTGTAAATGTTTGCACCTCACATACCGTCAGTGCACTGTCGGCCTGCGAAATGGTCGGTGAGAATTCAATCTTAATGTGTGCCATTGACGTTTGTGTTTTGACTATAATAGTGTTCACAAATAAATTAGGGTATGATATATCATTATACTGGAACACTACTCCGCCACTGTCAGAGAAAGCCTTTAGAGTGGCATTCTTTACCCGAATCATAGTGCTAGCTCGATGATAGATTCGAATGATGTGAGTCTTCTGGGGCGTTGCAAAGTTCAGATACCAGTAAACAGAATTGGTTCCACTTCTCCATTGTGTGTGTGTGTGTGTGCAGTCATTGTCATAGAGATTGGTCTTTGTTTTGCTATTAACTGCGGCCTCTGGTCCACATCCGTCTCCTGTATAACAAGCATCAAATTTGTCGGTCTGGTTTGTGATCTGTTTGAGAGCCACTTTCCGACCCCCGCCAATGTAGATGGAGCAGATATTTGCAACTATCGCTCTTTCAATCCGTAACTTGTTGATCAGACCAGCCCCAGAGCAGAAGGCATCAATCTCGTGCGGACTAACTACAAGCCTTGATACATTGTTACATGAGGCAGAACCATTCAGTTTTACCGTGAAACTGTCCGGATATTTTAAGTCATTCGCATAAATCCTAAACCAGGAGCACAGCAAAGATTGATTGAGAGTTGCCTCAAATGATGTAGAATCTGTGTCCGGATTACATGAGGTGTCGTTGTTATCAAACAGGAAAGTAGAACAATATTAAAACAGGTAAATGAATTTAAATATTTGGGAACTTTGTTAACCTCAGACGGAAGATGTACAAAAGAGGTGAGATGCAGAATGGCTCAGGCAAAAAAGCTTTCCAAAAAATGAGGAAGATACTATGCAATCCATTTTTGACAATAGAAACAAGAAAAAGAGTTCTTAAATGTTATGTAGAGCCAGTCTTAACAAATGGATGCGAATCATGCACAATAGGACAACAGACAAGAAAATCACTGGAGTCTGTAGAAATGTGATTTTACAGAAGAATGTTGAGAGTACCAAGGACAGCTAAGAAGAGTAATGATGATGTTCTGAGAGAGGTCATAGCAAAAAGAGAGCTAATTTCGAATATTAGGAAGAAAGAACCAATCATCTTTTTTTGGCCATGTAATGAGAAGAGAACAACTGAAATATATTGTAACAACTGGAAAAAATTGAGGGACAAAGAGATAGAGAGAAGCAAAGAGAAAAAATACCAGACAGCTTAAGAGAATGGCTTGGCAGAAGGTCAACAACAGAAATGATAAATAACTGTCGAGAACGAAAGTTGTGGAGAGACATGATCACCTACGCCAGCAGGCCCGGTACTTGATGATGATGTTGTACATCACAGGTTTCACTTCTTATAATTTCTTTTTTTCGGAAAAGACTCCAGAGATCAAGGGATGATTGCTTGGTTTATATGTGCTTGACTGCGCGTCTCCTGTTACGCAGCATCACTTCTGTTATGCATTTATTATTCAGCTTGTGCAAAAGAAACTAAAAATGACACTTGGGGCAGTGGAATGTTACGATTGATAACTGAGGTAAGACGATTACTATACTGTGATGAAACTGTAACGCAGTTTCAAACTGTCGTCTTGACTTCTTTACAAAGTCTGCAAAATTATTGTGAAGTAAATCACGAAAATTACTGAGGGCATGCATATACCTTTCCAATAGCAGCGTATAGTTGTGAACCATGGACAATCTCTCAAATAGCAAGAAAGAAAATCGATTCATTCGAAACAAAATGCTACAGAAAAATCAATTTATGATACCTTGGATAATGAAAAGAAGCAATGAAGACATATAAAGACTTAAACAATAAAAAAGAACTGACTTATAACACACCATTCTACAGAGGAAATTTAAATACAAATAGCCGCGTTAAAAGACGGGCTGAGAAAAAAAAAACAGTAATGCAAGGCATGGGTCCTGGATGACGAGACAGAGGTAGATCAAGATGGAGCTGGTTTTAAGACATCAGAGACCTTAAATATGACAATATAAGAAATGGGAGAACTGGCTAAAGACATATATTCTTTCAGACGAGCTGTTGTGAATGCAGCGTTCTGCAAAGAACATGCGAGCTGATGATCATGAAACCACGAATAACAGAAATCTGTTTGCTTCCCGAAAAAAAAAAAAAAAAACTGTTATCAACGATTAATTTCATTCTCTATTCGCATTCAAGGTACACACACCTTGTGTAACAGTGTGAGAACCACTGTTATGAAAGTTGTAAAATGTTTGGGCAACCAGCACGAGGGGGAAATAATTAGTGCAACTGAACGCTCAGTTAAGAAATCCACTTCAAGACGTGAAGCGGGACTAGTGTAAGGGGGATAACATTGAAATTGATGTGTGTTTTGAATTTGTGTAATCGGGTGTGAGTTCTGTTATATGCTAGGCTTAAGCATGATTGGTTTTGCTTATTTTGTTCTTTGTTTTCATTTCTTTTTTTTTTCTGTTCCATTCTTCGCTTGCTTTGATGAAAACGGAAATCATTATACGGGAAGTGTTGCTCAGCGCCGTTTACGCGCTTCATGTAGTGGATTTAGAAGCTCTTTTTTTTTACGTTATTAAGATCGCATGAAAGCTACTGCACATGTCCTGCTATCATGGATGCAAGGCCGCTTTAAGATAGATCGCCCCTTCACCAATCACAATCGATCACCTTCTTGTACAAATTTAAACCGCGTTCAGCGACCGTCCTATGAAATTGAACTTGACTAGGCAATAGCCATGACATTTAATTGTACTAGACAATAGCATAGGCATAAACACGGCTAGGCATGGATGACCTGTAGTTTTCTACAAAAATTGTACAGAGAGCGCGGACAAACATTTACATAGCTTCTTTGCATCCTTCTTCTTCTTGTGTTCGCATTTCGGTGTTTACATCATCGACAAGTGCCTGTGATAAATGTGGCTGTTGTCTGGAAACACTTTTGTAGCTCCATACATCTTGACTGGAAAGCTAGTTTTTTGGGGGCCAAATGCATTTTTTTTTTTACAGCTACTGTAGTATATAGCCGCGATAGCTCAGTGATTAGTGAACGGGACTACAAAGGACAAGAGGTAGGGTTCGATCCCAACCGACGGCTCCGGTTCACCCAGCCTTAAATGGGTACCGGATTTTTTTCCTGGGAAAGTAAAGTGGCACGGGCGTAATACCGATCACATTACCCCCAAAATCAATTGCCGAAGGTCTGTAAAATATATGGTCACTAACACCATACTCCCTATACGTCACTTGGCGTGACGGGGGTACTTTACTTTTTTTTTTTTTTTACTGTAGTATATGTTCCGTAGTTTTGGAGATTTAGTTTCCATATACATACTTGTGTATCTGACAAGTGAAGTTTGTGGTTTGCTTACTCACATTGTAGAGACTTTTTTAAAAGTGAAAATAATATTTATTACGTATCTCTTGCTTGTTTGCGTTCGCCCGATAACTAAAGGAGTACACCTCTTCGTCATCATCCCTTAAAAGGGCGTTAAGTTGGCGTGTCTACGTTGTGTTGTGGCTTACAGTATAACTATGATAGTTGCGCCTTTCGGCCCAATAAATCCGACTTCAGCACGGTACGTAGCTCTTTATGCGATTACACTTTTTCATGAATAAATGAAAATGATGATGATGAATGAAAATTTGAAAAAAAATGGGAAAAGTAATGTGGTAACAGCTTTGTGTAGGTGAGAAACAAAACAAAAGTACAGTGACATTTCGGCCAAGTAGGCCTTCTTCTGGAATAATAAACAACACAAACATATATGAGGATTTACACATAAATCGTCTTGAGGATCGTCTCATAATCCAATTGGGTTCGCTGTCCCCACTAGGCATGAACATACCGCTTTCATACACATAGGATACCTGCTACACTTTTCTTACCTCCATGCGTACCCGCACCTATACATGTGAGCATATTTGATGCATGTGTAGTAAAGTAAAGTAAAGAGCCCCGTCACGCCTAGAAGACGTATAGGGAATTTGATGCTAGTGACCATAATTTTTACAGACCTTTGACACAAGATTTTTGGAGTAATGTGGTCGGTATTACGCCCGTGCCGTTTCACTTTCCCAGAAAAAATCCAGTACCCATTTAAAGCTGTCTGCATTGTGCAGTTGTATGTACTTGCGCATTTTGACGCCTATGGGTGTTTTTGGATGTGCGTTATGGTATTATATACAGACGTATGTGTTTATGGCTGTTTGGTTATGTACGCGTGCATTTGGGCACATCAGTTCGGTGTGCATACCCATAGTTGCAGATATACACAGATATATATATATATATATATATATATATATATATATATATATATATATATATGTTCGCTTGTGTATATTAAAAACACTTATTGGGAATCATCATAATCATCATAATCATCATCATCATCAAGTACCGGACCTGTTGGCGTAGGTGATCATGTCTCTTCACAACTTTCGATCTAGATAGTTATTTATCATTTCTGTTGTTGACCTTCTGCCAAGCCATTCTCTTAAGCTGTCTGGTATTTTTTCTCTTTGCTTCCCTCTATCTCTTCGTCCCTCAATTTTCCAGCTGCTACAATATATTCCAGTTGTTCTCTTCTCATTACATCGCCAAAAAATGATGATTGTTTTTTCCTAATATTCGAAATTAGCTCTCTTTTTGCTTTGACCTCTTTCAGAACATTCTCATTACTCTTCTTAGATGTCCATGGTACTTTTATATTGGGAATCACACTCATTAAAACGTTTTACACAGGCCTGAGGAGGACAATGCGGCACACACCCACCTCCCTGGAAGAGAAACTCTGCGGGTCAACAGAATCACCGAAACAGACAGCTGGCTTCGTAAGAGAGCCAGGAGTCGCAGTCTGAATAAGCCATGATCGCAGAAGAAGAAGAAGAATATAAACGTTTGCAGTCATAGTAGAGTCTGGGATCTTGTACCCAACTCCACATATTTTTGGAACCCTTCTCCTTTACTGTATTTCCCACCTGTGTCCCGCCCTGTCCGCCGGCCTTATCAATTACAGTCCAGTCGACTCCTGACCAAGCTCCAGACCACAGGGAATTGATTTATTTTTCCATTTTTGATAGTCTAGGATATTATCACTTTGTAGTTAGATTTCTGTTCATCCTTGCATATTGTTGTGTTATTGTTTCAGCTGAAAGCCTACCTGGCTGAAATGTCGTTCTACTTTTATTTTGTTTCTCACCTAAGTAAAGCTGTTACCATATACTTTTTTCTCTCTTTTTTATACATTTTTGTTCTTATCATCAACTTTACAGCAGCTCCAAATCTATGTGCATCTTGATGCCTTTACCACGTTTTCATTGACTTGGGCGATCAGCAGAAGCATTCAATTGGACTGAATGGAACGCGACATAGAATTAGCTACGTTTTACTCAGTCAATGCTCTAGTCACTAAAAGACGAGACAAAGAGATAATAACTAGCGTGTAATTTATTTCTCAAACACAATATATATTGATATTGTCTATAGAACATAATATTTTTTTTATGTAGTCTTTGACGAACACTAATTGTTTAATCAAGAAGTAATTCCTTTAATGCAGTAAAAGAGGAGCAAATACAAATTAAGTTATTAGGGTTTTACTTCATAACAGGAGCTCGAGTAGATAGAGCATTGTCTAGGGCCTATCGATACACGAGCTAATAAAATGTGTACCTGACTCACTATATATATATATATATATATATATATATATATATATATATATATTTATATATATATGGCTCTTTTTTTCTTCTCACACGGTCTAGTGGAGGCTATTGTGTATTCTTTTTTTTGTTTTTGAGGTTTTGTTTTTGTCGAACAGCTTCTATCGTAGCTACTACCAACGGTTGACAAACGCACACGGCCACAGAATGAACAAGTCAGGCCCACTGATCCACAGGGTTTTCCATCTTTTTTTCATGAGTCTTTTCTCTTCTAAGTGTTGCCTTAGCACAGTCTAAAATGATACTATACCATTCCTTATACATGCTCTCCATGATGTGCAATCACTTGCCAGATGTTCCCAGTAATTTTCACAGATGGAGAAGTCATTCAGAAATGATTTACAGATATGGTAGTTTAGGTCTGCCGATTTGTCTTTTTCCGTTTAATAGTTCACCATATAGTATTTGCTTGGGGATGCGTTTTTCTTCCATTCGCTGGACGTGCCCCAGCCATCTTAGTCTTCGACATCTGAGCATCGACATGATTGTTGGGGTCTTAGCACGTCACAGGACAGTTAAGTTGGTTATTTTGTCCTGCCATTTGAGGTGCATTATTCTACGGAGACATCGCATATGGATAATATTTAGTCTTTTTTCGTGATTTGAGTATGTTGTCCAGGTTTCGGATCCATATAATAGTGTGCTAAGCACACACGTTTTATATATTAATAGTTTGGTCTTTAGTGTTAATTTCGTGTTGTTCCAGGCCCTTTCTGTGAGTTTGCCGGAAGTCGTAGCTACCTTACCAATTCGGCTGTTTATTTCATCATCAAGAGAAGTGGTTTGCGTAATTGTGGAAAACTTTAACAAGTCCAGGGCACACGGTCCTTACGTTCCATGTGACAAGTTTAACTTTTTCCGTACGGAAGGTTTTTATCAATGCAACGGAAGAGATTTCAGAAACAAAATTGTTCATGGTTTTAAGAATCAATCTACATATTTATATTCATCTAACATATAACATCCAGTTTCCAAAGATTAATAGAGATAAGACCAACATTATGAGAATTAATATAGTTGGCAATAACCAAATAAAACTAGGAGAATTACCTCTATTAGATGTACAATCTTACATATATCTGGGCAGTAATATAGATAAAGAGGGAGGAACAGAAAATGATACCAAAATAAGGATATCAAAAGCAAGAGTAGCTTTCATTGCACTGGGAAACATATGGAAATCCAAATTAGGTTAAATACAAAAATAAAAATTTTCAACTCAAATGTTAAGGCGGTCCTATTATATGGCTGTGAAACACGGAGAACAACAAAATTGACAATCACGAAGATACAGACTTTCATTAATGGATGTTTACGCAGGATAAAAGGATGGAATTGTGTGTTTAACTCAAAAGCATTTTTGTGCTTTTTAACCAAAGACCTTTTTTTGGGGGGACTCAATGAAGATATCCCCGATGGAAGAATAAATTGTACTATTAGTCCCATAAATGATTCGCTTCCAGAGATTTATGATGTAAACAAAGCAGTTTTGTCATTGCAAGTGAATAATGTCCACACCTATAATTGGTCAGGATTGTGTAGCAGCAGCAGCTTTATAGTGAACACAGAAAACATCATAGGATTGTGCTGTTCTGAAACAGCTATGCCATGCTACCCTAGAATTGCCTTTAATGGGATTACTGTGACCACAAACCACTCTCCATGTGTGTGCCACATATTTACACCCCAGAAAGAAATACTGAATATAACAACATCATGTGCCGTCTGTGATATTAATGACCAGAAACCAGGAGCCTCCTGTATGATTGATACAACTGTTGCACCAAGCACTTCATCAGCAGAGCCAGATCTATGGAATGTTAATCTGACATTGTTCTTGAATGATGTCCAAGTTAATGAGACATCAGAATCGTGTGGCGGCAGCTACAAGAAGGGAGCGGAGAACATCAATTTCTGCTACTATAAAGGAGACTTGCCTTGCTATCCCAGAATTGCCTTAAATGGGATCACTCTAGTTGAAAACTTCTCCTCTTGCGTAAACTACACATTCACATCTAAGAGTGAATCAGTGAAGGTCACAAAATCATATTCTCTCTGTGGTTTTACTAACTACAGGTCATGTGGCTTCTGTTGGATTGAAAATGATAACTTACCACCACTGTGTGTTTATATGTTTGGAATTGGAGTCATCAATGATGGCCTAACATCAGCAAGTGCTATAACGATCATCATTTTCGGGAGGACGTGAACTCCCATGGTATATGGTGGATAGGCGGCAGGAACCATTGAAGGTTATGTCTGAAAAGTGTTCCTTGTTGCAGTTTCCTCATATTCCAAGTCCGGCTTGTTGCAGGAGCTACTGAGTTAAGTGCTCTGTGCACACCGTGAGCTGTGTGTCTCATCCGTTTTGATCCTGCTTCGATATCCCGCTTGTTTACGATGAATGATGATATCGTATGACGAATAACAGTTGGCTGTGTTCACATTCTGCGCGGTTTCGCCTTATGTCTTTTGGCGTGTGCTGAGACTGCTACGATGGGGACTACAGTTACCTTTCTTTGTTTGGGATATGAGTTAGTAATTCGGATGATTTCACTGGCACGGGCGGTTGAGCAATTATGGATTTTAATTCGTTTGCTGTGATACCGAGGCCTTCCATAACCAATAACCAATAAAAGGATGGAAATGGCAGAACAAAATCACTAACATAGAATTATGGAAATGTACCAGTCAAACACCAGTGGATAAAGAGATACAGCGAAGACGATGGCGCTGGGTAGGACACACACTACGGAAGCCAACTGAGAGTATTACACAACAGGACCTTTTTTGGAATCTCCAGGGGAAAAGACAAAGAGGAAGACCAAGGAATTCTTGGATAAGACAGATAGAAGCAGAGATGAAGATGATGGGGAAGACATGGAATGATCTTAAAAGAATGGCAAAAAACAGAACGACTTCGAAAGTGTTTGTTGAAGACCTATGCTCCACTGGGAGCTAAAAAGGTAGAAGAACATATAACATATTATATATACATTTTTAGATAATTGAACAAGGTATTATATTCCACCAATACCAAGATGATACAAGACATGTAAAAAGGATATGGTTTGATGACGGTTCATGCTAATAAAATTTAGAGTGACGTACTTTGCGCAAAACGTACATGGCCGAAATCAGCGTGGCGCACAGTGCGTCGAAATGTACGGAAATAGTTACAAATTGATACTTTCTTCCTCATTTCCCTTTGCCTACTCTGCCTGGGCACGGAATATGGAGATAGTTACTTTAGAACCTGACTCACTGATGGAAAGGTAATAACATCGATGAAGTACAGTGACCACATGCCCTTGAAATAATATGCCATATTACAATGAAGCTTAATACGTATTGACATAACGTTTTATACTTTACGCGTTTTTCTTTATTTCTCTTAGCTTCCTAACTACATTTACTTTAAATTACTGAATCACACTCGCTCAACAATCAATTTCGTAAAGTTTAATTGCCTAATTAGACACAACCGATCTCAGATCTAACGAATAAAATTATAAAGTCCTTTCTATAGTAAAATCGCAAAATCCGCTTTTACTTGTCACATAGAGAGACTGTAAATTGTCTGATGAAAGAAAGAACAGATAATATCTCCTTTAACACATCATGTTAAAATAACTACGGAAATCTATAGAAAAAAAATGGTAGCGTAAATATCGATTTTTCTTGTTCAGCTTTTACTGTTAGTTTTTACGTGGTTAGCCGGTTATTTCAACACCGGGCCACAATTTGGTAGTGGTAGCGTAATGTCATATTGACCCTTTAAAATTTTAACAGCAAAATAATTCAACATAAACAAAACGGATATGCAGACGTCAATGAAGCTACCAGTGAGAATGATATTCATGCTGCCATCGTGTGTATTTTTGTGGGATTAAAGCGTGGCGAAAGTAGAAGAGACTAATTAAGGCAATTTTACTGTTCCTAATGCGGGTAGTACCAACTCTTTCTAAAAGCCAAGCAATCATTTCTTAGTAGAGCCCTACCTTAGTTGCTATAGCAATCATCAATTATTACTCCTTTTAATGTGTATATATATATACATGAAAATAAAGGACTCAGTCTTAATAGCAAAAAGGCAGAAGTAATGGTAGCAACAAAGATAAAGACATCACCGCAATGCACAATAAAGACAAGTGGAACAATATTAAAACAGGTAAATGACTTTAAATATCCGGGAACAATGTTAACCTCAGATGGTAGATGTACAACAGAAGTGAGATGCAGAATGGCTCACGCAAAACAAAAACAGCGTTCCAAAAAAAGGAAGATACTGTGCAATCCATTTTTGACAATAGAAACAAGAAAAAAAGTCCTTAAATGTTATATAGAACCAGTCTTAAAACATGAATGTGAATCATGGACAATAGGACAACAGACAAGAAAATCACTGGAGGCGGTACGAAATGCGGTTTTACAGAAAAATGTTGAGAATACCATGGACAACTAAGAAGAGTAATGAAAACGTTCTGAAAGAGACCAACGTGACAAGGCAGAAAGATCAAAACACAACACAACGAGCCTTCAATAAACGTTGTGAGAATACAGACCCAGGGGCCATTTACGAAAAAGATGGATTGACGGAATATTAGAAACACTAGGAAACATAACAGCGGCAGAGGCGAACAGAAGAGGAAAACACCGCAAATTGTATGACGCAGAAAAGCAAATGAAGATGGAAAGAAGAAGAAGGTATACATGAAGCATACCAGTCTGGGCTCATTTCACATATATGATACATTACCTTCTTACTGACACATCTTCGGAGTTAGTTCATCCTTTGATAATATTCAATTGTATACCACATACTAACGTATACATTTGAAAAAGAAAGGCCGCTTAGTAAGATATCGATACAATCACTCGAAATATTACCACTGGTCGTTGATAAATATATTTATTTAAACAAAGAATAACTATCGTTTTCAATTGAATATTTGGACCACAGTGAAGAGCTTAACAACCATAGTTCAATCGTTCGTGCAACAAATTCGCCAAATTTTTTTTTAATTATTACAATATTTTGTTATTTTTAAAATTCCTGTTAAAATATTTATCTTTTCTTCAGGTGGCTTTCCACTTCAATTCTTCTTATTCTTTCTCATTATCTTCCTCGTTATGTATGTTTAGCTGACGATGTTACCTCATTATGAAATGTGTTCCATTGATCTATCACGTTAAATGGAAAATTGTCTCTTTTATCCAATCCTCCAGGGGTTGTGAGAAGAAGCTTGTGCTATGATCACGCAATATTGGTTATTGGCTGATAAAATAGAACATTCCCCTGGGATGTTAGTGTCTATATTTGGTGTGTGTATATATTGCTTCAGGTAATATTGTGGCTGGGTCTGTATAGAGCACCAGTATCATCATGGTTAGTAGCGTTTGCATGACGATATGGTACATTGCAGTAATCCCATCCTGCTGTGCTTAAATCGACCCAGTCGGGGAAAAACAATGTTCCTGACCCACTGAATTTTGAAATAAACAGCGCGGAAAGAACTCTAAATTACGTGGCCATATCCAGTAAAATGTAATACTTTACTCTCCTACATAATCACGTTACGGAACATATATCTGTACCTTTATGCTTTGTATCTATACACCTTAATGGATGTACAATTTAATTCTTATGTAGAAGATATGGATGTGTTAAATAAAATTTCGTAAATCTAACAAACTAGACTCCTTTTGAGGTAAGAAGACTAGCACTCAATAATTATCTTTACTGCGTTTATCATGGTTTATCTGTCACGCCTTGGGGGATTCCGTGAGAGATATCGCCGGCATGCGCAGAGCAGTAGCTGCGTAATGTACCTATCAACTTTAACTGCACTTCCTACAGAATGGACCACATTTTTTTATCCAGCCCATTTGGTTGAAAAATAGCGACCTACCAACTCGGGTATCTTTCTCACAATCAGTGATGAAACAAAGTCTGGCTATCGGTGATTTCCAATCAGATTTAAGGTTAACTAGTGACGCGTGACGATTCCAACTTTCTAAGTCATTTATAAAATGACATCTTAGAAAGGACATATGATAATAATCTCTCATTATACCTGTCACGAAGCAGTCTGTACACATTGAGGACTTTCGTTATACACCTTCGTTGATATACATGTTTTCTTGTTTGTCTTAAACATTGCGTTTTCTTTCCATTGGTTATCTATCTCCACTAATTCTTCTTTCACTAAAACACTTCCTATTTATTATATGTGTGTGTGTATACATTTTTTGAAACCTTTGTTCTCTCCAAATTAAATGGGGGAAAAAAGCCCGGAAAGATATAGAATCCGTGGAAACAAATAATGAATAGTAAGAAAATCAACCGAGCAAAAATAAATAAATTAAAAAAAAAATCAATACAATTAAATTAAGGATCTACAAGAGTTTCAAAATCATATAGTGGTCAGCTGCTCACCTTAAGCGCCAATCACGGTTAAAGCTATATTTTAGTTTTAATCATAAAAAAGTGTGCTAAACGTTTACATGAAGATGTTCTTAATGTATATTTGTGTATCATTATAAATGAAGATGTTCTATGATCCTTGTCAATGTACTATAGCAGAGTTAAACCCAAGTTGTGTTTCAAAACTGAGACAATTTACGAAGGTTGTTAAAATAACACCAACAAACAGCTATGACGTATACGTTTTTCGAACGTTGCCTTGGTCTGTCCAGAAAACACTGAAACCAGAACATGGATATAGACATGTGTCTAAGAAATAGCACATACGTTTATATCGATAACATCAAAGTTCACAGGTTATTTAAAAACCTATGCAGACACAATGAAAACGGAGATTGAATTCTCATGGCGGAGAAAAGCAAATAAGTAAATAGTATGTTCTTACCTGATGCAGTGTCAGAAGCCACGGTACTAAGGAACCAAGCAAACATAGACCGGAATGATAAAACAGAAACAATGCAAGCTGTGTTAGAAGTCGAACGCTGTAATTCAGCGTATTTAATATTAATGAAGCACTACTGGAAATAATATGATTGACAAATAAGTGAAAGACGGAAACGAGCGCCACTAGATTACTGATTAGTATTATTAGCATTACCGATGTATAATCCTATAGAATTTATCAGCAGCAAATGCGTAGACAACAGAAAACGGGTGTTATCAAACAATTATACAAAAACCTGCTCAACAGAAAAGAAAACAAACTAGAAAAACTCTGCACAGGATATAATTGATGAAAGTAGCACCATTTCATCACCAACAGTCGTGTGACTATGTCACTGGTAAAATGACAGCTACAAATACGGTGTATATTATCATCTAGTGCCATGTTATATGGTGATATAATTTACAATCAGCTGATACCTTCTATGTTTAAATTTACCAGCTTCACCCACACAAGATAGGGAGCCGCGATAGCTCAGTGGTTAGTGAACTGGACTGCAAAGGACAAGAGGTAGGGTTCGATCCCAACAGACGGCTGCGAGTTCACCCAGCCTTAAATGGGTACCGGAATTTTTTCTGGGAAAGTAAAGCGGCACGGGCGTAATACCGACCACATTACCCCAACAATCATGTGCTGAAGGTATGTAAAATTTATGTTCACTAACACCATATTCCCTTTACGCCACTTGGCGTGACGGGGGTACTTTACTTTTTTTTCATTTTCACCTACACAAGATAAAGAAAATGCGCTGGAGATATTTCATGCGCTGGAGATATTTCTCGAATTTAATTATCAGTGACTCATAACTGATCGTAAAGTAGGAGTGGCTTTATGTAAATTATCAGACTGATGATGCAGTATATGATTTGTGCTCAGGTTAAATATGCAAACGCATTTCTGACAACTGTACCATACAAAAATGGCTCTGTGCGTCATCCTGATGCATTAAAAAAAAAAGACAACCCACAATTCCTATAAATCCGTCCTCATTAAATACTTCATTTTGTTGTAAGAAGAAGAAAACTGCGTGATGAAAATATACACAGGCTCCCTAGTTATCTGATGCTTCCATTCCTTTAAACCAAAAGATGAGAGACAAAAGAAAGGGAATAATAACGTGAAAGTTATGACAAATACAGTGGATACAATCAGGGGCGTAGTTTGTGTTGCCAACGTCCGAGGTAAGGCGTGAATGGGTGATGCTGTTCCCAAGACGAGGAAAGTATTGTGCCCTCTAATCTCCTTTTTTATTATTACTATTATTGTGTTCTTTAACATTGTGTGTGCTGCCGAAAGTGTTGCAATACCCGCCGCCCCATTCCCAGGCCAGCACAGGGGGTGCCACAGAATACAATAATCTGCAGTTATAAATATCTTACTTTTGTTTTGAGAGACAAGAAATCTTTAAGGCAAAGCAGCAAGAATGAAGATAAACATAATGAGGGAGAGTAAAAAAACAAAAGATAATGTAGGGATATAGCTTGAAGGAAGCAATTCTGTACTTATCGAAACCATCTTTTGTTATGAAAATGGTTGTCAAACCAAAGAGAGAAAAAATGGAGATGAAGGAGGAATATAATGAAAAGTAAAAGGGAGAAAATATAGAGTGAGAATTACACTCAGGACGGAAAGAAGAAGGAAAGATATATAGGAGGGGAAAGAAAATGAGAGACAGAAAGAAAGAAAGTGATGGAGTGACGAATAAATGAAGAACGAAAGAAAAATTTAGAAAGATGAAAGAGCAAAAACAGGAAAGAAGCAAATACATTTGACAGATGTAGTATTTAATATAAAGAGTGTAGGAGGAAGAGAGAGTGAAAGACAGTGAGATAGAAGATAGAGAGACTTACAAAGAGTGAGAGAAAGACGAAGGAAATTGAAGTGAGAAAGGACAGAGGATAAAAGTATTGTATGAAATAAATACGAACAAGATTAAGGATATGGAGAGAGAGAGAAAGAGAGAGAAAGAGAGAGAGAGAGAGAGAGAGAGAGAGAGAGAGAGAGAGAGAAAACACTTGGAGATGTTAATTTCACGGTACACTTGTCTTAATCGTTTGCCCAGAGACTTCCCCAAAAACCTCATGAAATAAACACACAAAAACCTCATGAAATAAACACACAAAAACCTCATGAAATAAACACACTTGCGGTAATTTTGATAAAACAAAAAATGTTTCTGTTCAAGAAAGGACATCATCAACACACCTTCACGTGTCAGTGGTTGATCAGAATTTATTTCAATATAATATGTTTGTGTACATATTTAAAAATGAAAGATGTTGACACAAAAGATTCAAGATCATATTAGTGTCAGACACGTTCTAGTCATTCAGCCACTAAATGAGCAATTGTAAGAGACACACCGATCAATGAAACAGTCACAACAACCTGATATACATTGAGAGAAATGGAGACCACACTGCAGTAACTGAAATTGGCATCGATGTCTAACCTCCTCTCTCGGGAGACAGATACTTTTTTATGCAGATAAAAAGACAGATAAGAAGTGCGCATAACCATTAATCTGCTTTAACTGGCTCTTCTTTTTCTTCGTTTATTTTTACATTCTTGTATCATTTCTAAAGGATAACAAATATGAGTTTAAGAAATTAAATAAAGAAATTGTAATAAAATTCAATGACGCAAAAGAAGCATGGCTAAAACAGAGATGCAAAGAGACTGAAATGCCACAAAAAAGAGATGCCAAAGCTATATACAAACAAATTGAAGAATTAACAGAGGAAAACCACAATAAAAAACCCGATGTTTAAGATCAAAGGAAGGAGAATTGATGATTGAACAAGACAGCATAAGAGAACGATGGACAGAATACATTAAAGATCTTTATGATAAGGGACGACCAGAAGTACGAGGGGAGGTCAAAAAGTAATGCACACCAATTTTTTTCTCGGCTAATAATAAAGATAGGAATATGAAATTTTGCACATTTGGAATATGACATGTTCCAATTATGTGTACCAAACTGCACAGCATTCTGATAAATATTACGCAATCTATGAACCGTTAAAATGGAGCTTGTCTACAATGTCCGTTACAAACAGCGAATTGTCATAGAATTTCTGGTTGCGGAAAAAGAAACTGTGGCAAACATTCATAAACGACTGTGTGCAGTGTACAAATGTTCTGCAGTCGATAGGAGCACAGTTAGTCGCTGGGTTCAGAGAACTAAAGCTGCAGAAAGTGTACGAATGGAGCTGCATGATTTACGGCGTTCTGGACGTGTTGCCTCGGCTACCAGCACAGACATGTTAAACCGGGCTGATGCCATTATTCGTAAGGATAGGCGTATCACTAGTCAGCAATTAGCATTGCAGCTTACAGTCAGCAAGGGAAGTGCAATTGCAATTTGTAAAACTCTCGGATATTCAAAGATTTGCGCTCGATGGGTTCCTCGGTGCCTAACAAGTGATCACAGAGTTCAAAGGAAAACATTCTGTTCTGAATTGTTGGAGCGTTTCGGTGTTGAAGGAGAAATGTTTTTGTCAAAAATTGTTACCGGTGACGAAACGTGGGCACGTCATTATAAGACCTGAAACAAAAATGCAGTCAATGGAATGGCATCATCCGCAGTCACAAAAAGAAAAAATTCAAAACATCTCCATCAGCCAGAAAGGTGATGATCACTGTCTTTCTCGACATTGATGGTGTGATTCTTGTTGATGTAATGACAAGAGGTGAGACAATCAACTCGACAGCTTACATCAATACACTGACAAAACTCAAAAATCGGTTCCACAGAGTTCGGCCTAATGAGCCATCTGCAGATTTGTTGCTTCAACATGACAATGCACGCCCTCACACAAGTCTGGTAACACGGGAAGCAATCAACAAATTTGGTTGGACTGTACTGCCCCATCCTCCTTACAGCCCTGATCTGGCTCCCTCAGATTTCCATCTGTTTGGACCACTCAAAAAATTCCTGCGTGGGACACACTTTGACAATGATGAGGGTGTGATCCGTGCAGTTAAAAAATGGCTACGCGAGCAGGACAAAACTTGGTACAAACGAGGCATTCATGACCTAGTTTCGCGTTGGCGTAAGGCAATACGCTTGGGCGGAGATTATGTTGAAAAATAGGTAGTGTAAAGGGGATGTTCAGCTACAATCTGTGAAAATTTCACACATTTTGCCCGAATAGTTTCCGAGAAAAAAATTGGTGTGCATTACTTTTTGACCTCCCCTGTATATATATAAGGATAATGGGGAAGGATAAGAAATTCTGAAAGAAGAAGTGGAAGACTCCTTGCACAAGCTCCTGGACCAGATAATATAATCAAAGAAAAGAATGAAGCCATGGGTGATTTTAGAATTGAGATAATAACAAAAATATTGAATGATATCTACAACAGTGGATATATACCAGACGAGCTGCTCAAATCAATATTAATAGCCCTACCAAAGAAATCTGGTGCGATTGAATACGATAATCATCGAACAACAAGCCTTATGAGCCACATGATGAAGATATTACTAAGAATCACCGTGCGAAGAGTGTGAAACAGATCACTTCAGAAATTAGTGATGAACAGTGTGGTTTTGTTGGAGGTAAAGGTACGAACAATGCCACATACATCATTAAATCTCTAGTAGAAATATCGATAAAGGTGAAAGCAGATATATATCTATGTTTCATAGATTACAGATAGATAGAGAAAAAGACACAGCCGCAATGAACAATAAAGACAAGTGGAACAATATTAAAACAGGTAAATGAATTTAAATATCTTGGAACATTGTTAACCTCAGATAGTAGATGTACAACAGAGGTGAGATAAATGAGAAATATACTGTGTAATTTATTTTTGACAATAGAAACGAGAAAAAGAGTTCTTAAATGTTATGTAGAACCAGTCTTAACATATGGATGTGAATCATGGACAATAGAAGAATAGACATAAAACCACTGGGGGCTATAGAAATGTGGTTTTACAGAAGAATGTTGAGAATGCCTTGGAAAATTAAGAAGAGTTGTGAAAACGTTCTGCAAGATGCCAAAGCAGAGAGAGAGAGAGAGAGAGAGAGAGAGAGAGAGAGAGAGAGAGAAAGAGAGAGAGAGAGCTAATTTCCAATATTATGAAGAAACGATCATAATTTTTTGGCCATGTAATGAATGGGAAGGGAACAGCTGAAATACATACTGTGACAACTGGACAAGTTGTGGTACGAAGAGATAGGAGGAAACGAAGAGAAAAGATACCGGACAGTTTAAGAAAATGGCTTGGCAGAAGGTCAAAAACAGAAATGATAAATAACTGTCTAGATCGATAGTTGTGGAGAGACATGATCACCTACGCCAGCAGGCATGGTACTTGATGATGATTATCATTTCCAATTAAAGTTATGCGACTTTAAATATACCTCTGAATCTGTCGTTCACCATATAGAAACATACAGTTTTATCTAAAATTCTTTAAAAGTTAGGAGCAAGATGTCCTGTTCTGTTCTTCCCAAATATTAATTGAGAGAAACCACGTTCGACAGCAAATTCTTTTATCCTCGCTTTGTACTTGTGTGAGTCTCACATTTCTACCCTGTGTTTTGCACCGAAGTTGACACAATCCGGTTGTTGGCAGCCCAGGATTTTATTAATTTGCATGTTAAAAACAGCCAAATAGTATAAATTAGTAGACCCTTGGCTGGAACCCTTATGAGAGAGTAGCAGGCGGGTTAAATAAAAGAGCTCGATGATCTATCAAATGAAAGAGATCAAATTCTCTTTTGTGTTATGTGAAGAATCTAAGTTAACAGCGTAGAATGAAAACCAAAGAAGAACCGCTGTTGTTATCCAACGTTTCACATGAAACGAACATGATTAAACAAAGTCAAAAAGAATTAAGATATGAGTTGCATTAATTAGTAAACACCATACAATTAACGATGATGGAATACATACGAATTTACAAAGGAGCATGATAGATCTTGATCTTAACTAAGGTTCAGAAACAATGACAAAAATGTCCATGCAGTGAACTTAAATAAAAGGGGGATGAGAGAAAATAGACTGATGTAGAATAGTGGCATGAGTAAAGCATATAGACGACCATGCATGTGGTAGGATGAGAGGGATAGCTACACACCGTGTTAAATGGGGAGGATTTTGTAGCTTTTGTACAAGACACTACTAGGTGTGTAAGAAATTAACTGTGTTGGTTGTCTAGGAAAAGAAGACAAAGAGGAATTCATGCAATCACGTGCTTATAATCCGCTCCGCAGAAAGACTGTGCTAATAATATATCATTTAATAGATAACTGAGTCAATATGGATGTAATAAGCAAAGTGTGCTATAAACTAGGTCAGGGATTTTGCATCTATTTGGAAAATATGATTGGTTGAATTCTTAAAGCGGTCGCTAGATCGACTCTAAGCTAGAAACTTACACCTACTGGCGAGGATTTCATTCGTGTTAAACTGTACCATATTATCTTCAGCTTCATCAAGTGTCTTCCACGTTTTGGAAATTAACTTTTTTGTTTCTATCCATGATTTACCACTATGTCACTTCTCTGACATTTTAAAATATTCTAGTTCTTGGAATTTATTTACAATTTAAATACGTTTTGGAGGCACTTACTCTGCTTTGCCAAGATAAGATTAATACACTCTTCCCATTGTAACGAAACAAGGGTTATGTTGTTTTTTTCCACTCGTATAACTTTTCCGTCGATGAGTAATTGACGTTTCAAGCCGGGTCTCGCTATTGAGACCACGGGTGATTGCCGCACAGAGAAATCACAAATAAAAATCTTAGCTGGTGCACCCGGGATTTGAACTTACAACCAGTCTATCTCGAGCCCGGCGTTGCCTCGAGACGACCAGTCTCCCCAGCATAATTTTTGTTGTTGCGTCATCTATAGGAACCCTCAGACCCTTTTTGTGTTTGTCACAAGCTTTATTGTTATTTATATTATATTTCTGAATATGATTATTGGTATTAAATGCTAACATATATTATATAGTATAATTACACATATGTACATACAATTATTTATGTTAAATATAAAATGTGTACTTAAAATATTAATTTTCTCAAACTTTATCATTTTAATATGCAATCTTTTTTTCCTTTTGCGGATTAAATAAAGCGTTCAGTGAGATTTAAAAATGCTATTAGTAAGGAACGCTCTCCACAAATGCTTTTTAGACAGTACAATTTTTAAATGGGAATAATAAACAAGGAACCCGAAAACAACAACATGAATATTTGGGATTTTGTTTAGATCCCATGTCTGTTAAGACATCATCAAATAAACATTTTTTTTTCAAATGGGTTGGCGTGGGTTAACAAATCTAAAATAACATTTGGAACACTGTTAATAGCAGAAGAAAAAATAGTGAAGATAGGAAGTTGCTGATAACTGGAAGTATCAATGAGAAAGTATTTCAGGAAGACAGAAATGAAAGGCCATGCTCGGAGTGACAAACTGAACTAATTAGCAAAGATCACATGATGCAGTGAATTGTTTGACAAGTAGAAGAGAAATTGTTAAAGAACAGTCAATCGTCGGCAGCATAACCGGCATGTTAGTTCTATTGTGAGGGGAAAGGGGGGGGGGGTAAAGCAAAAAGTGCAAATGAATGCATACAAATGCGAGTCTGCAGTAAAGCTGAATTTTCGTATTCCCGTATGGATGTGCACATGCATGTAGTTGTTCATATGTACGGGTATTGGTATATATATATATGTGTGTGTGTGTGTGTATATGTGTGCACTCGTGTATGTGTGTACTTGCTTGTATGCACATTTATGTTTGTGTATGCATGTATATATGTGTGTTGATGCATATTAGTATGTGCACGTCTACTTGCACGTGCACATATGTAAACACGCATCGATACGCGCATCTGTGAGTGTGTGTATACCTGTATTTACGAGCCTTAGATACTTCCAGGCATTGTCGGCGTCCTTGCTAGCCGGCGTAACCTATAGCTTGTTTCATAACTAGTGCCCAACTTTTAAAATCGATAGCTTTTTAACCGCTTGTTGTAAGTTGTTCAAAATTTGCATGTAAAGTTATAATGATTAGAACCCAACAGGGAATTAATTTCATTAAAAAAAAAAACATTTGGTTATTATTGTTGCTTATTTGATTTATATAAATTTATAACGACCCATTGATGTAGTCAAAACTTAATGTTTACAGTATTTTAAGTTAAAAATAGCGAGTAAAAATCCATACACGGTAAAATTGACGTGTTTGCACGCTTTCGCCGTGGATTTTTTGACACAATTAGACACTTGAGAAATTGTGTGTTCCATTTCCGTTCATTCAGAGGTGTAGACGTGAAATTCGCAAAATGTTGGGTATGAATGAAACTGTTACAATAAGAAAATTAAAAGTTTCGCTGAAAAAAGAACAACAGTATTGAAATATCAAAGTCTACATTATGGAGGAATGTGAGAGCTGCAGGCTTTACATTCAGAAAGTATTCCAATGGACGAAACATCATCTGTGAGAAGTCACATATAGTAGTCATTAGAAGCAAGTACTTACGTGAAGTAAAAGAGGTGCGCAAGCAAAGTTATGACATTGTGTACTTGGATGAAACATGGATCAATGCTCACCACACTAACCAAAGGGAATGTCAGTCATCAGATGGAAAGATTAAGAGATTAATACCTAGCAGCAAAGGACAGCGCTTGATAATTGCTCATGCAGGTAGTCGACAACATGGACTAAAACAGAATGCAGAGCTCATTTTTCTTTCAAAATCCATAGACAATCGGGATTATCACACTGAGATGAATGGTCACATATTTAGACATTGGATTGAAAATTATGTTCTCCCATCTCTAGATCGACCATCTTGCCTAATAATGGACAATGCAGCGTACCACAACATTGTTGCACTTGAAGATAAAGTCCCGACGTCATCCAGTACAAAAGATGCTATTAAGATATGGCTCACAAAGGAGCACATACAATTTAATAACATTTACTTAAAACCTGAATTACTATCTCTAGTAAAGCAAAAACAAAGGACAAAGATTTTTCAAATAGATAAGATTATCCAAGAGCACGGTCATATAAGTTTGAGGCTGCCACCTTACCATGCTCATTTAAATCCAATAGAACTAATCTGGGCAAAATTAAAAGGACAAGTGGCAGATGAAAATACAACATTCAAAATATGCGATGTAAAGACTCTTGCTAATCTCGCTTTATTAAATATAGACAAAGATTATTGGGCTGAATGTGAAGACCACGTCTTAAAACAGGAAGAGGAATATTGGAAAAATGATGGTTTGTGGAATGTTCAACCCCAAACAGTTATTAATCTTTTAGACTCGTCTGATTCAGAATGAAAGTATATAGCCCCCACAATGTTGGCCCCTATATTACCTTAAATTAGTTCAACAAACGGTCCTTTTCAGGACCACACAACTATGAAAATTGGACACACAGGTATACCTTGATATTATCGTCCGTCCTCGAACTGAGAAGACAATAATTCTCCTGGTATTTCCCCATTACGGCCACTCCTTTACCTAGTGAAAATTAATCATAGACCAGCAACTACGGTAATTTCTATTATTTAGGGGTTCACAATTTACAATTTTGACAAACATCAAAGAAATATCGCCGCTTTAAGAAAACTGCAGCTGCAAGATATTTGTTAAATATAAATTTAAAGGGTCTTTTGCATTCTAATAACATTTGGACAATTTCAACAGTTTTTAACAAACGGTTACTGAACAATAGCGTTTTGAAGTTGGGCAAGTGATTTGAAACGAGCTATAGACAGCGTTCCCCCCACTCGTGTATTTTTAGTACCCTCCATCCCTGTCCAGAGGGTATATTATAGCCAGACCCGCGTTACGCGCCCTTTTCCCGTCCTGACCCGCGTCCACGGCACAAGGGAAGTCAATTTGCTTTTCTTTAACATTTTTCGATCATTTTGTTTTGGATATTTCATTACTAGTTAGCTATGTAGGATTAGTTATATTTACTTACATATATGTGTGTGTTGTTGTTTGTCTGTTCCTGCTGAAGGCCTATTGAGCCGAAACGTCGTTCAAATCTGTGTCGTCTACTAACCACGTAAAGCTTTTACCATACCTTTTTTCTATTTTTTTTTTCAATTTTCCCTTAGTTCTATTGTATTTGATCTTCTTATTCCTTGTTCTTACTGCCAGTACGTTGCACTGTGACTTGCAACTTTCGTTACAGTAATTCCGTTCTCAGCATCATTTGTTTGAATTACATTCCAAATTCTTTTTTTTCATTCATCTTTCTGCACCATTCGTATATTGCCCTATCTAGAAATATATTTATTCTGACCAGACTACTACCAGTCAGTCCTGTTGAGTTTGTATCAAGTTTCCGATATTTTAACTTCAACGTTCACTAGATCAACATCTTTTGAATAAATCGTTGATATTGAATGAACAATCGAACAAATATGTCCGTAGAATATAGTTACAAACTTGTTGCAGGAGCTACTGAGTAAAGTGCTCTGTGCACACTGTAAGTTGTGCGTTTCATCTGTTTTGATTGTGTTTCGATATTCCGATTGTTTACGATGAATGGTGACATCGTATGATGGAGAACAGATGACTGTGTTCACTTTCTGTGCGGTTTCGCCTTATGTCTTTTGGCATGTGCTGAGACTGCTATGATGGGGACTACAGCTATATTTTTTTTGTTTGGGAGATGGAATAATAATTCGGATAATTCCACTGGCACGGGCGGTTGAGCAATTATGCATTTTAATTCGTTTGCAGTAATACCGGGGTCTTCCATAACCATAACCATAACCATAGTTACAAACTAACAAGTATGTACAATTCTTACCTTTAGCAATAAGAATCCATGGGTCAGTAAGCTGGTACATGCTATATTCCTTAAAGGCTCCGTGATAGAAATGGTACTGACTGCAGCCACAAACACTTAATTCACACTCGAAATCCCCCGCGCTGACCTGTAGACAATTGTTGCACACGATTTGTTGCACTTCTCAAACTCGGAAACCTTTGTCGACACAAGGTGGAGCACACGCCGCTCTGAATTCATTATGAAATAATTTTCACTGCAAGTTTTACTTACAGAAAATTAGTTCTAAAAACGTATCCCCTTCATTAACGGGAACTTGAGAATCACTTTTTGTCATTGCTTGCAGACACGGCAAACTATTAATGTGTAATTAACAAAACACACAGAACAACGCACGGGGAACGTTTAACAATTAAAAAAACCAAATTATTTCAGTGTTTCTTCTCACCATTAACTTTAAAAGACTAATTTTCAGTGGATAAAGAAAACAAAGCACAATTATATGACTTTTTTTTACAAATTGTGTTTTACTTTCTCTTTCTATATCCCCTTGATCTCTTCATTACATTAACAATGTTCTTTCAGCATTATTATTTAAATGTAAACCTAAATATCTTTCATAGATAATTTAGCATTATCCCTTCCCAGCCTAATTGTTCAAACGCATCCCTCCATCACAATCACAGACTAATTAGTAATGTATACTTTCTATCATGATTGTTTTAAGTGCACCTGTCTCTATCACAATGACATATTAATTAGTAATGTCTACTTTCTAGCACGATTGTTTAGTGCGCCCGTCTCTATCACAATCACAGACTAATTAGTAATGTCTACTTTCTAGCACGATTGTTTAGTGCGCCCGTCTCTATCACAATCACAGACTAATTAGTAATGTTTACTTTCTAACTTGATTGTTTAGTGCGCCCGTCTCTATCACAATCACAGACTAATTAGTAATGTCTACTTTCTAGCTTGATTGTTTAGTGCGACCGTCTCTATCACAATCACAGACTAATTAGTAATGTCTACTTTCTAGCTTGATTGTTTAGTGCGCCCGTCTCTATCACAATCACAGACTAATTAGTAATGTCTACTTTCTAGCTTGATTGTTTAGTGCGCCCGTCTCTATCACAATCACAGACTAATTAGTAATGTCTACTTTCTAGCTTGATTGTTTAGTGCGCCCGTCTCTATCACAATCACAGACTAATTAGTAATGTCTACTTTCTAGCACGATTGTTTAGTGCGACCGTCTCTATCACAATCACGGGCTATTTATTAATCTCTCCTAACTTGATGCGAAGAAATCCCTCACTGACCCTATTTAAATATTTTCAAATCTGGTTTAGAATGTACCCGATGATTCAAACTCCTAAACTCATTTTAAAAATACATTCTTAGAATGTGCAGAAATAAGATGTCTGGCTCTCCTTATTATAACCTACCACCGTATTGTCTGTATGTTTTGTGCAATTTCGTTAGATTATTTCTTTGGTAATATATTTTGGTTAAAAAAAACATTGATTTTGTTCCTTTTAACACGTTCTTTTTATTAAAGCTGATTAACAATTTAGAAAAAAAAAAAACATTTTCAATCTTATCTCTCTAGACATAATTTACAAAAAAAGAAAATGAAGCGAAAAGGAAAATGAGAAAATGCTAACAAAATAATAAATTATGCCGCACGTTTAATAATGACCCTCTGAATCAGTGACTCTCCCGATTAAAACACTTCCCAATTTGTTGTATTTTATCTCTCTCAAATAAACGGTAATGATACCAAGCTGTTGTCCCAAAAGGAGATAAAGTCACCAGACCAAGTCACCAGCAATAGATTGTTACGAATCTCGCAAATAGAAAATAAATAAGCGAAAAAACACGTAAAAAAATTGATAATTGGATCTATGTAGTAGTAAAGTGCAATGCCATCATCTCGCTTAGCCTGCTTGCTTTCTATGTGGAGCTGATCCCGAAGTATTTTTAAAATCAGTGTTGAGTGTTCTTGCTTGGATTTCTTTGTTTAATTTCAATAGTTTGTTTATTGTACCTCATTAAGGCTTTTGCTGAAACGTCGAAGTTTGCATTGTCTTTCTTTAAAATAGCTGCTCCATAGAGTTTGATGCTTATTTAACATGATCTTCATGTACTTTCTTCATTAATCTCTGATCTGATGTGTAGATGAAATATCATACTGAGATCTATGGAGAACTGACAAAGTGAAAATGATATATTTCTTTTCTTTGTTTTAAGTCGATTGCCATTGAACTATATACAAATGTCTATCTGCATTACGGTATTTTTCCTGATTCTACAGAAAAATCAAAGCACAAAGCATGAGCTCCGTAGCAATGGTGGGTGTCACCTCCGTACTATCAGAAAGACTAATTAATTAATATAAAGATAGGGGCAGTTTATATTTCTGTTACCTAAATTTGGCTCAGACAAACAACAACAGGCAACATATAATTTGTTGGCAAAAGTTCTTTTACGTAAATAATATGAACATGATACTAGATTTGTCCTCTTAAGAATTCGTCTGGTAAAGGTAAAGTACGAGACTTGAATCGTCATCTTACCACGGAAGTTTTTACTCATATATTCTCGGCCGCCTATCCAGTAGTTTTCGGAGACTTCTGGATAGTGTCACTTCAAACATCGAAACTCACGATGCGAGACGATATTCTTCACCTTTCCAGAGTGCTAACCTGGTATGAATTTCTGCCAGCGGCTGGGTCGACCACGGGGGTATATTTTTTTCTTCCAAGAACGTGGGTGGTTTTCCCAACTAGGCTACCGAAGCCACTGAGATATAATTCGTCTGAGATAGAACTAAATATTTGATCTCACCTACCTTGAGGTTTGAGGGACGGATTTTCGTTATACTGACCACATCAACCAACAAACGGCCATTACGCTACCTTGTGGTTATGATGCGCGAGCCTTCAACTCAACACTCGAAGCGACCCCCAAATGTTAATTTGGGCATGAAAACGAAGCAAAGCTTGAGCTGAGCTGAAAGTAAGAGGCAGTGTGTAGCTGCCCGTGACATGAAAATAAAAAAAATATGTTAATTTTAGTCATAGCTGATGTATTGGGGGGGGGGGGGGGGGTGGGGGGGAATTACTCTGGAAAAACGTATGCATGTAATCTTGTAAGATGATGAAGATAATCCGGATACTGATGGATAACACATGCATATCATAAAGATTTGATAACCTTTTCCCTCTGATCTTAGTGTTTTTGCGTTGGCCAATTTGGAACGCCCTTATTACTCTTATTAGCCGTCATGGTATTCTCAACATTCTTCTGTAAAACCAATTTTCTGTTTCCTATAACGATTTTCGTGTCGGGTTTTCTTTTGCCTAGAAATAAGTCAAGACTGGTTTCATAGGAACACTGAAGAACGTCGTTGAGGACGGGCAACCAATGGATCGGGCGGACATCATCAATGCCCTCCAAGATGTGGGAAGAGCACAGGACTTCGACAAACACAGATCCACGTCACTTCTTCGGATGATGGAAATGGGAGTTAAGATGGGCACAGCCAGAAATGAGACACTTAGTGGCCGTGTAAGAAGACTTATCAACCAACATAGAAATGGAGTCGTCAGTCGCTGGACACTGAGGGAATTGCTGAGGAGGGGATCTGAGCACCTATGGACATGTTCAGAATGCAATGATGATGACCCGCAAATAACTCAATAACTGAGGAGGGGATCTGAGCACCTATGGACATGTACAGAATGCAATGATGATGACCCGCTAATAACTCAATAACTGAAGAACTTCTTTTCTTACTTCCGTTAACAAAAGTGGGTCGCATGATATCTTTCTAATGCCGCCTTTACCTCAGCTGTTCTGAACCATACCTTTGTGGTACAGTTACCAGGCAGAAGTTAACATCGTTTACATGTATTTGAATTTATTGACACATTTCATTACTGTTCAATTTACTGTAATTGCGCATTTAAGAAATATCTTTTTGTGTGTCGCAACCATTACCTCTTGTCTTTTTTATGTCATGGCCAAAGACATTTATTGTTACTTCCAATAATGTAATGTCAGCCAATTTATGTAACTAATTGTCACTCTCGTAAAACTTGTAGAAGTTAATAAAAGAAAGGAATAAAACTGACATATTCGATTCAAGGGGCTACGACAAAGGAACGGGGTGTTAAAACTAAATACACGCTTACGGAGTATATATATATATATATATATATATATATATATATATATATATATATATATATATAAATGATGTAGGACTAACTTTGACATGTAGAATAATAAAATCAGCTATCATGTCTTGTGAAAGCAGACTGGCGGATTACCCGCAGCCACCGATGTTTGTAATTTGGTTCTGCCATCATTTACTAACACAACCCTAGGATTACAGAGCTCGCTTAGAGTGTGCTCAGATCGATTCTAATAGCTAAGTCTGGTTGACGCAAAACATATTCCCACTGGCAATATAATATGTAGTCTGTTCCAACATAATACACGTAGAAGAACACAAATCAAAACTCTTATCCATTTATTTCTATTAAAAATACTCTCTTTCACGAAACAAAAAAATGAAAGAAGAAAGAAAAAAATTAACTACCCAAATAAAGTTAACTCTTTTTTAATTCACGAAAGGGAAATGAAAATATAAAAAAATAATAAAAGCGTCTATCAATTTTGTAGACACAGATTAATAGTCAGACTTGATGTCTTTTAACCGCGATTTTTTTTTATCAATTGAGGGACAGCAGAAAATATATAACCTGAATAAAAGAGCATTAAAACATACCGTTTGAGGCTGTTAAATATGCATGAAAGAATTAAAGAGAGTATTTTTTCTGGAATGTTTCGTTTTTTAAATGATTCCTGGTCTCTTGATAGCACTTAGTTTCGAAGGAGACAAGCGATAAAACGTTCGGTTCAAAATGTAGGCTAATTACATAATAGAGTTTATGACTTCTGAAAATGGGGAACACAATATCAGGCTATAAGCTCCTATCTATCGAGCTTTCGAACCGTAGAAGGGCCATAGGGCATAGACTCACATAGGACCACCGCAGCACTGCAATTAGTTGCCTGTTCCCCATAGACTCAAATAGGACCACCGCAGCACTGCAATTAGTTGCCTGTTCCCCATAGACTCAGATAGGACCACCGCAGCACTGCGATTAGTTGCCTGTTCCCCATAGACTCACATAGGACCACCGCAGCACTGCGATTAGTTGCCTGTTCCCCAAAGACTAACATAGGACCACCGCAGCACTGCGATTAGTTGCCTGTTCCCCATAGACTCACATAGGACCACCGCAGCACTGCAATTAGTTGCCTGTTCCCCATAGACTCACATAGGACCACCGCAGCACTGCAATTAGTTGCCTGTTCCCCATAGACTCAGATAGGACCACCGCAGCACTGCGATTAGTTGCCTGTTCCCCATAGACTCACATAGGACCACCGCAGCGCTGCGATTAGTTGCCTGTTCCCCATAGACTAACATAGGACCACCGCAGCACTGCGATTAGTTGCCTGTTCCCCATAGACTCAGATAGGACCACCGCAGCACTGCGATTAGTTGCCTGTTCCCCATAGACTCAGATAGGACCACGCAGCACTGCGATTAGTTGCCTGTTCCCCATAGACTCAGATAGGACCACCGCAGCACTGCTATTAGTTGCCTGTTCCCCATAGACTCAGATAGGACCACCGCAGCACTGCGATTAGTTGCCTGTTCCCCATAGACTCAGATAGGACCACCGCAGCACTGCGATTAGTTGCCTGTTCCCCATAGACTCAGATAGGACCACCGCAGCACTGCGATTAGTTGCCTGTTCCCCATAGACTCAGATAGGACCACCGCAGCACTGCGATTAGTTGCCTGTTCCCCATAGACTCAGATAGGACCACCGCAGCACTGCAATTAGTTGCCTGCTCCCCATAGACTCAGATAGGACCACCGCAGCACTGCGATTAGTTGCCTGTTCCCCATAGACTCAGATACTCTTTCCCTGTTTCGAAATTTTTTTCTAGCAGTCTCGATCATTGCAAAGATTTTTTATCAAATCTCGCCATTTGTCTCTGTTCTGTGCAAGCATCTCGATCTCATTGAGGGAGCCGATTCCTGCTGCATTTGCCTCTCTGATCAATGTACTGCTCAATGTTTCTCTGGGTCAGCCTTTTTTCCTCCTACCTGTTGTTTCCCGCTGGGATGGGGGGGGGGGGGACACTTGCAATGCTGTTCTGTTATTATCTCTTCTCATCACATGTCTAACATATGCCCAACGTCTTTCCTTCATTACTGATGATATTTAGTGGTTGATTGGCGATTTCTGTAATATTTATGTCAAAGATTTCTATATATGCTACTGCACGGAGTAAAGATGACTAAAAAGTGAATTTTTTAAACGAATTCATGAGTGTAATGTTTACTGTAAATTCTCTGTGGTTTGTCAAAAAAGCTAGGTTGGACAAAAATCTAGAGAAGTAATGTAATTCATGTGGGCGAAAAGAACAAAAGCTCACATGGTGTTATAATAACAAACATGCAGCGTGTAACGATAAACAGCTTGCGCCAACTGCGAAAAAATATGTGAGCTTTAAGTGAGTGCGTATTAATACAGATCGATTATTGCTCATTTAGTAGGTCAGTTAATCTTGCTTACAGCTGAGTCATAATCGTGTGACGTTGGGTGTATACACATTGTCTTCTGGTTATTTGTTCTCCACGATTCATGCTTACGATGTAGCTCAAAGATATTTAGCTTGTCAACTGGTCGTTTTTTTTCTTTGGTCGCCATATATATTTTTAATTAGTGTTCTAGCCACGTGATAAAAGACTGGCAGACCAAAAAACAATACAAAGATCATTAAGAACACGAGCCTTATAAACGTTACGAGAACACCAGACTCAAGGGCCGGCCACGAAAAAGATGGATTGATAGAATGTTAGAAACACTAAGAAACATAGCGGCAGAGGCCAACAGAAGAGCACAAGACCACAAATTATATCTCCCCTGGATTCTGAACGTAAAATTGTATAAAACAAAAAGGACGAAGAAGTGTTATGTTTAAACTAGTTGCATCCTTATTTCTTCATCTCAGTCGTAAAGGTCTACTCGTCGGTTACTTGCAAAAAAAGTGGTATTGTCAAGTGCTAGCTTGTTGTTTTGTTCCGTATAGGTTGGACCATTTATCAAACGTCAGAGGAATAAGCAAATGTCAAAGCTGTTTATCGTGGGGATTTCAGCTGTCTGGCTTCTTTAATTATTTTGTTTAAAATATATATGAATGCTTCTTCTATGGTACGTGCTAGTATATGTATTATTTGTTTATGGTACGTGATAATCTGTGTATGATTCTTCCATAGTACATGATAGCCTGTATGTAATTTTTCCATGGTACATGATAGCCTGTGTATGATTCTTCCATGGTACATGATAGCCTGTGTATGATTCTTCTAGGGTACACGATAGCCTGTTTATGATTCTTCCATGGTACATGATAGCCTGTTTATGATTCTTCCATGGTACATGATAGCCTGTTTATGATTCTTCCAGGGTACATGATATCCTGTTTATGATTCTTCCATGGTACATGATAGCCTGTTTATGATTCTTCCATGGTACACGATAGCCTGTGTATGATTCTTCCATGGTACATGATAGCCTGTTTATGATTCTTCCATGGTACATGATAGCCTGTTTATGATTCTTCCATGGTACATGATAGCCTGTTTATGATTCTTCCAGGGTACATGATATCCTGTTTATGATTCTTCCATGGTACATGATAGCCTGTTTATGATTCTTCCATGGTACACGATAGCCTGTGTATGATTCTTCCATGGTACATGATAGCCTGTTTATGATTCTTCCATGGTACATGATAGCCTGTTTATGATTCTTCCAGGGTACATGAAAGCTTGTGTATGATTCTTCCATGGTACATGATAGTCTGTGTATAATTCTACCTTGGTATATGATAGCCTGTGTATGATACTTCTATGGCACATGATAGCTTGTGTATGATTCTTTCATGGTACATGATAGTCTGTTTATGATACTTCTATAGTACATGATAGCCTGTGTATGATTCGTTCATGGTGCATGATATCCTGTGGATGATTCTTCCAGGGAACATGATAATCTGAGTATGATTCCTCTGTGGTATATGATAGTCTATGTATGATTCTTCCAGGGCACATGATAGCCTGTGTATGATTCTTCCATGGTACATGATAGCCTGTGTATGGTACTTCTTTGGTAAATGATAGCCTGTATATGATTCTTCCATGGTACATGATAGCCTGTGTATGATACTTCCATGGGTCATGATGACCTGTATATGATTCTTCAAGGGTACATGATAGCATGTGTATTATTCTTTAATTGTACATGATAGTCTATGTATGATTCTTTCATTGTACATGACAGACTGATTATGATTCTTCCAGGGCACATGAAAATGTATGTATGATTCTTTCATGGAATATAATAACCTGTTTAATATTATTCCATGGGGTATGACAGCCTGTGTATGATTCTTCCATGGTACATGATATCCTGTGTATGATACTTCTTTTGTATATGATAGCCTATGTATGATTATTCCATGGGACATGATAGCCTGTGTATGATACTTCTATGGTAAATGATAGCCTGTATATGATTTTCCATGGGACATGATAGCCTGTGTGTGATACTTCCATGGGTAATGATGGCCTATATAAGATTCTTCCATGGGACATGATAGCCTGTGTATGATACTTCCATGGGTCATGATGACTTGTATATGATTCTTCAAGGGTACATGATAGCATGTGTATGATTCTTCCATAGGCAATTGTAGCCTGTGTATGATTGTTCAATGGGAAATAATAGTCTGTGTATGATTCTTCCAAGGTACATGATAGTCTGTGTATGATTCTTCCATGGGACATGATAGTCTGTGTATGATTCTTCCATGGGACATGATAGTCTGTGTCTGATTCATCCAGGGTACATAATATCCTATGTATGATTCTTCCATGAAACATGATAGTCAGTGTATGATTCTTCCAGAGTACATGATAGCCTGTTTGTGATTATTCCATGGGCTATGATAGTCTGTGTATGATTCTTCCATGGGACATGATAGCCTGTGTATGATTCTTCCATGGGACATGATAGCCTGTTTGTGATTATTCCATGGGCTATGATAGTCTGTGTATGATTCTTCCATGGGACATGATAGCCTGTGCATGATTCTTCCAGTGTACATGACAGTCTGTGTTTGATTTTTCCATGTGGCATGTTAGCCTGTGTATGATTCTTCCTTGGGACATGTTAGCCAGTATGATTCTACCAGGGTACATGATAGACTGTGTATGATTCTACCAGGTTCATGATAGTCTGTACATGATTCTTCCAGGGTACATGATAGTCTGTGTATGATTCTTCCAGGGCACATGATAGTCTGTGTATGATTCTTCCAGGGCACATGATAGTCTGTGTATGATTCTTCCAGGATACATGATAGCCTGTGTATGATTCTTCCAGGGTACATGATAGTCTGTGTATGATTCTTCCATGGTACATGATAGTCTGTGTATGATTCTTCCATGGTACATGATAGTTTGTGTATGATTCTTCCAGGGTACATGATAGTCTGTGTATGATTCTTCCAGGGCACATGATAGTTTGTGTATGATTCTTCCAGGGTACATGATATTCTGTGTATGATTCTTCCATGGTACATGATAGTTTGTTTATGAATCTTCCAGGGTACATGATAGTTTGTGTATGATTCTTCCAGGGTACATGATAGTTTGTGTATGATTCTTCCATGGTACATGATAGTCTGTGTATGATTCTTCCAGGGTACATGATAGCCTGTTTATGATTCTTCCAGGGTACATGATAGTCTGTGTATGATTCTTCCAGGGTACATTATAGTCTGTGTATGATTCTTTCAGTTTACATGATAGTCTGTGTATGATTCTTCCAGGGTACACGATAGCCTGTGCATGATTCTTCCAGTGTACATGATAGTCTGTGTTTGATTTTCCATGTGGCATGTTAGCCTGTGTATGATTCTTCCTTGGGACATGTTAGCCTGTATGATTCTACCAGGGTACATGATAGACTGTGTATGATTCTACCAGGTTCATGATAGTCTGTACATGATTCTTCCAGGGTACATGATAGTCTGTGTATGATTCTTCCAGGGCACATGATAGTCTGTGTATGATTCTTCCAGGGCACATGATAGTCTGTGTATGATTCTTCCAGGATACATGATAGCCTGTGTATGATTCTTCCAGGGTACATGATAGTCTGTGTATGATTCTTCCATGGTACATGATAGTTTGTGTATGATTCTTCCAGGGTACATGATATTCTGTGTATGAATCTTCCATGGTACATGATAGTTTGTTTATGAATCTTCCAGGGTACATGATAGTGTGTGTATGATTCTTCCAGGGTACATGATAGTTTGTGTATGATTCTTCCATGGTACATGATAGTCTGTGTATGATTCTTCCAGGGTACATGATAGCCTGTTTATGATTCTTCCAGGGTACATGATAGTCTGTGTATGATTCTTCCAGGGTACATTATAGTCTGTGTATGATTCTTCCAGTTTACATGATAGTCTGTGTATGATTCTTCCAGTTTACATGATAGTCTGTGTATGATTCTTCCAGGGTACACGATAGCCTGTGTATGATTCTTCCAGGGTACATGATAGTCTGTGTATGATTCTTCCAGGGTACATGATGGTCTGTGTATGATTCTTCCAGGGTACATGATAGCCTGTGTATGATTTTTCCATGGTACATGATAGCCTGTGGATGATTTTTCATGGTACATGATAGTCTGTGTATGATTCTTCCATGGTACATGATATCATGTGGATGATTCTTCCATGGTACATGATATCCTGTGGATGATTCTTCCATGGTACACGATATCCTGTGTATGATTCTTCCATGGTACACGATAGCCAGTGTATGATTCTTCCATGGTACACGATAGCCAGTGTATGATTCTTCCATGGTACACGATAGCCAGTGTATGATTCTTCCATGGTACACGATATCATGTGGATGATTTTTCCATGGTACATGATAGCCTGTGGATGATTTTTCATGGTACATGATAGTCTGTGTATGATTCTTCCATGGTACATGATAGTCTGTGTATGATTCTTCCATGGTACATGATATCATGTGGATGATTCTTCCATGGTACATGATATCCTGTGGATGATTCTTCCATGGTACACGATATCCTGTGTATGATTCTTCCATGGTGCACGATAGCCTGTGTATGATTCTTCAATGGTACATGATATCCTGTGTATGATTCTTCCATGGTACACGATAGCCGGTGTATAATTCTTCCATGGTACACGATAGCTGTGTATGATTCTTCCATGGTACACGATAGCCGGTGTATGATTCTTCCATGGTACATGATATCCTGTGTATGATTCTTCCATGGTACACGATAGCCAGTGTATGATTCTTCCAGGGTACACGATAGACTGTGTATGATTCTTCCATGGTACACGATAGCCTGTGTATGATTCTTCCATGGTACACGATAGCCTGTGTATGATTCTTCCATGGTACACGATAGCCTGTGTATGATTCTTCCATGGTACACGATAGCCAGTGTATGATTCTTCCAGGGTACACGATAGACTGTGTATGATTCTTCCAGGGTACACGATAGCCAGTGTATGATTCTTCCATGGTACACGATAGCCAGTGTATGATTCTTCCAGGGTACACGATAGCCAGTGTATGATTCTTCCATGGTACACGATAGACTGTGTATGATTCTTCCAGGGTACACGATAGCCAGTGTATGATTCTTCCAGGGTACACGATAGCCAGTGTATGATTCTTCCAGGGTACACGATAGCCAGTGTATGATTCTTCCAGGGTACACGATAGCCAGTGTATGATTCTTCCATGGTACACGATAGCCAGTGTATGATTCTTCCATGGTACACGATAGCCAGTGTATGATTCTTCCATGGTACACGATAGCCTGTGTATGATTCTTCCATGGTACACGATAGCCAGTGTATGATTCTTCCATGGTACACGATAGCCTGTGTATGATTCTTCCATGGTACACGATAGCCTGTGTATGATTCTTCCATGGTACACGATAGCCAGTGTATGATTCTTCCAGGGTACACGATAGACTGTGTATGATTCTTCCAGGGTACACGATAGCCAGTGTATGATTCTTCCAGGGTACACGATAGCCAGTGTATGATTCTTCCAGGGTACACGATAGCCAGTGTATGATTCTTCCAGGGTACACGATAGCCTGTGTATGATTCTTCCATGGTACACGATAGCCTGTGTATGATTCTTCCAGGGTACACGATAGACTGTGTATGATTCTTCCATGGTACACGATAGCCTGTGTATGATTCTTCCATGGTACACGATAGCCAGTGTATGATTCTTCCATGGTACACGATAGCCTGTGTATGATTCTTCCATGGTACACGATAGCCAGTGTATGATTCTTCCAGGGTACACGATAGCCGGTGTATGATTCTTCCAGGGTACACGATAGCCAGTGTATGATTCTTCCATGGTACACGATAGCCGGTGTATGATTCTTCCATGGTACACGATAGCCGGTGTATGATTCTTCCATGGTACACGATAGCCTGTGTATGATTCTTCCATGGTACACGATAGCCGGTGTATGATTCTTCCATGGTACACGATAGCCTGTGTATGATTCTTCCATGGTACACGATAGCCGGTGTATGATTCTTCCATGGTACACGATAGCCTGTGTATGATTCTTCCATGGTACACGATAGCCGGTGTATGATTCTTCCATGGTACACGATAGCCTGTGTATGATTCTTCCATGGTACACGATAGCCGGTGTATGATTCTTCCATGGTACACGATAGCCTGTGTATGATTCTTCCATGGTACACGATAGCCGGTGTATGATTCTTCCATGGTACACGATAGCCTGTGTATGATTCTTCCATGGTACACGATAGCCGGTGTATGATTCTTCCATGGTACACGATAGCCGGTGTATGATTCTTCCATGGTACACGATAGCCGGTGTATGATTCTTCCATGGTACACGATAGCCGGTGTATGATTCTTCCATGGTACACGATAGCCGATTCGTCAGTGGTATGTTCAAGTTAATTATAACTTACATCTTATAGTTGACAAATGTAGTTTAAATTAAACATTTCATGTCAGAAACTGGTCGGTCGTTAAAGTTTATCTTCGCAGAAACATTAATCTACTAACATAGAATACAGAAATTAAAAAAATAATACAGAAACTTAACATGTTTTAAAATTACTATTTGTGTGGTAAATGTTATGTCTGATAGATTATAGAGATCACTATAATGGAGACGATCATACTATGGGTTAACAAGAAATGGGAGAACAAATAAACTGGCAACAGATAGAGTAATACAAGGAGAGAGAGGGCAAATCGTCACATTTCAAGAAAAGACCTTCACTTAAGCTATGATGAAGATGAGCCAACAAAAGGACTTCTATCGTTATTTGAAGGAGCGGAACAGATAATCCTACCCCACCTCAGTACAGTACATAACAGACTAAACAACTATTTGCACAGGCTGAGACTAGTCTCATGACCCATGTGTACATGTGGACAAGCAACATAGACAGCCGGATCATACTGTAGGAGTACAACATATTCAGGCAGTTATAGAACTGGCCAACATGAATCATATCCTTGAATAGCTATTCGGAAGTCCAGATGAATTCTCAGATGCATAAATATACTATATATTTACACATGAAAAATAACCACACTACTCTTGTAGACATTATGAACAGACAGTGATTGAAAAGAAAGTAGAATAAGAAGATATGTAACAAATGTTCGTAGCATTCTTTAAGCGCATTTGACTGAATGTAGATATTTGTAGTAAACTCTAAATCTGATTTTTTGAAGATAACAGATGCGTTTAACAGACTTGATCGATTTGTTAGATAACAGATACCTTCTACAAATTGTCAATTGATTTAACGTAAAGTAAACGTATAAAACAAACGTTCACTCTATATATGATATCGCTGGAAACTTGAGTCTTGCCTGACAAACATCAGAAGATATGGAGCAGTAATATTTTATGTTCGAAATTTAAAAAAAAGCATCGTACCAGAGACATATAATCATCAAGTACCGGGCCTACAGGCATAGGTGATTATATCTCTCCACAACTTTCGATCTCGACAGTTCTTTATCATTTCTGTTGTTGACCTTCTGCCAAGCTATTCTCTTAAGCTGTCTGGTATTTGTTACAATATATTCCAGTTGTTCTCTTCTCATTACATAGCCAAAAAATTATGATTGTTTCTTCCTAATATTGGAAATTAACTCTCTTTTTGCTTTGGCCTCTTTCAGAACATTATCATTACTCTTCTTAGCTGTCCATGGTATTCTCAACATTCTTCTGTAAAACCACATTTCTACAGACTCCTGTGATTTTCTTGTCTGTTGTCCTATTGTCCATGATTCACATCCATATGTTAAGACTGGCTCTACATAATATTTAAGAACTCTTTTTCTTGTTTCTAATGTCAAAAATGTATTGCATAGCACCTTCCTCATTAGACTTATAACAAAGGATATGAAACAACCGATAATGCGAACAGGACAAAATCCCAGATTCTCTTTTAAAAGCCTGAAGTGTATAACAAATTGCAGAACCTTTGCGACAACAAATATATTATTCAGTGTGACTAGATTAGCTCTCTGTGTACTGTTGGTTGTTAGAATCGGCAACTGTTGCCACTCGTATGATGGGACAAATTTCAACTGTTTTGCTTTGTGGTCGCGGGTGGGGAACACACTGAGTGTGATAACTTGCTCTTGGGATCGAACATTCGCAAGAATAGCTGGAAAACTCTTCAGTCGATCAGGGAAATGGAAGAGTTCTTTTACGCCTCAATTTTGAAAACGAGAACTAAGCTTCGTGTTACCTTGAGACTGTGCGACTAATCTCACGCACACAGAGGTCAAAGTTACAGATACAAATTATAATCAAAATGGGTTAATCAGGGACAATTATAAATCATTTGACAGCACCTAATTAATAATGACAAAAATTGATCACTTGTCACGACAGTCATGTGACTAACAAAACATTTGTTAATGAAATAATTTAGAACAAAATATAATGAAATAATGCATTGTCTACCTGATTGTAATATTTATACAGACATAGATGCACTTACGTTAATTTACATCGCACTTTACAAATGGAGGAGTACTGCGTGAATGCACATATACAGTAAGCTAATCTAAAGTGCATTGTACCATTGCTCGAGCTTTTCCTTTCACATAAGTGCTAATCTAAAGTGCATTGTACCTTTGGTCGAGTATTTCCTTACACACACAGGTGCTAATTTAAAGTGCAATGTAACTTTGGTCGAGTCTTTCCTTTTACATTTTCATCTATTATTTCTGATACCTTATTCCTTCTTTTTCTCATACATTTGGACTTGCTGTATGATTCTATTTCACTGACTCTCAGAGAGAAGAGTCTTCCTCACACCAGCACCTCCAGATTACCTTCAGTGTCTATGTATACTCCAGAATATAGTTTTATTACTTCCCTCGAACTTCATTCCTTACATTCTATTGTTAAACTCCATGCTGGACGAACTTAATAGAAAACTGGGTACAAGCTCGTGCAGGAAAGATTGGTGAGCCTAAAAAGACGGATGGCGACATGGAATGGTTAAAACGTGTACAGATAAAAACGGTATAATAGCAGCTTTACATATGTGGAGAATAACACGAAATCAAAATGACCTTGCGGCATTTTAATCAGCCTTATTGTTAGCTTTACAGCAGCTCGCGTTTGTTATGCCATTACCCCTAAAGAAGAAGAAGCTGGTTCTGTTGCATGGCGTATATGCCCAATATGGTGATAGTGCCCATAATTATTTAAATAATCGACTCAGTTTTTGGACTCTTTGATCAGCCCTAGGCCAAATATGATTTGCTTTCTCACAAATATATATATATATATATATATATATATATATATATATATATATATATATATATATATATATATTTATTTAAGGCTGAATGAATTTAAACACTGTCGGCCGAGATAATATCTCATCTCATATTCCCAAGTTCATCATCTACTTCTCTAATGCGGTTCCCCTAGAAGACGGAGCTCTGACTACACTCGTGTGCAATTTGTTGCATTGTAGAAACACCTAGTAAAATCTTCAGAAGGTAAACAACCTCAAACGTTCGTATGATACAACGGGTGGAATGCAAGGAGTAAAACAGAGCAATGTCTCTTGCTTCTCTAAATATGAATTAGAAGTACAGTTGCATTGCAACGATTCTTTAATTATTAAATCTATATATATCCTAACTGTCCTGCAACGTGCTAAGACCCCAACAATCATGTCGATGCTCAGATATCGAAGATTAAGATGGCTGGGGCACGTCTAGTGAATGGAAGGAAAATGAATCCCCAAGTAAATACTGTATGGTGAACTAGTACACGGAAAACGACAAATCGGCAGACCTAAACTACGATATAGAGATATCTGTAAATAATCTCTGAATGACTTCTTCATCTGTGAAAATGACTGGGAACATCTGGCAAGTGATCGCACATCATGAAGAGCATATATAGGGAGTTGTGTAACATCTTTTGAGACTGTGCAAAGGCAACATTTAGAAGAGAAAAGACTCATGAAAAAGGATTGAAAACACTGTGTTTCAGTGTGCCTGACTTGTTCATTCTGTGACCGTGTATGTTTATTAAACATTGGTACAGTTAGTCACGAGAGAAGCTGTTCGACAAAAACAAAACCTCAACAACAAAAAAACAATAGCCTCCACTAGACCGTCTTACAAGACGACATATACATATATATATATATATATAATTTTATGGCAAGGAAAATAAAGTTAAGAACGACTTCTTGTCACAAGCAACTATAGAAATGACACAATCGGAGGGGAGAGTTTACATTTCTTAGATTTGTGACTTTAAGACAAAAATAAACAGATAAAAAACATTGACAAATGAAAATGCTTGCAAATAGGCGGTAACTTTGAATCAACAAAATGGAGCTAATATTGCTTCATACGTCAATATCGTGTAGGTGGAAACTTTCACTTATTATTTTTATAGAAACAATATCTTAGTTTGTATTCTTCAATGTAAAAGTTTATTTCGAGTGTTACTGAAATAAAACTGTACTTTATTCAATCGTGACTTTGACACGAATATGAGATAAAATATAGTTAATTCTCTTTCTCCCTGTCTCTCTTTTGACCTTGTTTTGGCGACCAATGACCGCTGGGGATCTTCAGGTGCCCATGTCTGCACTTCACAATCTCTACAGTTAATTATATTAACACTTAATTCCCTGGAGTTCCAAATGAAGGTAATTAAAAACAATTAAAACCAAAAAATAAAACATAGAATTGTTAAACAGAGCACGAGATTTCCCTGCGAATCATCGCCTACGATAATAAGAATAATTATTATTGTTATTATTAAATATATATATATATATATATATATATATATATATATATATACACGTTTTTAAAAAAAATTAGAATAAAGAAATTGCAAAAATGCATGAACAAGAAGGAAATAAAAGAAATAAAGTGATGAAATATTTTGCTCAAACTGTCCATAGAACTAATCACAGACCTGCTGTTCGTGTCATCATATTTGATGGAAAGATTCGGTCTACGAAACGTGCTACAGCATAAATGTCACGTGAGATATTTTCTTGGAATATTCTTACTGCTTAATAAAATATATTAATTTTGAAAAGTCATAATCACATTATTTGTTGCTTCCAAATTAATTCAGCAAATTAATACATAGTATTGCTTTTATGATATAATTTGATTTGAAATAGATGATTCATTTACAATCATAAATGGCACTCAATGCAATCGATTAATATTTGATATAGTATTAATATTTACTATTTCATATATTAAAAACAAAATTCTACTAAATTTGTCCTAAATAAAATTGTTGAAAAAATAACAAATTAATTTGTTTAAAATTGTGTATCAAACAAAAAAAAGTAATTCTATTGTCAGCATACAAGAAAACAATCTGTTATATTTTACAAACAATAAATACCGTTTTAAACAATTTTTGCGGAAGAACATCGAATTCTACTTGTTCTTAAATACGTCAATACTTCTATTTGAGTTTCTAAAACAACTATATTTTATTTCAACCAATCAAAAACCAAACAATCTACATCATCTGGAACATACTATCTATTCTATTTCAATCTTGTCTCTGAATATGTCTATAAAACAACTACCAAACTGTCAACAATTGAACGGTATTTGTTTACATGGAACAATAACTGGTACACTTATTACTTGTATGTACTTTACTGTATATCCACACAAATTGATAATCCTCGCGAACATTGCACAAACTATTAATTTAACATAAGAAAGAGCTTTCAAACAAACCTTTTGTTTTCTTCAAAAATCGGCACAAATATAACTGATTTACAATACAACGTTTCAGGACAATGTGTTATCACCCTGACAGATTTAGATATAATATGTGTCTTATTGTACAACTGTTCAGTTTGTCCAAATGAAAATCATGTTTTTTTTTAGTCTTATTTCACAAAACAATATTGATAATATAGTATAGGCTAGCCAATAAATATCAAAAATACATAATACTCATTGCGTTAATGGCGTTATCACAACAAAAACAAAGGAAATCCTTGGGCAATTTACACCGTAATTAACTTAACAATTTATTTAATTACTCCTATTAATTTTACAATGCTAAGTCATTAAATATATAAAAACAGTGAAATATTTAACGCGATGAGGGCCAAATATAGCAACCAATCCAACAGAACGGAAACGCCACTTATAATTTCCACATCACGAAAAAGTTCATAATAAAATTATGGAACAACAATCATTATTAAACAAACTTCACAATTTAAAGAAGCAAAGAATTAACCACCGTAAATATAAAATGAGAATTTACAATAACAAATAAACAGCTCTGTTAATTCACAGAAAATAACAGACTCCTCGTGGCGGTAGCGACCGCGGATTTTTGCCATTTGGACGAGAAGGTATCGAGATGGTAAACTCGATGGGTGAGACGCGTGCATGCTCGGAAAATATCACCCACGGATCGATACCGGACCTTGGACGTGTCAGGAGATGGTGAAACAGAAAATACACAGCAGTCTAGATCTGAAGTTGAATAGTGTAGACTCTAATCACAGCTGTTGGACAAAAATCGACATGTGTCTTTTTAGTTCTAGTTATCGAAATGTGAAAACAGTTATCGTCAAAATGCTACAGTTGCTACGATATTACAGTTAATATTATTAGTTGCTACCATACTACAGTTAATATTATTAGTTGCTACGATATCACAGTTAATATTATTAGTTGCTACGATATCACAGTTAATATTATTAGTTGCTACGATATCACAGTTAATATTGTTAGTTGCCACGATATCACAGTTAATATTATTAGTTGCTACGATATCACAGTTAATATTATTAGTTGCTACGATATCACAGTTAATATTATTAGTTGCTACGATATCACAGTTAATATTATTAGTTGCTACAATACTACAGTTAATATTGATAACATTGCCGTTTTGCAGTTCACATTTATAATAGTTCACGAATTTGTGAATGGCTATTTTCCGTTTGATTTATTAGTAAATAAACGAGGTTTTGTTGATTTGAAATAAAAGTATAATGAAAAGGCTTAACAAATCAATGGCCAACAACTGAAATGTGAAAAAGAACAGAGGGAGAGAGAGAGAGAGAGAGAGAGAGAGAGAGAGAGAGAGAAAGAGAGAAAGAAACAGCAAGAGAGAGAAAGAGAGTGTGTGTGTCGTACAAATATCAGCACTTATGTTACTATATGACAAGGGTTCGGGTTCGATCCATATCGACGGCTTCCGGGTTCAGCCAGCCTTAAATGGGTACCGGATTTTATCTGGTAAAATAAAGTGGCACGGGCGTAATTCCGACCACATAACCCCAAAAAAACCATGTGCCGAAGGTCTGTACAATTTATGGTCACTAACACCATATTCCCTATATCCACTTGGCTTGACGGGGGTACTTTACTTTACTTTATATTACTGCAAGGATAACTTAAGAGATACATATTTTACAACAAAAAAACATTTATTTCCACGCTGATACCGTCTTAAGTATTGAATACTGTTCATTTTTCCAAAAGTAGATGTCATAAAAAAAAAACATAAATATTATTATAAGGTCAGCAGAACAAATATCTATCTATCTATCTATTGACCTTTCGAGCCGTAACCGGCCCATAGGGCGTAGACCAAGATACACCTTCTCCTATATGAATTTTTTGTTCTAGCAGTTTTCTTTTAAAGATATTTATCAAATCTCGCCATCTGTCTCTGTTCGGTGCAAGCAGTTCTATCTCATTGAGGGAGCCGATTCCTGCTGCTCTTGCCTCTCTCATCAATGTTCTTCTCAGTGTCTCCCTGGGTCTTCCTCTTTTTCTTTTACCTGTTGTTTCACATATGAGGGCTTGCTTTGCTATTCGGTTATTATATCTTCTCATCACATGTAGAACAAATATAACTAAGATAAATTAAACAGTTATTGCAGAAGTTAGTGCTAAACGTTTGACAATAAATAAATAAATATTTTCAAGAAATTGTATGCACAAATACGGAAATAAATTAGATAATTATTGTAAGAAAGTTGCACAAAAATATTTTTTTTTAAATAAAATAAAAAAACGAGTACTGTTTCGGGAATGGTGCATAGAAACATGTATAACTATAATCATTAACTGAATATTACTACATAATAACATGTGGGATTTTAGTGCTTTGACAAACAGCTGGTAGCAAACAATCATGGTTTATCACTGGTTTGGTGATATAAAAGTGTATTATGATGGATACTGTTTTACTGAACAGCTTCTCTCGTGACTGAATCTGCCAATATTGGACAGAGAGATTCCATCGCAGAAGGAAAAATATGTATGTGTGGTGCCTGACCTTCTCTCCTTTCTCCTGATCCTTTTGTCTTCTGTTTTTATCATCACCTCTTCCTTGAATATTATTGTGCCTTTTATTGTATTTTTCTTCTCCGTGTGCTACGATCTGACGACAGATTTTCCTATATTCTTTTGCTGATAGAGACTTCTCTCAAGGAAGCCCTGCAAAGATCTTCATATTTCAGTACTGGTCTGCCGTATGGTCTCTTCCTGTCCTTAAGTTCTCCATAAAATAATTGTTTTGAAATACGATTGTTGTCCATTCTAATCACACGACCCAGCCACCTTAATTTCCGAATAATAAGTGTTGCAATGATGGATTTGGTGATCTTATGATCATGGTTATGGTTAGTCGAAGGCCAGGTTTCACTGCAAACAAATTAAAATCTATAATTGTTCAACTGCCCATGCCAGTGGAATCATCATGTGCCATAACGTTTGGCGTAGGTGATCATGTCCCTCCACAATCTTCTATGTACATTGCATCGTATCAGTTCTGTTGTTGACTGTTTTCCATGCCATGAAACCAAGCTATCCAGTATTTTCTCTCTTCGTCGTCCGCGATCTCTCCTTCCTTTTATTTTGCCAGTTGTAACCAAGTATTCCAACTTTCCTCTTCTCATGATGTGCCCGAAAAATGTTGATTGCTTCTTTCTGATGTTTTGTAAGAGCTCCCTTTTTGTGTTGGCCTCTTTGAGAACTTCCTCATTGGTCTTTTTAGCTGTCCAGGGAACTTTCAACATTTTTCTGAGAAATCCCATCTCTGTGGCCTCTAATCGTCTTTTCATTTGTTTGTCAACTGTCCATGATTCGCTTCCATAGGTCAGAATTGGTTCTATATAGCACCGATGAACTCGCTTTCTCATTTTTATTGACATAGATTTGTTGCATAAGATATTTTTCATTTTCTGAAATGCTATTTTGGCCTGAGCTATTCTGCATTTTATTTCTGTGGTGCATCCCCCATCTGATGTTAATATTGTGCCCAAGCATTTGAAACGTTGCACCAGTGGAATAGTCCACATTAAAATTCATCTCATTGAAGGATCCAAATAAAGAAAGGCAGCTACAGTCCCCATCATATCAGCTACAGCACACGCCGAAAGGGATAAGGCAAGCGCCACCGAAAGTGAACGTAGCTGAACTGTCCTTCGTCATATGATATCATCATTCATCGTAAGCAATCGGAATATCGAAACACGATCCGGATGAAAAATACAGCTCACGATGTGCACAGAGCACTAAACTCAGTGGCTCCGGCATAAAGCCGGACTTGGAATATGAAGAAACTGCAGCAAGGAACACTATTCAGACTAAACCTCAAGGTTCCTGCCGGCTATCCGCCATATTGACCGGAAGTCCGGTGACTTTATACTGCCATTAAATATTCATTACCTTGTGAAGGCAACGCACATGAAAGCTGCTTAACCTTCTCTCTTGCTTGCATGAGTAGTCTCAAAGTTTCGTGGATTACCCTACAAAAATAATTATACCCGATAAAAAGAAATATTCTAAGAATGCTGCATAAAAATATACATTAAAATAACCGTGGAAAAAAAAGCTGCATGAAAATAGCACACATAAAAAATAAAATAAAATTAGGAAATATTACAGGAAAACTGTTTTAAAGGCAGCTATAACTTAAAGGGTAAGAAATAGTACAAAAAAGCTGCATAAAAGAACAATTTACAAAAAGATAAGAAGAAGGCAATACAAATTATATATATATATATATATATATATATAGCTCAATGGTTAGTGAACTGGACTGCCACGGACAAGGGGTAGGGTTCGATCCCAACCGACGGCTTCCGGGTTCACCCAGCCTTAAATGGGTACCGGATTTTTTTCTGGGAAAGTAAAGCAGCACGGGCGTAATACTGACCACATTACCCCAAAAATCATGTGCTGAAGGTCTTTAAAATATAGGGTCACTAACGCCATATTTCCCTATACGTCACTTGGCGTGACGGGGGTACTTTACTTTTATATATATATATATATATATATATATATATATATATATATATATATTAGACACATAATGTGTGTATATGAAAATGAGAACGAAGATAGTCAACAGCTAGTAATGATGAGAAAGGAAAGAGGAACGATATATAACAGAATGACTAGATGGATACAGACAAATTCAAAGAAATTATCAAGTATTTACATTTTGGCAAGAGAAATGATTGCAAAGATTGATCATTAACAATACAAGCATGTTATAGAATAATGATAGTGATGGTTATCCTTAAAATAGAACGTGTCATGAAAGTTAATGTTAAAAAACAGCAACACTGAAAACCAAATTGTACTGAACTTATACGTCGTCATCAAGGTGATCGCATAGTATTTTGTGTTTTATGAAAAACTGAAGGGCAAGAGATTGTTGTTAGGGGATATATAGAAATATATAAAGCCAAATGATGTCTGTTTAAAAGACTGTAGCAAAATTTGTTGACACACGTCAGTATGAAATGTAGCAAGGAAGCTGTGGCCATTTAAAACATATGTAAAGACAACCTTGGTTCAGTGACATAGATGTTGAATAGTCAACCAAACAAAGGATCATTATATTAAAAGCAAAACGCTTTGAGGAAAATGATGAACATCGTAGACTATCTTTCTATATATTGTCCTTCTGAGGTGAAGACGGCGCATAGAGCATAAATTCCAGCGTCAAGTTATGCACAGAACCGGCATTGCATCTCAAAACAAGCCCATAGGGGCGAATCTCTCAACCTCGGCAGTGAAGCTGGTGCACACTGTTGTTGCTTCTCGCTTAAGTGTTCTTTTCAGTGTTTCTCTGTTTTGGTCACTTTTTAATTTGCCCTTCATTTTCCATTTAATAGCTTGCTTACTTCATAACGCTTAACTTGAGAATGCGAACACGAATTAAATCGAAGAATGTGATTGCCATCTTGAACAGCAAGACTTTATTTTCTGGAATTACATAAATCCTAAAAGCTGAGGCTGGGCATTCTAATGTGTTATGTCCTTTTGGAGATTTTGTATAGAGCCGAAACATGAACATTCAATAAAAGAAAAGAAAAGAGAAGTCAACAGATGTTGGAAGAATCGGCTGCAAAAAAAAAAAAAAAATAGTGAAAGCCACAAATTTAAGAAATAATGAACTATTAAATACACTTTGAATAGGACAAATTAAAACAATGTTTGGATATAAAAGGAGACATAATGACATTTCGAATGTTATATGAAAAGGAACAATAAAAGATAGAATAGGGTAAAGGTTAAAGTTGACCGATAGCATAATGCTATCGACTGGGCAATAAGATTTAAACCATTTACTAAACTTATGATTACCATACAAGGAGTTTGTGCAGTTTTTGACTTTGCTTTGAGAGAATAAGGAAGAAAAAAAGAGCTAACCCACAAGCAGTAAACGTCAGTGTAAATTGGTCTTTTTGAGAGTTGCTCTCTGTTAAATAATTGCGTTTACTACACAGAAAGCAGCCAGCAGCAAGCTGGTTCCCCACAGCCTACGTTCTATGTTCCATACTTCTCCCAGTGGTTGGTTTAATGGCACTGACAGCTTTAATGGTGTAGACGGCCGTTTTGAAACATTTCTCAGGATTTCGTCTTCCTTTCTCTGCAGGGACACTCTTCAGCTAGTCTCAACGTACACCAGTTGATTATACTGCCTCAGTTGATTATACTGCCTCAGTTGATTTTACTGCCTCAGTTGATTATACTGCCTCAGTTGATTATACTGCCTCAGTTGATTATACTGCCTCAGTTGATTATACTGCCTCAGTTGATTTTACTGCCTCAGTTGATTTTCTTTAATTAAAAATAATAATAATCAGGTCTATCGGGGACCAGGGAGCCGCGATAGCTCAGTGGTTAGTGAACTGAACTACAAAGGGCAAGAGGTAGGGTTCGATCCCAATCGACGGCTTCCGGGTTCACCCAGCCTTAAAATGGGTACCGGATTTTTTTTCTGGGAAAGTAAAGCGGCATGAGCGTAATACCGACCACATTACCCAAAAATCATGTGCCGAAGGTCTGTAAAATTTATGGTCACTAACAGAATATTCCCTATACGCCACTTGGCGTGACGGGGATTACTTTACTTTTTATATCGGGAACCACATAAAAGGTCAGAGATGGACAGAGTGTACTTGTTCCTATCTTGCCACAAGCTCCATATTAAGTACATTAAAGGTGAACAAAGAATATCTAACTTAATTTAAATAGTGAAAATATTAAGATTCAGCTTGAAACATCCGACACATCATGTTCTTGGATCAGGTTTTCTTTCCATCTCAGATTCCTATTCTCGTGGCCTGACTGAGTAGGCAGTTTCCAAGAACAGCTCTCTATGTAAAACTAGAGATTTATCTCGGTCAGTTTTAGGTCTCTAAAACGTGACACTCTAAAGAGCTATAACTCGCCTCTGATTTCTTTCCGCTCACTCGCTATAAGTTCTTACCTTTAAATTCAATGTTATTTTATTGAAAAAAACATTTGTAAAGATACAACCAAAGAATATACACAAACACATAATGTCATTCGATTTTCTTCTCGACGAGTACTAGGAAAATGTCATTTGAAAATGTTACTGAGATATAATTTAATAAAAGACAGGGTATCAAGAGTAAACGTGGACATTTAGTTTCGCAAATAAATAATTAAAATCATCACTCCTTCATACAAAGATATTTATTCTTCGGGTTAAATGCCAGATCACCTGATCACAACAAAACTAAATACACAGCTTACAATAATACAATAACAAAAGAAAAAAGACAGTTAATTTTGATTTTAAAATTCGAGTCGGCCATGGGGAAAAAAGGTGTAGAGGGGCAAATTTTGAGTTAACAAAAATTTAACAGACAATTTGAACCAGACACCTAAACAGTACAAACAGATTTAGCACTTGAACCAGACATCTAAAAAGTACCACCATATTCAGCACTTGAACTGACATCTAAACAGGACTAACAGATTCAGCACTTGAACCAGAAGACATCTAAACAGTACCAATAGATTCAGCACTAGAACTAGACATCTAAACAGTACCAATAGATTCAGCACTAGAACTATACATCTAAACAGTACCAACAGATTCAGCACTTGAACTGACATCTAAACATTACCAACAGATTCAGCACTTGAACCAGACATCTAAACAGCACCAGCTGAGTCAACGCTTGAACCAGACATCTAAACAGTACCAGCTGACTTAACGTTTGAACCAGACATCTAAACGGCACCAGCTGAGTCAGCGCTTGAACCAGACATCGAAACTGCACCAGCTGAGTCAGCGCTTGAACCAGACATCTAAACAGTACCAGCTGACTTAACGTTTGAACCAGACATCTAAACGGCACCAGCTGAGTCAGCGCTTGAACCAGACATCTAAACTGCACCAGCTGAGTCAACGCTTGAACCAGACATCTAAACTGCACCAGCTGAGTCAACGCTTGAACCAGACATCTAAACTGTACCAGCTGAGTCAACGCTTGAACCAGACATCTAAACAGTAACAGCTGACACAGCGCCTGGAACAGAGCCTCGGGACAAGCACTTGATCAGCCTAGTTCCCGGAGATATTTTGGTAGGGTAATACGGCACAATACCAAACAAAGTAGCAGTTAATGACTCAGTCAGAGAAGACAGTTCTCTCATCTTTCTTCCTATGAAATGGAAACAAGGACCGTTATTATTCATTTAAGACCAAGGGCTTGCGGATAATGTCAATCGTATTGTTGAGTACATCGTTACCAGACAGGAGACAGCTGCAAATCCCCAGCATTAAAAAAATAAGAATGGAAGCAACATAACAGGACATTAAATTGCTTCTTATGTTTCAGGGCATTAACTTGTTTCCTATGTTTCAGGACATTAAATTGTTTCCTATGTTTCAGGGCATTAAATTATTTCCAATGTGTCAGGATATTAAATTGCTTCCTATGTGTCAGGACATTAAATTGCATCCTATGTTTCAGGGCATTAAATTGTTTCCTATGTTTCAGGGCATTAAATTGTTTCCTCTGTGTCAGGACATTAGATTGTTTCTATGTGTCAGGACATTAAATTGTTTCCTATGTGTCAGGACATTAAATTGTTTCCAATATTTTAGGACATTAAATTGTTTCCTATGTGTCAGGACATTAAATTGTTTCCTATGTGTCAGGACATTAAATTGTTTCCAATATTTCAGGACATTAAATTGTTTCCTATGTGCCAGGACATTAAATTGTTTCCTATGTTTGAAATATACAAGTGATATATTAATAAATAACCATTTACTTTCACATCCAAATAATGTGCAACATGTCAAGCTCCTTATATAAATAAGACACCAAATATTGACGATATATTAGATCCAGCTTCGGAGATGGCACGTTAAACTGTAGGCAAGACAAATCAATTGTAGCGTAAAAATATCTGTCGTTACGGAAAAGACAAATGTAACAAACATTTAGAAGTGCTTTCTGAGTTTTGAAAAGACGGTTTTACTTTTACAATATTGAAGAACGATATTTGACAAAAAATTACATCTTCAGTTCACTCAAGATCACTGCCGATAGAAGTTTGATATCAAACCCTTCGATAACTCTCATTCTTGTGCGTTGTACAACAGTTCCACAATTTATATTTTCCAGTGCCATGCAAAAAATACATCTAAAATATCTTTCCCTTGTCTTCCTTTACTCTATCCGTCTTACGTTCCATTCTTCCTGTTGATATAAAGTTTTCCAAACCGCCTCTTTCCCACAAATGTCCTAGGAATCTGGATTGTCTTTTCCTAATGTGCATACTTTCTTGTGTGAAAATAATTGGCACGAAAGTGGAACGAACGAGAGCCAGGCGAGGGATAATCTGACCCTGACAGGGAACAGAAGACGCAGGCACCCATAGTACTGGTCAATAATGTGAGAATATGTAAAGTTTAGGTACAGCACAAGCCAATAATAGGAGTTTGCAGTTGCTCCACTAATCCTATCGATCACATACTACTTTGTTAATGCTTTGCATAGCTAGAGAAGATGCTAAAGAAAAGAATATATTTATATATTCAGTAGACTATCGTTAAACTAACTATCTTTGCGTCACATAGTACCATTGCTGGTGTATGACGGGGGGCAACGATAGAACCAGAGGGATAAAGGCCGCTTGGTCAAAGCAGTCGCCACGACGTGTGAGACTCAAGATTTTTATATTACAAGGAATATCTTACATTTCTCGTAAACTTGTTGGTAAATGAAATTATGATAAAGTGGCAAATTTAAATTCAGTGTCAGAAGAAAGTGTTGCTTAATATTCCATCATCATCATTGTATGCCAGTGTCCGATGCTGGAAATTAAGCTTCGTTTTTTCCCGTGGTCTCTTTTATAACGTCATCATTACTTTTATTTAGCTGTCCATGATATTCTCAAAATTCTTCTGCAAAAACCAGAATTGTGTGGTCGTCAAAGATTTTCTGTCTGGTTCAGAAAACATATCCTTTGAAAAGGTCTGGCTCTATTGGAGAACTCTTTTTTTCCCCCTAATTTCTATTGTCAGATAATGGTTGCATAAAATCTTTCTCAAGCTTTGGAATTTAGGTTTTGCCTGAGCTATTCTTCTCCTCACTTTTGTTGTATTTTGCCATCGGAAGTTAGCATCGTTCCTAGTTATTTGAAGTCATTAACCTGCTTTAAAAATAATCCCAATTACGTTAACTATGCATTTAGGAGTTCTCTTTACTTTTGTTGCAACCACTAGCTCTGGCTTTTTGCTGCTAAGGCGAGACTTCTACTTCTGATATATATCATCATCATCATCAAGTACCAGGCCTGCTGGCGTAGGTGATCATGTCTCTCCACAACTTTCGATCACTACAGTTATTTATTACTTCTGTTGTTGACCTTCTGCCAAACCATTCACTTAAGCTGTCTGGTATCTTTTCTCTTTGCTTCCCTCTATCTCTTCGTCCCTCAATTTTCCCAGTTGTTACAATACAACCCAGCTGTTCTCTTCTCATTACCTGACCAAAAAAAGATGATTGTTTCTTCCTAATATTGGAAATTAGCTCTCTTTTTGCTTTGGCCTCCTTCAGAATGTATTTATATATATATATATATATATATATATATATATATATATATATATATATATATATACGAATAACAAGAGAAAACATCAATGTAGCCACTCTTTCCAGCCTTAAGGTCACTCGTTTAAAGCATTCGGCGATCATTTTAAGCTATCTAGCCACACTTTCAACCATTTAGCCACTCTTTTCAGACATTCGGCCATTCTTTCAGAGACTACACTACTCTTAGCAATTTGGCCAGCATTTCCAGTCACTTGCCCACTCTTTCAGCCATTTAGCTACTCTTTCTGGGATTCGGCTACTCTTTCAGCGATTAGACCATTCTTTCCAGCCATTTGTTCACAATTTTCAGCCACTTGGGCACAACTTTTAGCCATTCGGCCACTTTTTCAGCAATCAGACCACTCTTTTCAGCCATTTTGACCATTTTTTTTCAGTCAGACAGTAAAGACTTCTGACAAAGTTTGAAATCGGTCATCTACTCACAAGTGACAGCTTGCGTTAGGACCAATGAACCAGAATTGATTAAATTCCTAATTGACTTCAACAAGATGTACCAGAATAATTAGTCTGGAAAAGCGAGGTTGTCTTTGTTCCGTCCTGGATAAAGTTCTTCACCAGATTGTCTTTGTTCTGTCCAAGATGAAGTACTTCGCTAAGTTGTTTTGTGTTCTGTCCTATATGAAGTATTCACAAGATTGTCTTTTACTACCATAAATGAAGTACTTCATCAGGTTATTATTGTTCTGTCCTAGACAAAGTTCTTCGCTATGCTGTTTTTGTTCTGTCCTTTCACCTTACCTCTCTGTCCTCAAACTATATTCGGCTCTTTAATGCTAATCTCATTAAAAAGAGTACGTGACCAATCCAACTTCACCTTTTGCCGTGCTATTTGATACTTCGAAAAAAAAATCGTAACACAAGAATCCTTCGTTAAATATATCACTGGTTCCAATCAAACGCTAACAAAAATATTTTGAGAAAAAAACCAGTGCTGAAATATTATATTTTCATAATACAATTTTTTCATTCAATTAATTTTTTATTAAAGTAATCTGTTTATTTATGACACATTTCATCACAAGATAAAATCCATAATTTCTTGGAAAAGGACATGAAATCATACAGCAAAATGTCAGAACACTTAATATTGATTTACGAGATTTACATATATTCTCAATCGTATGTTTTTAAGTAGCTTGTTGCATATGTTTGAGTCAACAGAATCAGTTTTGTTTAAAGGTAATGTTTTATAGTGCTGTTTAAAATATATTGATAAGTATTGAGTAACCTATTTCGTTCAATGCTGGGTAAAGTTTAGCATCAGCAATGAGTTGAATATGTCCGTTTATAGTGAGGGAAGTATTCTCATATCGATCAGTACTAACTAAATTATATACATTAATACTGAATAGAGCTTATAACCAGTGATACGTAAAATATAGTGATATGTAATATGTGACTATTATCGATCAATACTAAAAGACGTTTACGATCAGTAATGAGTTATGTATATATGGGTATGTGTAGAGTAAGTTATACTTATCAGTTCTGGCTAAGGTATATCGATCGATACCGGGTAAAATATATCACTGAATTGGAGAGAAGTATATAATAGAGTGTTGAGGAAAATATATCATTGAGTGAAGTATATCACAGCAAGAACTAGAGTATATAAACATGGGTGTTAAGTAAAGTATATCTAGCAATGCTGAGTAAAATGTATCCTAGATACCGATTATAGTATGTCAAGAAGTACTGATAAAGTATATCGATGATTACTGAGTAAAATACATCACTGATTACTGAGTAAAGCATATCTCTGGTTACTGAACAAAGCATTTCACTGATTACTGAACAAAGTATATCACTGATTACTGAACAAAGTATATCACTGATTACTGAACAAAGTATATCACTGTTTACTGAACAAAGCATTTCACTGATTACTGAACAAAGTATATCACTGATTACTGAACAAAGTATATCCTGATTACTGAACAAAGTATATCACTGTTTACTGAACAAAGCATTTCACTGATTACTGAACAAAGTATATCACTGATTACTGAACAAAGTATATCTCTGATTACTGAACAAAGTATGTTACTGATTACTGAACAACGTATATAGCTAATTACTGAACAAAGTATATAACTTATAAATGAACAAAGTATATCACTGATTACTTAATAAAATGTATCATTGAGTAAAGTATACCACTGAGCACCGTGTAAAGTATGTCGTACTGTGCTTGCGAACATTTATCGATTTGTATAGATATCGTTCACTGCTAAGTTGGGGTATTAATGTTCACTAGAGAGGAGGACATACATTGCTAAGTTTAATATTTCGTTATTTACTGAGCACAATATACTGCTGATCAGTTATAACAGGTTAGTAATAGGAAGCTCATTATATAGCGTTTGGCAGCAGGGGGGCAATCAGGAGTTTATATCTCAAGTTTATAAAACGTTTAGGCTCAGTACTGATTATACATATCGCAGAGTAACCAGGAGAAGTGTTGCTTAGAGAATTGTATTGTAATATTGAATGTTGAGCTAGGTGTTTCGCTGAGTGAAGTGGTTTGCTGATTTCTTTGTGTTGTATTATATCTACTAGATTGATGATTGCTGCTTGCTTGCGTTCGCCCGATGACTAAAGTATGCTAGAGTATTCGTAGACTATAGAATTCCTCTTGTCATCCGCCCTTAAAAGGAGGTTAAGTGGGTGTGTCTGCGTAGTACTGTGGTTTGCAGTATAACTGTTATATTTGCGCCTTTCGGCCCAACACATCCGACTTCAGCACGACATTTTGAGTACCGGGTTGTCTTCCCTCTTCGATCCCTACTCGCTTGGCCAGACTATACAGGTTAGTCTGTTACTAGAGGCACCACGGAGAGGTGGAACAGGGTCTGGATGGTTCTGGTCCACTGATCCTGGCGCAAGCCATCAGCTGTGGGTCGCTGACAACTTCCAGCTCTGGTGCTGTGAGGCAGATTGATGACTGAGCGGGAGATAAATATATAAGTGCTGAGAAATGAATCAATACATTGTTGAGTGTTGATTTATGTATTTCGTTGAGTTTTTAATTAGTTTTATTTTTAAAATATTAAATGAGGTGTCAGGTGTATGTGATGATAATTTCATGATCGTTCAATAAAATTACTGACTAGTTAATATATAAATGTAAAGAGATACCGCGAAGACGATGGCGCTGGATAGGACACACACTACGGAAGCCAACTGAGAGTATTACACAACAGACCCTTTTTTGGAATCCCCAGGGGAAAAGACAAAGAGGAAGACCAAGGAGTTCTTGGAGAAGACAGATAGAAGCAGAGATGAAGATGATGGGAAAGACATGGAATGATCTTAAAAGAATGGCAAAAAAACAGAACGACTTGGAAAGTGTTTGTTGAAGACCTATGCTCCACATGGAGCTAAAAAGGTAGAAGAAGAATATATAAATGTAGTAAAAGGTGTATCGCTGAGTACTATATGGTAAACCCCAAGTTCAGTTCTTAAATATGGTATTTTTTACCCCTGGAGCTACATGGCTATTGGATTCATCCACCTCTGAAAATCGGTACTAGATATTTACTTTATTAAAAAAAATAGTAGTGTAGTATGGAGTGATGCCGACCCTGTCATTCATAAACATGTAGCTAGTTGTTGAAAAAAAGGCGTGGACACTAGCAACACATTTCCCGTAAACATACTGGACGTACAGATAGTCCCTACTTACGTGATGAAATATCATTATTATCTTATCGGTGAATTACGGTAACCATCGAGATAATTTACGCCTAAATAAAAACAGTAAAACATTATAGTCACGACAGTAACAATTTAGAATTACGTGCGTCGATCTAGTTGAAAGAGGACAATTAGTGTTGGTCTTAATTCAAACAAACTGAAAAAGAGACAGCACATCAACAGCGAAAGAGTAAGAAAAAAGTAAGAGCAATCTCTGAAAGTTCAATAAAAGGGCATTAAATCCAATGGTTTTTTTTTTTTTAGAGACAGACAAATATGAATAGCACCACTTAATTTTTTTTATCATTATAGTCATCTTATCACCCTCGTTGGGGGGGGGGGGGGCAGGTTGATCTCGAGGCAAGACGCCAGCTTCGAGTCAGAGAGGTTGTGAGTTCAATTCCCGGCTGAACCAGTTGGGATTTGTATTTACAATTTCTCTCTGCGGTAACCACCACTGACCTCAGTAGCCGGGCCCGGCTTGAAACGTCAATTAGTCATCGGCGAAGAAAATATGAGTACCTCCGAAGACGGAGTTATCTGCCTGTACGGCGAGGGACCCCTGTTCAGGCGGCTGCCAGGGAAAAACGGATTAGCACGCAAAATTCAGTTCCTAGTCCCTAGGAACTTCGCCAGAGGTGAAAGCTGGCGAACGCAAAAAAATAAAACCTCGTTGCACACCGGTCAAACTTTAACTGCCCAGTATATCCCTCAACCAGTTGTACTAGCAACACATACTCTCTGTTGGTTTCTTTACTTTGGCACTATGGTTTAACGCTTTTCCTGCCTTCTATCCTAGCGGCATAGTGTAGTGTGATATGAAGTAGTGTAGTGTAGTGTAGCGTAGTGTATTGTGATGCGGTGTAGTATTGTGTGGTGTGGTATGGTATTGTGTAGTGGGTTATGGTGTAGTTTGGTGTGGTGTGGTGTGGAAAAGTGGAGTGTAGTGTACTGTAGTGTAGTGCAAAGTAGTGTAGTGTAGTGATGTGTGACAAGGTGTTGTGTAGTAGGTGTAATGTAGTGTGGTGTGCTGTATTGTGTAGTGATATGGTAAGTGTGTATTGTAGTATCGTGTGATTTTATGCGGTAAAGTGTGGTACAGTGCAGTATGGTCTGGCGTGGTGTTGTATAGTATAAAGTAGTGTGTGTGGTGTGGTATGGTGTGGTGAGGTGTAGTATAGTGTAGTGTGGTGCAGTATAGTGTAAAAGTAGTGGAATGTAGCGAAGGATAGTGCAGTGTAGAGTACTGTAAAGTAGCGTAGTGTAGTGTAGTGTAAGTAGCGTAGTGTAGTTTAGTGTAGTGTAAAGTAGCGTAGTATAATGTAGTTTAGTGTACTGTAGTGTAGTGTACAAATCATATAATAACATAGAGGTAGAAAACTCCAACATCAATGAGCTACTCTTCGCAGATGACCAATGCCTAATATACGAGGATGAAAACCTGCTACAACAGCATTTAACATCTCTAGATAAAAGCTGCACAAACTACAGTATGAAAATTAACACAGCAAAAACAGAGGCTATAAGAATAAGCAAATTAAGACACCCATTAAACATCAAGATCAAGACAAAGAAATAAAACAAGTAGAGGAATTCAAGTATTTAGGCACAATGTTCACAGAAGATGGAAAACTAGACAGAGAAATTGACATGAGAATACAAAAAGCAAATGCTGTCACATACCAGCTTTCACCATTGTTAAGACATCCAAACATTTCTATGCCAGCTAAACAACAAATGATAAATAGCATCTTCATACCAACTTTGTGCTATGAAAGTCAAACATGGACCCTTTCTAAATCACATTTAAGAAAGATCAATACATGTGAGATGCGATGCTTGAGAAAAGTAACAAACAACACAAGAAGAGATAGAATACCAAATGAAACCATAAGAAAAATGGTAGGAACAAAACCCTGCCAAGAATATATAGAACAACAACAACTTAAATGGTTTGGCCACCTGGTCAGAATGAATCCTCACCTATCACCATCAAGGGCGTTCTTCTCGAGAATGCATGGAAAAAGACCAAGAGGAAGACCCAGAAGAAGATGGATAGATGCAGTGACAGAGACATGTAACAACAAAGGAAAATCACTAATTCAGACAATTCGAGCAGCACAAGAACGACAAATGATATAAACCACGACACCTTTTAGGTATCAGTGAAAGAGAAAAGAAGAAGAAGAAGAAGAAGTGTAGTGTAGTGTAAAGTAGCGTAGTATGGTGTAGTGTGAAGTAACATAGTGTTGTGTAGTGTAAAATAGTGTAGTTTAGTAAAGTGTAGTGTAAAGTAGCGTAGTTTAGTATAGTGTAGTGTAGTATATAGCTGATTATTACCAGTTGAACATTTTCCAGAATTGATTTCAGACATCGCTCTATGTTGAATTATATTTACGTAATAACACAAGAAGGGGGAAATTTGAAATTTAATATCGGTTGATAATGAAAACAATATATAGGATTCCAGTCAAGCAATTAACTATGGTAAAAATTATGGTAATATTGTGTTGACATTTCTTTTCAATAAACGTGGTCACTTTTACGGATAATGTTGTCCTCTTTCCCAAAGAAAGTTCCGGTACCCATTTTCACATGTCGGTTAATCAGCGAAAGTCGTATCAGTCAGAAAAAAAATTGCAAGGTAAGAGTTATTTTATGAATGTAAACAGAATTGTTTATGTATGCGATTCGGTGCTTTTTCGTGTACATAAGTCGAGTCTATTTAAATCTATTCGACTTAATAATTAAATGATTATTTATAGTTCTTGTTTGATATACACCGTGCTGCTGTTTGTATTACGTCTTGTTGCTTTTTATTACATGTTTAGATGGTCAGAGATACGAGAAATTGCTGTTTGTCTAAAGTGTGATATCAGTGAATCTGATCTGTCGAATCTGACAAAACTGTGATGGTTGTAGTTCATGACTCAGTGAGGATCTAGATATATCAAACAGTGAATTTTTTAATTTAAAAAAAAAAAGAATATTGTTAACTACATTTAAGTGTGAGCACATGCGTATATGGGAGCCGCGATAGCTCAGTGGTTAATGAACTTGACTACAAAGGACAAGAGGTAGGGTTCGATCCCAACAGACGGCTTCAGATTCACCCAGCCTTCAATGGTTGCTGGATTTTTTCTGGGAAAGTAAAGCGGCAGGGGCGTAATACTGACCACATTACCCCAAAAATCATGTGCCCAGGATCTGTAAAATTTATGGTCACTAGCACCATATTCCCTATATGCCACTTGGCGTGACGGGGGGTACTTTACTTTACTTTTACATGCGTATATGTATATAGTAATATATTGGAGATGGAGAAATTGTGGAGGATACCAGCACTGAAAGAACGGAGGGGCACAAAGGTGCTGATACAGGCAGAAAAATGTGCATGCATGCCGAGACATCCAATGGAGGACCGATTCCAAAATCTTGCATTGGGACGACTTAAGAGAAGCAGTTTTATCCACCAAGCGAAGCGTATTAGTAGACAAACACCAGACATGCCAAGAGTTGTTAACCCCCTACTACCCATACAAGAACAGATTCCTGGACAGAGGAATCATGATTATCAATACAAATACGGACATAAATGAAAGGAATAGTTGACAAAGAGGAACAGAATAGTCCACAGCGAAAAAACAATAACTCAGTTTCCTGGATGAAGAATAACCACAAGACCTATGGATCCGTGTGTACACAGATGGATCAGCACAGAATGCAGTAAAGAATGGGGGAGTCAGGTGCATATATAGAGAACCCAAATAACACTAGGGATATGAATACAATAGCAACAGGGAAATATTGTCACAAATATGATGCAGAAATCCAAGCAATAAAGTTGGCAATAGAAAAACTGTTGAACAGTAATCTTAGACCACAGCCTGTAGTGTTTTTGACAGATGCAAGAGCAGTACTCCAGGCACTATAATCCAGAAAATTGCCACATCTGCAGACCTTATTGACTGAACACTGCAAGCACCACAGGGTTGCCCTGCAGTGGATCCCATCTCACTGCGGAATACCAGGAAATGAAAAAGCAGATCAGTTGGCAAAGGAAGGCTCTCTCTCTCTCTCTCTGCGATCAAGACTCAATCAGAGTAGGATTCCAGACTCTCTCATGGAGGCAGCTGTCTGTTTAAGTGATTCGATTGCCCCATATAGTTTCTCTTCCAGGGAGGTGGGTGTGGACCACATTGCTCTTCTCAGGTCTGTGTACTGGAGGTAATCCTGTAGAACATGTTTTGTAGTCATATTGTCCAGTGTACAGTGACATATGCTGGTTGTACCTATTTTAAATTTGGTGTACACGTGATTCCTCATTCTATTGTGGCCAGTGCGTAGGCGAAGTATGATGACTTGATCCCTCCTTGATAGTTGGTGGTATCCGTCACTCTCGTTATGCTTTGGGTGTTCTCGTTTCCACTTTTCATGGTACTGACCTTTGAGGATGGATTAGCTTCATCATAACTGAGCGGATGGTTCTCTTGTGGTAATCTCCCTCCCTCTTTAGCTAATTTGTCTGCGCGTTCGTTCCCGTGTATATTACAGTGTGATGGTATCCACTGAATAACTACTCTCTGGAAGTTATTGCATTGTTGGTCCAGGGTTGTTCTCAAGTCATCTAGTTCATTGTTCTTGGGGCTTTTTAGAGCTGATAGTACTGATAGAGCATCAGTCAGAATCACCAATTTATTGTGCATGTTTTTTTTGTGTTGAGTAGCCAGTGTTGCAGCATCTCTGATGGCCTCATTTTCTGCTTTAAATTTGTTTAAGAATTTTCCAGTAGCTATTGACTTGGTGATCTCGTACGGGTTATTCAGCGTCAAGAACACACCACCCCCTCCATTTCTGGTGGCATTGGCAGCAGAGCCATCTGTGTATATGTGGGACCAATAGTCCTGTGGGTAGGTATCGTGTATGTGTTTTTCTGCTACGTGTTTTCTTTCTGTGTCTGATTGGGTGCCTTTTTCATGATTCCTGTTATATTTTCCTTAAGTTCTGGTATTTTATGTTTACTATTAAGGAAACATATCAGATGGGTCCAAGGGTTTCGATATTGTTTGGGAAAGTACTGGGTCTCCAGTAGTTAGTTCATTGGCGATTGCAGAGAAGTTGCTCCTCTTTAGTCGTACAAATCCGAAACCAGTTATTTTTTGGTGCATGGGGTGGCTAAGGAACCTTCTATATTTCTCCGCTTGTTGCAATACTTTAGTGACTCGTCTGCCATCTAAGGGTTGTAAACTTATTACTGTTTCTAGAGTGTTGATAGGTGTAGATTTCATAGCACCAGTGATGATACGGGCAGCTTGGTTCTGTGTTCTGTTAATTTTGCTAAGGTGTGATTTTGGAAGCTATATCCTAGGCATTAACTCCATACTCTAGGATTGGTCTGACTATTCCTAAGTATAGTCGTTTCAAGATATTGCTGTCTGCTCCCCAGTCCATTCCTGCCAATTTCTTCATAATATTTGTTCGTTTTATGGCTTTTTTTCCTTGCTCTGTCTCTCTGATTTTTCCAAGTCATTCTGCGATTCATGGTGACGCCAAGATATGTTGGGTTTTGGTCAATAGGGGGTGTATGGTCTTTTATCTTCAAGTTTGCAGAGAGTGTGTTTCTTGATAGGCTGAAAATTGTATATGTAGTTTTTTTTTCGTTAATTGATAAGAACCAGGTGATCGTCCATTTTTCAAGTTCACCTAGGGCATCTTGCATCCTGGGTCCAGCCACCGACATACTTTCCTCGCAAGCCCATAACGCCAGATCATCTGCGTATATAGCTGAGTGTATTCTGGGTGGAATGTCCATTACGATGTCATTTATGAAAATTAAAAATAGTGTTGGGGACAAGACTCCGCCTTGTGGGACACCTTGTTCGATTGTGACCTTCTTACTTAGTTGTTCAAAAGGCACACAACTAGATGCATCGGTTACATACCATCATAAGAAACAGATAATCAAATCAATCAGAGGACCACAAGCCCCAATTCAGGATGCCTTTCATAATATGAATAAATGTGAACAAGTTATCATTATACGTCTCAGAACAGGACACAATCGACTCCATAGTCACATGTATACAAAATTCATGATCGGCACCTCAACTACTTGTATATGTGGAGAGGCGCCCCAGACTGCTGAGCACATACTTCAAGACTGCACTGAATATAGTAAACTGAGGAAAATCCATTGGCCCATAGAAACTACACTACAGACAAAAGTATATGGGCCAATGCAAGAATTACAAAATACAATAATACTTATACAGGAAACGACATTGCAGATATAGACAATCAATACTTCAGGCGAACGAAAGATAAATATAGTAATATGTTAATAAAATGTAAAAAAAAAATGTTTCACATAGTCTATTGTACTTTATATCTTGATAGAAGCACGAAAAAAGCGTGTTATACACATTTAAAACCAAAATTTATACACGCCACTGATGTACGTTTTAATCAATACAACGTTGTCTCAGCTGCCTTGTCCTTACACATAAGCCATATATAGATCACGTGACAAATCTGCACATAAACTATTAATTAATAACCCCATCTGTCGCATAAACAGCAACTGTGATATCGTGCTTGCCAATATGTCCTAACATTTTTTGTAAGGCGTATCAGGATTAAGGTGTAGCCATGAGTCACTGTTAAGCTTTTGTAAATATGTTTTATCGGTGCAATAACGATTCTGTTCGTGCTAGCGGTAAATAAGTTGAAGCAAGACAGCATAAGCTTATATTAAATGTACTTAAATCAACTTGTTCGTAGACGTTTGAGTGGGCAGATTGAAAATGTACAGCTTTTTAGACACAGAAAATATAAACAAATGCATATTGAAGGAAAGGTAGACTATGATTATATACATACATATGTGTGAATTTATATATATATATACATACAGACATACACACACAGACATACACACACAGACATATATATATATATATATATAAATATATATATATATATATAAACCACAGAAAGGTGCATATATATATATATATATATATATATATATATATATATATATATAGTAAAATGAAAGTATATATTTTCCATACAATATTCATAATGTATTGCAATAGTTTTAAAACAAAAAGTGTTTTTGTTTTTGTTTTATACTTATTTTTTTTCTTGTTTGACTTTCAGCGTCGAGGGAAGAATATAATCTGCGGTCTTTTGCTATTCTGTTTGCCTCTACTGCTTTTATGTTTCCCAGTGTTTCTACTATTCTATCAATCTATCTTTTTAGTGGTCGGCCTTTGATTTTGGTATTCTCGCAACGTTTTTTACAGGGTCATTGCGTTGTGTTTTGATATTTCTGTCCTATCATGTGACCAAACCTTTGTATCTGTTGTTTCATTATATATTATATGGCGAGAATTATTCCTAGCTTTTTTTTTTCTTTCTCAGTTTTTCATTTCTGATAATTTTTCTCATAGTTGTTATTATTTTCAAAACAAATTTCACAACGCATACACAGAACTTATGTACTTTTAGCACACACACATTATTTAGACGCGTAGACTCAGCAGCGACAGTCGCAAACCTAGAATTATTTTATTTCACCATCTTTCTTCTTTGAGTGGTCCAAGCATGTTGGTGATTACCGGAAGGCAAAATATTATCATTAGAGCTGCTTCATCCCAAAGAAGCGGAAGCATAATGATTGTGGAGGAGACGTGACGTGCAAAACTTCGATGATCGCGACTGTTTCTTCAACGTGATGGGACCGAGCATTGTGCTTTTCTAACATATATACCTGTATCTAGATAGACGAAGTCTAATGACAAACGATATTTCTCAAACATATATGCCATATATGTAAGCTAGCCATCCCATCAGAGACAGAGGAGATCAACGAGCTTTTATTTGCAGACGATCAGGCACTAATACATGAAACAATAGAAGACCTACAAGAACACTTAAACAAACTCAACATCTCAGGCACAAAATACAACACGAAAATCAACAAAACAGAAGTCATGAATGTCGCCAAAAATAAACAGAACATCAACATAAATATAGAAGGCAGACAACTGAAACAAGTAGAGGAATTCAAATACCTCGGAAGTCTAGTGACAAACGATAATTCTCAAACAGCAGAGATAGAATCAAGATGCAACAAAGCTTGTCAAATCATCGGACAGTTATCACCACTATTGTCCAACAAGGAAATAACTCTGGAGGCAAAACGAGCACTATACAATACAATCTTCATCACAACGTTGTGCTACCAATGCTAGACCTGGACCCTAGATGCAAGAACAATAAGAAAATTAACCTCTACAGAGATGAAATGTGTTAGACGAATGACAGGAAACAGTCTGAGAGATAAGATCAGAAATGAAGAACTGAGAAAAAAGCTAGGAATAGCCCTCGCCATAGAATATATAAGGAAACAACAGATAAAATGGTTTGGCCACGTACAAGGCAGAAAGAACAAAACACAACACAACAAGCTTTCAACAAACGTTGTGAGAACACCAGACCCAAGGGTCGACCACGAAAAAGATGGGTCGATGAAATATTAGAAGCACTAGGAAACATAACAGCAGCAGAGGCGAACAGAAGAGCAAAAGACCGCAAATTATATCTCCCCTCGACGCTGAAAGGCAAATGAGGAATGAAAGAAGAATAAGAAGCAGAAGATCTAGATAGACGGATGGTATTATTCACTTTACAGACTGGAGATATTAATTAGGAGATCTGAAAACAATATGATGATTATGTTAGTTAACCTCCACCCCATTCCCAGATGCTAAATTACGTTCTCATCCATCCCAAAGAAGCATAATCACATTTTTTTCTTGCCGATTGCACCGCGCTGAGCTTCTGTGATCGGTGTTTTGGTTACTAGCTGGTTGTAGTTGCCAAGGTTTCCTCATCAGTAATAGTTCTTCCTGGGAAATCATCACATTCTGCTTCAAAATAGCATACTAATTATTGAATTATTCAGTCAATATTTGGATGATTCTGTCCAGGAGTCAGCTACCGTAACATACATCTTGCAGACATTCTGTCAACATTTGGTTGCTTCTGTCCAGGAGTCAGCTACCGTAACATACATCTTGCAGCAATTCTGTCAACATTTGGTTGCTTCTGTCCAGGAGTCAGCTACCGTAACATATACCTTGCAGCAATTCTGTCAACATTTGGTTGCTTCTGTCCAGGAGTCAGCTACCGTAACATATACCTTGCAGCAATTCTATCAACATTTGGTTGCTTCTGTCCAGGAGTCAGCTACCGTAACATATACCTTGCAGCAATTCTGTCAACATTTGGTTGCTTCTGTCCAGGAGTCAGCTACCGCAACATATACCTTGCAGCAATTCTGTCAACATTTGGTTGCTTCTGTCCAGGAGTCAGCTACCGTAACATATACCTTGCAGCAATTCTGTCAATATTTGGTTGCTTCTGTCCAGGAGTCAGCTACCGTAACATATACCTTGCAGCAATTCTGTCAACATTTGGTTGCTTCTGTCCAGGAGTCAGCTACCGTAACATATACCGTGCAGACACTCTATCATATTTGAGTTGTTGATGAGTTAATTTTAGGGATGAGTCATGGCTAAACTTGAGGTTTAAAGTTATTTCTGTGACCTACCTCGAGAATTTTCCAAACCTCGCATAAGGATGTGGATGTGACAAGACATAGAAAGTGTAGCAAAACATATGCGAGTTATATGGAAAGAGACGCAGTATCACTGAAGTATGTGGAGAGAAGAGCAGATTAACAGTGAAGTATATGGAGAGAAGAACAAATTAACATTGAAGTAGATGGAGAGAAGAACAGATTAACAGTGAAGTAGAAGGATAGAAGAGCAGATTAACAGTGAAGTATATGGAGAGAAGAGCAGATTAACAGTGAAGTATATGGAGAGAAGAGCAGATTTACAGTGAAGTAGAAGGATAGAAGAGCAGATTAACAGTGAAGTATATGGCGAAAATAGCAGATTAATGCTAAGGTATATGGAGAGAGCAAACATCAAAAGAAGTAATACCAGTGACTAAAAGAATCAACAAAAAGAAATGGATGACAGAAGAAATATTACAACTAATGGACGAAAGAAGAAAACATAAGAAAGAAGAACGGACATACAAAATATTGCACAAAGAGATCCAAAACAAGTGCAGAGAAGCAAAGGCAGGATGGTTAAAACAGAAATGTGAAGAAATGGAAAAACAACAAAAGAAAGACCCAAAATTTATGCACAATCAGTTAAATGAATTAACAGGAAGAAAAGAAGTCAAAGTTTCAGGATGTGTGAAATCAAAAGAAGGAAATATAATAATGGGACAGGAGAAGACAATGGAAAGATGGACAGAATATATCAGTCAACTCTATGATGATGAAAGACCAGAATTAAACAATTCAAATGATGACACAGGACCACCAATAATGCAGAGTGAAGTGGAGGATGCAATTCAATACATGAAAAGAGGCAAAGCTCCAGGTCCTGACAATATAACAATCGAAGATATAAATGCATTAGGAGAGTTGGGAGTACAAGTCATAACAAAATTACTCAATGACATATATAACACTGGACATATACCCGAAGATCTACTAAAATCTATCTTTGTAGCCATACCGAAGAAGTCAGGCGCCACTGATTGTGAAGACCATCGCACTATTAGTCTCATGAGCCATATGATTAAAATATTAATAGAATAATCATGAGACGTGTAAGGAACAAAATAAAACCAGAAATAAGTGACGAACAATGTGGATTTGTGGAAGGAAAGGGCACCAATAATGCAATATACATCTTAAGGACATTGATAGAAAGATCTATAGAGAAAAAGAAAGATCTATATATGTGCTTTATAGACTACACAAAAGCATTTGACAAAGTAAAGCATGTGGAAATAATAAATATGCTGGAGAAATTAAACATTGATGGCAAGGATCTGCGAATCATAAAAAAACATGTACTGGCAACAAACAGCAGCTATACGAATTAACAACCAACAGGACAATTCCAATATATAAAATAAGGAGTCAGACAAGGCTGTGTTCTGTCACCGGATTTGTTTTCACTTTACAGCGAATATATTATGAGATCAATAGTATACAAAAAAGGAATTGAAGTCAACGGTCACAGCATAAATAATTTGCGATATGCGGATGACACAGTCTTAATAGCAGAGACAGAGAACGAACTACAAGAAATGATAGACATAATAGTAGAAGTAAGCAACAAGAAAGGTCTCAGTCTGAATAGTAAGAAAAAAGAAAGTAATGGTTATATCGAAGAAACAATCATCACTATCATGCAGCATAAAAATAAACGAGACAAATCTGAAACAAGCACAACGTTTCAAATACTTGGGCACAATAATTACATCAGATGGGAGATGCACCGCAGAAATAAAAAGCAGAATAGCTCAGGCCAAAATAGCATTTCAGAAAATGAAAAATATATTATGCAACAAATCTATGTCAATAAAAATGAGAAAGAGAGTTCATCGGTGCTATATAGAACCAATTCTGACCTATGGAAGCGAATCATGGACAGTAGACAAACAAATGAAAAGACGATTAGAGGCCACAGAGATGGGATTTCTCAGAAGAATGTTGAAAGTTCCCTGGACAGGTAAAAAGACCAATGAGGAAGTTCTCAAAGAGGCCAACACAAAAAGGGAGCTCTTACAAAACATCAGAAAGAAGCAATTAACATTTTTCGGGCACATCATGAGAAGAGAAAAGTTGGAATACTTGGTTACAACTGGCAAAATAAAAGGAAGGAGAGATCGCGGACGACAAAGAGAGAAAATACTGGATAGCTTGGTTTCATGTCATGGAAAACAGTCAACAACAGAACTGATACGATGCACTGTAGATTGAAGATTGTGGAGGGACATGATCGCCTACGCCAACCGGCAGGGTACATGATGATGATGATGATGATATGGAGAGAAGAAAAAATTAACAGTGAAGTAGATGGAGAGAAGAACAGATTAACAGTTGTTGTTGTTGCGTTCGCCAGCATTCAACTCTGACGAAGTCCCTAAAGACTAGGAACTGAATGTTACGTGTTAATCCATTTTTCCCTGGCAGCCGTGTGCACAGGGGTCCCTCGCCGTACAGGCTGATAACTCCTACTTCGAAGGTACTCATGATTTTTCTGTCGATAAGTAACTTGACGTTTCAAGCCGGGCCTCACTGCTGAGACCAGGGGTGGTTGCCGCAGAGAGAAACCATAAATAAAATTCCCAACCGGTGTAGCCGAGATCTGAACCCACAACCTCTCTGTCCCGAGGTCGGCGTCTTGCCTCGAGACCAACCAGTCCTCCTTGGACTTGGGATATAAGGAAACTGCAACAAGGAACACTTTTCATGCATAGACTGGAATGGTTCCTGCCGCCTATCCACCATATACCAGAAGTTCACGTCCTACCGAAAGTGATGATCGTCATATTTCTTTAAAAATGTATAGTGCTTGATGATGTTAGGCCATCGTTGTTAACTCCGATTTCGAACATATAAACACACAGTTAGTCATCAGATTATCCCAGTCGCACATCAAACCGTTAGATTAGCCTACGGCCGGTCTAGGGATTTACGATGAGCCATTACGATGACGTAGCACACATAATAATATCGCACTGCAATGACGCGCCCTTTAGAATCCTGATTACTCTAGTGAATGCAGCTTACGACGAACAGAACACGGTACAAATTCCCTAAAGAGATAAAACTGCGGCTAACGAAACATTTCACAATTAATTTAATGAGTAACATGGAAATAACTTGCGTCAAGCAAATCCAACAACGGTCATGAACAGCACCAATGTGACGTAAAGCGCATAACAAGCCTAGACGATGGAAGGTCGCATTCACCATACTTGATTTGTCGAAAATGGAATATTGCCGGCGTACGACATTGTTTTATCGGCGCAGATGTAATAAGTAGATTATCATCTTGACTTTAACGCATAGGAGTGCAATGGAGAACCGAAATTAATCACACATCGAATGCACTTTCTGCAGCGATCGAGAGCACGTGGACTAGATCCGCCATCTTAGAAACGGAAGTTCAACAGTGAAATATATGGAGAGAAGAGCAGATTAATTGTAAGTATATGGAGAGAAGAACAGATTAATGGTAAGTATATGGAGAATATCCCGTGTGTTACCGGGGCCTCATTATGTGGGAAGTAAAGAATAGTGACACTGTGACCTTCCAGGCATGTCGTAAGAGGCGACTAAGGAGGTTGATCGATGGCTTGACAAGCTGTCATTGTAAAAATCATTGTTATGGAAACAGAACCATAGATTTTAGAAGCAGTGATCTCTGCAATATGTGCCACTTCGGCACGCAGGGGTTTCTGTTTTTGAGATTGTAGTTCTGCCCTATGTGCCGTCTTCGGCTCGAAAGGACAATAGATAGATAGATAGATATGGAGAGAAGGAGCTGCGATAGCTCAGTGGTTAGTGAACTGGACTACCACGGAGAAGGGGTAGGGTTCGATCCCAACCGACGGCTTCCGGGTTCACCCAGCCTTAAGTGGGTACCGGATTTTTTTCTGGGAAAGTAAAGCAGCACGGGCGTAATACTGACCACATTACCCCAAAAATCATGTGCTGAAGGTCTGTAAAATAAAGGGTCACTAACGCCATATTTCCCTATACACCACTTGGCGTGACGGGGGTACTTTACTTTACTTATATGGAGAGAAGAACAGATTAACAGTGAAGTATATGGAGAGAATGCCGCGATAGCTCAGTGGTTAGTGAACTGGACTACAGAGGACAAGAGGTAGTTCGATCTCAATCGACGTCTACCGGTTCACCCAGCCTTCAATGGGTACCAGATTTTTTTCTGGGAAAGTAAAGCGGCATGGACGTAATATCGACACTATCTATTAACCTTTCGAGCCGTTGCCGGCCCATAGGGCGTAGACCAAGATACACCTCATATCTGGATTTTTGTTCTAGCAGTTTTCTTTTAAAGATATTTTATCAAATCTCGCCATTTGTCTCTGTTCTGTGCAAGCAGCTTTATCTCATTGAGGGAGCCGAACCCTGTTGCTCTTGCCTCTCTCATCAATGTTCTTCTCAGTGTCTCCCTGGGTCTTCCTCTTTTTCTCTTACCTGTTGTTTCCCATATGAGGGCCTGCTTTGCTATTCGGTTAATATTGACACACTACCCCAAAAAGCATGTGCCGAAGGTCTGCAAAATTTATGGTCACTGACACCATATTCCCTATACGCCACTTGGCGTGATGGCTTTACTTTTTTATATGGAGTGAACAGGTCAATAGTAAAACCAACGGGCAGATAGACAAACCAACGATGCTACTCACGGATTGAGAGGTACAATAACAGAGATGAGATGTAAGAACAGGTAATAAACTCCACAATGAAACATAACAACATGGAACAGTAATTAGAATAAGAGTCGCATATCAGTCGGAGACGGAGAGCGAGAGATAGTTTTAATTTAAAAAAATAATGTATAAGGATTTAGAGACAACGCAAGCAGACCAACAATAAACCAAACGGAAAGAGAGACAGATCACCAATGAAACACAAGGACAGAGAGGAAACTGTTGGGCTGTGGTTATATAAGGACGGAGAAGAAACAGTCCAACAATGGAGTACAAGGACGGAATAGAGAGAGTCCGACAATGGAATACAAGGACGGAGCAGAGACAGTCCGACAATGGAGTACAAGGACGGAATAGAGACAGTCCGACAACGGAATACAAGGACGGAGCAGAGACAGTCCGACAATGGAATACAAGGACGGAGCAGTGACAGTCCAGCAATGGAGTACAAGGACGGAGCAGAGACAGTCCGACAATGGAATACAAGGACGGAGCAGAGACAGTCCGACAATGGAATACAAGGACGGAGCAGAGACAGTCCGACAATGGAGTACAAGGACGGAATAGAGACAGTCTGACAATGGAGTACAAGGACGGAATAGAGACAGTCTGACAATGGAATACAAGGACGGAGCAGAGACAATCCGACAATGGAATACAAGGACGGAGCAGAGACAGTCCGACAATGGAATACAAGGACGGAGCAGAGACAGTCCGACAATGGAGTACAAGGACGGAATAGAGACAGTCTGACAATGGAGTACAAGGACGGAATAGAGACAGTCTGACAATGGAATACAAGGACGGAGCAGAGACAGTCCGACAATGGAGTACAAGGACGGAATAGAGACAGTCCGACAATGGAATACAAGGACGGAGCAGAGACAGTCCGACAATGGAATACAAGGACGGAGCAGTGACAGTCCAGCAATGGAGTACAAGGACGGAATAGAGACAGTCCGACAATGGAATACAAGGATGAAGTAGAGACAGTCCAACAATGGAGTACAAGGACGGAATAGAGACAGTCCGACAATGGAATACAAAGACGGAGCAGAGACAGTCCGACAATGGAATACAAGGATGAAGTTGAGACAGTCCGACAATGGACTACAAGGATGAAGTAGAGACAGTCCGACAATGGAATACAAGGACGGAGCAGAGACAGTCCAACAATGGAGTACAAGGACGGAATAGTGACAGTCCGACAATGGAATACAAGGATGGAGTAGAGACAGTCCGACAATGGAATACAAGGATGAAGTTGAGACAGTCCGACAATGGACTACAAGGATGAAGTAGAGACAGTCCGACAATGGAATACAAGGATAAAGTAGGGACAGTCTGACAATGGAATACAATGATGGAGTAGAGACAGTCCGACAATGGAATACAAGGATGAAGTACAGACAGTCCGACAATGGAATACAAGGATGAAGTAGAGAAAGTCCGACAATGGAATACAAGGATGAAGTAGAGACAGTCCGACAATGGAATACAAGGATGGAGTAGAGACAGTCCGACAATGGAATACAAGGATGGAGTAGAGACAGTCCGACAATGGAATACAAGGATGAAGTAGAGACAGTCCGACAATGGAATACAAGGATGGAGTAGAGACAGTCCGACAATGGAATACAAGGATGAAGTAGAGACAGTCCGACAATGGAATACAAGGATGAAGTAGAGACAGTCCGACAATGGATTACAAGGATGGAGTAGAGACAGTCCGACAATGGAATACAAGGATGGAGTAGAGACAGTCCGACAATGGAATACAAGGACGGAGCAGAGACAGTCCAACAATGGAGTACAAGGACGGAATAGAGACAGTCCGACAATGGAATACAAGGATGGAGTAGAGACAGTCCGACAATGGAATACAAGGACGGAGCAGAGACAGTCCAACAATGGAGTACAAGGACGGAATAGAGACAGTCCGACAATGGAATACAAGGATGGAGTAGAGACAGTCCGACAATGGAATACAAGGATGAAGTTGAGACAGTCCGACAATGGACTACAAGGATGAAGTAGAGACAGTCCGACAATGGAATACAAGGATGAAGTAGAGACAGTCCGACAATGGAATACAATGATGGAGTAGAGACAGTCCGACAATGGATTACAAGGATGGAGTAGAGACAGTCCGACAATGGAATACAAGGATGGAGTAGAGACAGTCCGACAATGGAATACAAGGATGGAGTAGAGACAGTCCGACAATGGAATACAAGGATGAAGTAGAGACAGTCCGAGAATGGAATACAAAGACGGAGCAGAAACAGTCCGACAATGGAATACAAGGATGAAGTTGAGACAGTCCGACAATGGACTACAAGGATGAGTAGAGACAGTCCGACAATGGAATACAAGGATGGAGTAGAGACAGTCCGACAATGGAATACAAGGATGGAGTAGAGACAGTCCGACAATGGAATACAAGGATGAAGTAGAGACAGTCCGACAATGGAATACAAGGATGAAGTAGAGACAGTCCGACAATGGAATACAAGGATGAAGTACAGACAGTCCGACAATGGAATACAAGGATGAAGTAGAGAAAGTCCGACAATGGAATACAAGGATGAAGTAGAGACAGTCCGACAATGGAATACAAGGATGGAGTAGAGACAGTCCGACAATGGAATACAAGGATGGAGTAGAGACAGTCCGACAATGGAATACAAGGATGAAGTAGAGACAGTCCGACAATGGAATACAAGGATGGAGTAGAGACAGTCCGACAATGGAATACAAGGATGAAGTAGAGACAGTCCGACAATGGAATACAAGGATGAAGTAGAGACAGTCCGACAATGGATACAAGGATTGAGTAGAGACAGTCCGACAATGGAATACAAGGATGGAGTAGAGACAGTCCGACAATGGAATACAAGGACGGAGCAGAGACAGTCCAACAATGGAGTACAAGGACGGAATAGAGACAGTCCGACAATGGAATACAAGGATGGAGTAGAGACAGTCCGACAATGGAATACAAGGACGGAGCAGAGACAGTCGACAATGGAATACAAGGACGGAATAGAGACAGTCCGACAATGGAATACAAGGATGGAGTAGAGACAGTCCGACAATGGAATACAAGGATGAAGTTGAGACAGTCCGACAATGGACTACAAGGATGAAGTAGAGACAGTCCGACAATGGAATACAAGGATAAAGTAGAGACAGTCCGACAATGGAATACAAGGATGGAGTAGAGACAGTCCGACAATGGAATACAAGGATGGAGTAGAGACAGTCCGACAATGGAATACAAGGATGGAGTAGAGACAGTCCGACAATGGAATACAAGGATGGAGTAGAGACAGTCCGACAATGGAATACAAGGATGGAGTAGAGACAGTCCGACAATGGAATACAAGGATGAAGTAGAGACAGTCCGACAATGGAATACAAAGACGGAGCAGAGACAGTCCGACAATGGAATACAAGGATGAAGTTGAGACAGTCCGACAATGGACTACAAGGATGAAGTAGAGACAGTCCGACAATGGAATACAAGGATGGAGTAGAGACAGTCCGACAATGGAATACAAGGATGGAGTAGAGACAGTCCGACAATGGAATACAAGGATGAAGTAGAGACAGTCCGACAATGGAATACAAGGATGAAGTACAGACAGTCCGACAATGGAATACAAGGATGAAGTAGAGAAAGTCCGACAATGGAATACAAGGATGAAGTAGAGACAGTCCGACAATGGAATACAAGGATGGAGTAGAGACAGTCCGACAATGGAATACAAGGATGGAGTAGAGACAGTCCGACAATGGAATACAAGGATGAAGTAGAGACAGTCCGACAATGGAATACAAGGATGAAGTAGAGACAGTCCGACAATGGAATACAAGGATGAAGTACAGACAGTCCGACAATGGAATACAAGGATGAAGTAGAGAAAGTCCGACAATGGAATACAAGGATGAAGTAGAGACAGTCCGACAATGGAATACAAGGATGGAGTAGAGACAGTCCGACAATGGAATACAAGGATGGAGTAGAGACAGTCCGACAATGGAATACAAGGATGAAGTAGAGACAGTCCGACAATGGAATACAAGGATGGAGTAGAGACAGTCCGACAATGGAATACAAGGATGAAGTAGAGACAGTCCGACAATGGAATACAAGGATGAAGTAGAGACAGTCCGACAATGGATTACAAGGATGGAGTAGAGACAGTCCGACAATGGAATACAAGGATGGAGTAGAGACAGTCCGACAATGGAATACAAGGACGGAGCAGAGACAGTCCAACAATGGAGTACAAGGACGGAATAGAGACAGTCCGACAATGGAATACAAGGATGGAGTAGAGACAGTCCGACAATGGAATACAAGGACGGAGCAGAGACAGTCCAACAATGGACTACAAGGATGAAGTAGAGACAGTCCGACAATGGAATACAAGGATGGAGTAGAGACAGTCCGACAATGGAATACAAGGATGGAGTAGAGACAGTCCGACAATGGAATACAAGGATGAAGTAGAGACAGTCCGACAATGGAATACAAGGATGAAGTAGAGACAGTCCGACAATGGAATACAAGGATGAAGTACAGACAGTCCGACAATGGAATACAAGGATGAAGTAGAGAAGTCCGACAATGGAATACAAGGATGAAGTAGAGACAGTCCGACAATGGAATACAAGGATGGAGTAGAGACAGTCCGACAATGGAATACAAGGATAGAGTAGAGACAGTCCGACAATGGAATACAAGGATGAAGTAGAGACAGTCCGACAATGGAATACAAGGATGGAGTAGAGACAGTCCGACAATGGAATACAAGGATGAAGTAGAGACAGTCCGACAATGGAATACAAGGATGGAGTAGAGACAGTCCGACAATGGATTACAAGGATGGAGTAGAGACAGTCCGACAATGGAATACAAGGATGGAGTAGAGACAGTCCGACAATGGAATACAAGGACGGAGCAGAGACAGTCCAACAATGGAGTACAAGGACGGAATAGAGACAGTCCGACAATGGAATACAAGGATGGAGTAGAGACAGTCCGACAATGGAATACAAGGACGGAGCAGAGACAGTCCAACAATAGAGTACAAGGACGGAATAGAGACAGTCCGACAATGGAATACAAGGATGGAGTAGAGACAGTCCGACAATGGAATACAAGGATGAAGTTGAGACAGTCCGACAATGGACTACAAGGATGAAGTAGAGACAGTCCGACAATGGAATACAAGGATAAAGTAGAGACAGTCCGACAATGGAATACAATGATGGAGTAGAGACAGTCCGACAATGGAATACAAGGATGGAGTAGAGACAGTCCGACAATGGAATACAAGGATGGAGTAGAGACAGTCCGACAATGGAATACAAGGATGGAGTAGAGACAGTCCGACAATGGAATACAAGGATGGAGTAGAGACAGTCCGACAATGGAATACAAGGATGAAGTAGAGACAGTCCGACAATGGAATACAAGACGGAGCAGAGACAGTCCGACAATGGAATACAAGGATGAAGTTGAGACAGTCCGACAATGGACTACAAGATGAAGTAGAGACAGTCCGACAATGGAATACAAGGATGGAGTAGAGACAGTCCGACAATGGAATACAAGGATGGAGTAGAGACAGTCCGACAATGGAATACAAGGATGAAGTAGAGACAGTCCGACAATGGAATACAAGGATGAAGTACAGACAGTCCGACAATGGAATGCAAGGATGAAGTAGAGAAGTCCGACAATGGAATACAAGGATGAAGTAGAGACAGTCCGACAATGGAATACAAGGATGGAGTAGAGACAGTCCGACAATGGAATACAAGGATGGAGTAGAGACAGTCCGACAATGGAATACAAGGATGAAGTAGAGACAGTCCGACAATGGAATACAATGATGAAGTAGAGACAGTCCGACAATGGAATACAAGGATGAAGTACAGACAGTCCGACAATGGAATACAAGGATGAAGTAGAGAAAGTCCGACAATGGAATACAAGGATGAAGTAGAGACAGTCCGACAATGGAATACAAGGATGGAGTAGAGACAGTCCGACAATGGAATACAAGGATGGAGTAGAGACAGTCCGACAATGGAATACAAGGATGAAGTAGAGACAGTCCGACAATGGAATACAAGGATGGAGTAGAGACAGTCCGACAATGGAATACAAGGATGAAGTAGAGACAGTCCGACAATGGAATACAAGGATGAAGTAGAGACAGTCCGACAATGGATTACAAGGATGGAGTAGAGACAGTCCGACAATGGAATACAAGGATGGAGTAGAGACAGTCCGACAATGGAATACAAGGACGGAGCAGAGACAGTCCAACAATGGAGTACAAGGACGGAATAGAGACAGTCCGACAATGGAATACAAGGATGGAGTAGAGACAGTCCGACAATGGAATACAAGGATGAAGTTGAGACAGTCCGACAATGGACTACAAGGATGAAGTAGAGACAGTCCGACAATGGAATACAAGGATAAGTAGAGACAGTCCGACAATGGAATACAATGATGGAGTAGAGACAGTCCGACAATGGAATACAAGGATGGAGTAGAGACAGTCCGACAATGGAATACAAGGATGGAGTAGAGACAGTCCGACAATGGAATACAAGGATGGAGTAGAGACAGTCCGACAATGGAATACAAGGATGGAGTAGAGACAGTCCGACAATGGAATACAAGGATGAAGTAGAGACAGTCCGACAATGGAATACAAAGACGGAGCAGAGACAGTCCGACAATGGAATACAAGGATGAAGTTGAGACAGTCCGACAATGGACTACAAGGATGAAGTAGAGACAGTCCGACAATGGAATACAAGGATGAAGTACAGACAGTCCGACAATGGAATGCAAGGATGAAGTAGAGAAAGTCCGACAATGGAATACAAGGATGAAGTAGAGACAGTCCGACAATGGAATACAAGGATGGAGTAGAGACAGTCCGACAATGGAATACAAGGATGGAGTAGAGACAGTCCGACAATGGAATACAAGGATGAAGTAGAGACAGTCCGACAATGGAATACAAGGATGAAGTAGAGACAGTCCGACAATGGAATACAAGGATGAAGTACAGACAGTCCGACAATGGAATACAAGGATGAAGTAGAGAAAGTCCGACAATGGAATACAAGGATGAAGTAGAGACAGTCCGACAATGGAATACAAGGATGGAGTAGAGACAGTCCGACAATGGAATACAAGGATGGAGTAGAGACAGTCCGACAATGGAATACAAGGATGAAGTAGAGACAGTCCGACAATGGAATACAAGGATGGAGTAGAGACAGTCCGACAATGGAATACAAGGATGAAGTAGAGACAGTCCGACAATGGAATACAAGGATGAAGTAGAGACAGTCCGACAATGGATTACAAGGATGGAGTAGAGACAGTCCGACAATGGAATACAAGGATGGAGTAGAGACAGTCCGACAATGGAATACAAGGACGGAGCAGAGACAGTCCAACAATGGAGTACAAGGACGGAATAGAGACAGTCCGACAATGGAATACAAGGATGGAGTAGAGACAGTCCGACAATGGAATACAAGGATGAAGTTGAGACAGTCCGACAATGGACTACAAGGATGAAGTAGAGACAGTCCGACAATGGAATACAAGGATAAAGTAGAGACAGTCCGACAATGGAATACAATGATGGAGTAGAGACAGTCCGACAATGGAATACAAGGATGGAGTAGAGACAGTCCGACAATGGAATACAAGGATGGAGTAGAGACAGTCCGACAATGGAATACAAGGATGGAGTAGAGACAGTCCGACAATGGAATACAAGGATGGAGTAGAGACAGTCCGACAATGGAATACAAGGATGAAGTAGAGACAGTCCGACAATGGAATACAAAGACGGAGCAGAGACAGTCCGACAATGGAATACAAGGATGAAGTTGAGACAGTCCGACAATGGACTACAAGGATGAAGTAGAGACAGTCCGACAATGGAATACAAGGATGGAGTAGAGACAGTCCGACAATGGAATACAAGGATGGAGTAGAGACAGTCCGACAATGGAATACAAGGATGAAGTAGAGACAGTCCGACAATGGAATACAAGGATGGGGTAGAGGCAGTCCGACAATGGAATACAGGATGAAGTAGAGACAGTCCGACAATGGAATACAAGGATGAAGTACAGACAGTCCGACAATGGAATGCAAGGATGAAGTAGAGAAAGTCCGACAATGGAATACAAGGATGAAGTAGAGACAGTCCGACAATGGAATACAAGGATGGAGTAGAGACAGTCCGACAATGGAATACAAGGATGGAGTAGAGACAGTCCGACAATGGAATACAAGGATGAAGTAGAGACAGTCCGACAATGGAATACAAGGATGAAGTAGAGACAGTCCGACAATGGAATACAAGGATGAAGTACAGACAGTCCGACAATGGAATACAAGGATGAAGTAGAGAAAGTCCGACAATGGAATACAAGGATGAAGTAGAGACAGTCCGACAATGGAATACAAGGATGGAGTAGAGACAGTCCGACAATGGAATACAAGGATGGAGTAGAGACAGTCCGACAATGGAATACAAGGATGAAGTAGAGACAGTCCGACAATGGAATACAAGGATGGAGTAGAGACAGTCCGACAATGGAATACAAGGATGAAGTAGAGACAGTCCGACAATGGAATACAAGGATGAAGTAGAGACAGTCCGACAATGGATTACAAGGATGGAGTAGAGACAGTCCGACAATGGAATACAAGGATGGAGTAGAGACAGTCCGACAATGGAATACAAGGACGGAGCAGAGACAGTCCAACAATGGAGTACAAGGACGGAATAGAGACAGTCCGACAATGGAATACAAGGATGGAGTAGAGACAGTCCGACAATGGAATACAAGGATGAAGTTGAGACAGTCCGACAATGGACTACAAGGATGAAGTAGAGACAGTCCGACAATGGAATACAAGGATAAAGTAGAGACAGTCCGACAATGGAATACAATGATGGAGTAGAGACAGTCCGACAATGGAATACAAGGATGGAGTAGAGACAGTCCGACAATGGAATACAAGGATGGAGTAGAGACAGTCCGACAATGGAATACAAGGATGGAGTAGAGACAGTCCGACAATGGAATACAAGGATGGAGTAGAGACAGTCCGACAATGGAATACAAGGATGAAGTAGAGACAGTCCGACAATGGAATACAAAGACGGAGCAGAGACAGTCCGACAATGGAATACAAGGATGAAGTTGAGACAGTCCGACAATGGACTACAAGGATGAAGTAGAGACAGTCCGACAATGGAATACAAGGATGGAGTAGAGACAGTCCGACAATGGAATACAAGGATGGAGTAGAGACAGTCCGACAATGGAATACAAGGATGAAGTAGAGACAGTCCGACAATGGAATACAAGGATGGGGTAGAGGCAGTCCGACAAGGGAATACAAGGATGGGATAGAGACAGTCCGACAAGGGAATACAAGGATGGGGTAAAGACAGTCCGACAATGGAATACAAGGACAGAGAAGAAGCAGTTCGACATTGAAACCCAAAGGCGGAGAAGAAAATCAAAATGCACACAGAAAAAAATGTCATTAAAAAAAAAGCTTACAGATCACGAAGTAGGCAAAAATGAATAACTTTGGCAGGAATGCATATCTTCAAACGACATGAGTAAAGAATGACAGGTTTACCTTCTGGAACATAAAGAGAGCACTTTGAACATTTTAGCAAATCGAACTGACAAACTTTCAATCGTTAGGAGTAAGCGCTTTTAGCCGTTTAACACTTCAATAATTTGTCTTATCTTTTGGGTTGAAGTATATTAATTCTTTATTAAATAAATTAGTCACTTTTATATTATTTCCAAACACTTTATATTTCGGAATGTTGCTTCGTTTCTTGTTCAATCATAATATGGATGCAATTAGGCTTGCAATTGTTACAGAGCTTAATATTGATCCTCCAAGGAAAAGATCAGACCAACAGCTATAAAATGATATTTTCGGGATAATTGTTTAACAATAGACATAGTACATACACACATAACACCAGAGCTAAAGCTAAGGATTGCAAAATGTTATATATTCTCAACGTTCCTGTATGGTGAAGAAACATGGACATTAGAGAAGGAAACATAACAGAAAATTGAAGCCTTTAAAATGTGGATTTACAGAACAATATGAAGAATTTGGTGGAACGAAAAGAACAGAAATGATGAAGTCTTACAACAAATAAAAATGAAAAGAGAACTACTAAATACAATTAGAGCAAGACAAATGAAATTTTGGGGTATGTTAAAAGACACAGCAGCCTACTAAAAGTAATCTTTGAAGGGAAAATACAAGGTAAAAGAGCCAGGCCAAGACTAACATGGACGAGTAACATCAAAAGATGGACAACTCACCTATGATAACTTGCATCATCAAAGCAAAGAGACAGAGATGAATGGCGCTCCACGATAGTAAACCTTCGATGCGGAACACAATGATGATGATGAATATACATAGATTTTCATGGGTTGGTTTTTGTTTGATGTAAATCTTGAGTGATAAATTATTATTTGAAATGATAGGTTTAAGTAAAAAAAGACTACAATCATATCAGTCTGAACTCGACGATATTACCATGTAACCAAAGAACAATAGCCTCGTCTCAACGAGTAGAAAATGCAAACAAATTAGGAAAAAGATAATTAATTTGGCTTTGGTGATATAACTAATTATCACGTTACGCCTGTTTAAGCAGCTGGAAATACATATGGCGTTAATCAAATATCATGAGTTATCGACATTTTCCTTACTGAGTTTCTATTTCAGTCCGCACCGTTGAGAGTTGTTTCCTTATTGGTTCATCCCTTTCGGGTGGTACGAGACAGACTGGGTTATTTTGAGGTTTGATATCAGCAGCATGCACTCGTGTGGACTCACGTTTCCTGTTGCGCAAACACTGGAGACTGGATTGGACGCTGGAGGGTCACTATAAACTAGCAACAACAAACCTAAAAGCGGTGCGATAATAAACAACTGGTTAGTCTGCGTTTCTGGGTGTGGTTACACAAAGATGGTCTTAGAGTGACTTGTTAACAAGTGATACAAACAAATAGAAGATATTTTTTTAATTTTATTTATGAGGAGGGGAAAAAAAGAAAATGATATCTGAATAGACGTGTCGATAGACATATTGATTTGAATAAATTGATCAATGGATTAATAAATATAGGTAGTAACAGGCAGATCAAGAATGTATAAATAATCTTCTTCTTTTACTTTTTAGCTCCCGGTGGAGCATAGGTCTTCAACAAACACTTTCCAAGTCGTTCTGTTTTTTGCCATTCTTTTAAGATCATTCTATGTCTTCCCCATCATCTTCATCTCTGCTTCTATCTGTCTTATCCAAGAATTCCTTGGTCTTCCTCTTTGTCTTTTCCCTGGGGATTCCAAAAAAGGGCCTGTTGTGTAATACTCTCAGTTGGCTTCCGTAGTGTGTGTCCTTTCCATCGCCATCGTCTTCGCTGTATCTCTTTATCCACTGGTACTTGACCGGTACAAAAAAAAATAGTAAATAATATAATGGATAGATACAAAGATTGATCGCTTAAAAAGCGTATAGATGAAAATGAGATTTGAGTGAAAATTTTTGCGCCAAAATGTCTTCTTTATATTAAATCAACTATATTTTATGTCTTCTTTATATTAAATCAACTATATTTTATGTCTTCTTTACATTAAATCAACTATATTTTATGTCTTCTTTACATTAAATCAACTATATTTTATGTCTTCTTTACATTAAATCAACTATACTTTATGTCTTCTTTACATTAGATCAACTATATTTTTTGTCTTCTTTATATTAAATCAACTATATTTTATGTCTTCTTTACATTAGATCAACTATATTTTATGTCTTCTTTACATTAAATCAACTATATTTTATGTCTTCTTTACATTAAATCAACTATATTTTATGTCTTCTTTACATTAAATCAACTATATTTTATGTCTTCTTTGCATTAAGTCAACGATATTTTATATGTCTTCTTTACATAAATCAACTATTTCTTTATATTTAACTTGACAGGCGTGGAGAAAGAAAGAGCGATTTAGAGAAATGACCAACGAAGTGACTAAAAGGTCGAGTCAGATAAATCAGATAGATCTTAAGTTAAAAGTTATAGACAGACCGATCGATAGACTATCTTAGTGTGGACTTTAGTCTTGAGCTTGGACTGACGTCATCACAATTGGAACATTCCCATATCCGCTCTGCCCCCCCCCCCTTTTCCAGCAATCATCGAAGTGTTCGTCTAGTGATTGTTCCTGTCCAGCGCTGATTGTTCCTGTTCAGCGCTGATTGTTCCTGTCCAGCGCTGATTGTTCCTGTCCAGCGCTGATTGTTCCTGTCCAGCACTGATTGTTCCTGTTCAGCACTGATTGTTCCTGTCCAGCACTGATTGTTCCTGTCCAGCACTGATTGAACGTGTCGCGTTCTTTGCCTCTGAGAATGCTTTTCCTGCTTTCTCCATACGTGGCGTCGTGCTCCAACATTATTTTGACATGTGCATTATCCTCAGCTCCCTTAGTTTGATCTGGTTTAGTATAGTGGACAGGTCATTCCCACTGCAAATCAGACGTTCATAAGTGCTCAGAACTCCCCATAAGTATATTAAGTCATAAATAGACGTGCAGCAGGCTACACAGACCACTTCGAAGTTAGATCAAGTGTAAGACAGGGGTGCGTACTATCCCCCCTACTGTTTATTACATACTTGGACCATATATGCAAGCTAGCCAACCCATCAGAGACAGAGGAGATCAACGAGCTTTTATTTGCAGACGATCAGGCACTAATACATGAAACAATAGAAGACCTACAAGAACACTTAAACAAACTCAACATCTCAGGCACAAAATACAACATGAAAATCAACAAAACAGAAGTCATGAATGTCGCCAAAAATAAACAGAACATAAACATAACTATAGAAGACAGACAACTGAAACAAGTAGAGGAATTCAAATACCTCGGAAGTCTAGTGACAAACGATAATTCTCAAACAGCAGAGATAGAATCAAGATGCAAAAAAGCTTGTCAAATCATTGGACAGTTATCACCGCTATTGTCCAACAAGGAAATAACTCTGGAGGCAAAACGAGCACTATACAATACAATCTCCATCCCAACGTTGTGCTACCAATGCCAGACCTGGACCCTAGATGCAAGAACAATAAGAAAAATAACCTCTACAGAGATGAAATGTGTTAGACTAATGACAGGAAACAGTCTGAGAGATAAGATCAGAAATGAAGAACTGAGAAAAAAGCTAGGAATAGCCCCCGCCATAGAATATATAAGGAAACAACAGATAAAATGGTTTGGCCGGGTGACATGGCAGAAAGAACAAAACACAACACAACGAGCTTTCAACGAACGTTGTGAGAACACCAGACCCAAGGGTCGACCACGAAAAAGATGGGTCGATGGAATATTAGAAGCACTAGTAAACATAACAGCAGCAGAGGCGAACAGAAGAGCAAACGACCGCAAATTATATCTTCCCTCGACGCTGAAAGGCGAGGAAGGAAAGAGGAAGAAGAAGAAGATAAATAGACCGGAATAGAGTCCGGCAGCAAGGAAAAGACAAACAGAAGTCTGATCGATGCCCATAAACAAGCTTAACAGATCTATTTGGGAATAGACCAAGTCAGACTGTACAAATGAAAAACGGAGGTAATGGAATGTTTTATCGATACCACAGCATAACTGAACAGAAGTAGATGGTGCTAGAGAGAGAGAGAGAGAGAGAGAGAGAGAGAGAGAGAGAGAGAGAGAGAGAGAGAGAGACGTGTCAGGTGTAGAGAAGAATCAAGAAAACGAGAAGCGAAACGACTGTGTCAAAAATAAAAAAAAAGCAGCACGTATCAGAAACATAGACATATAGAATAAGATAGCGGTGAAAAAAACAACATGAGAGTGACTATGTTATAAAGACAATGCCATATACAATATAGACTGTGTCGTAGACATCACGTGGATGAAACAGAGACATATCGAGACAGACTGTATAACTGTAAAAACCTATTTTGGATTTTTCTTCAAATGTTTTTTAATTTTGAAATTTGTCATAAACAGTGCGACAAAGATAGACCAAGAAGACACTGACAGAACCATATCGAAGCAGACCATGTCAAAGATAAATAATGCTATAGACAGGCCGGCAATACAAGATCAATACATATTTATAAATATAGAGGCAAACACAATGTGTATGGAAAACACTACGGCTGAGCAGCTAATGCGCTGTCTACTGATAAGAATGGTTTAGTTCAATTCTCTAATGTATTGAGTATGTTTCAGATCGACAGTATTGGGAATGGGAGAGTGGACTCTGAACAATTTGTAGCAATAATTGCACCGGGGAAAGTAGCGCTAATGCGTGATACCGACCATGTCACCCATAAACATATAGCCGCAAAATTTAAAAAATACATAGACCACATTCCCAAAAGTCGCCAGAAGGTGTGGAGGGAATTGTTCCTTCCTGACCGCAAGTATTAGTCTTATTTGTTCAAATCATTTTCTTTTCTAGCTGTGGTGAGGAAAACATTTCCCATACGAACTTACAAAACGCTACAAACTGTAAAATATAACATAAAATATAGTTTTAAATAACAATGTGTACAAAGCTACCGATAATCATTACATAAAAGACAGAAGTTTATTTATCGATGTTTTTTTATTTGAGTTTAGTTTATTATGAAAACATTTCAATTTCCTCTCAAATATGGCAGTGAGAGAGAGAGAGAGAGAGAAATATAAAGAGAGAGAGAGAGAGCGAAGTAAAGGAAAGAGAGAAAAAAATAAAGCGAGTGAAAAAGAAAGGAAAGAGAGAGAGAAAATATAAAGAGAGAGAGAGAAATAAAGGAAAGAGAGAGTGAGAGATAAAGAAAGAGAGAGAAAGAACGGAAAGAGAGAGAGAGAGAGAGTGTATAGAAAATGCAAGGCGATCTTGTGTGGCAACATACAAGATAGCTTGTAATAAACACACCTGTTGAAAGTCAGCAACCACGTGATATTGATGATGAAAACTCACCCTCTCATTCTCGCCAAACCAAAACCACACCGACCTCACTAAACACCCACAGGCTAGATACCCAATCCCAGCAATATCTTGACTATCCTACGCCAGTCCACATCTTCTTTTGTCAGAATCTAAATTTGGCTCCCGTAGATTAGCTCAAATTATCTGCCGTTGGCGCAACAAAGATTACATTTCTTGCTCGGCTTCTCTTCTCACCTGTTACCTAATCCAAATGTTCACAGGTGAGAATCTTTCATTAAGTTACCTGAAAATAAGTTATTTTTTTTACAATCTGAAGGCTAAACAAGATTAGTTGTTTTTTTTAAACAAAAAATGTTGTTCCCGAACTATGTTTATTTATATAATTATGAAATGTTTGTATGTAACACCTACTTTGAGCAAGAGAAAAGGAAATTATACACATGGAAAAGCCATGGAGATAGAAAGAGGAATCAAATAGATTATATAATGATAAAAGACAGATTCCAGAACAGCGTCAAGAAAGCCAAAACCTATCCAGGAACAGATATTAATTCAGATCACAATCCTGTAATGATTAAAATGAAAATCAAATTAAAGAGGAAGAAACAAAATACTAATTCAACAATACCAATAGATACAACAGCTTTAAATCAAAAAGATGCAAAAGAAACTTACACTGTACAAGTAAAGAACACATATCAGAAGCTGCTAGAAGAAGGGATTGAGCAGCACAGAAGAGAAAATCCTGAAGAAAAAGTCGCAACCAAATGGCAATGCATAAAAAATAGCACACAAGAATCCTGCATCACCTTACCCAAAAAGGAAAGTAACAAGAAACAAAAATGGATAACTGACAACATTTTAGAAAAAATGGAAGAGAGAAGACAAGCGAAGAACACTGCCAAATACAAGGAAATTGATAATGAAATACTGAAAAATGTGCAAAAAGGCAAAAGAAGACTGGCTCAACCAAAGATGTATAGAAGTCGAAACTATGGAAAGTAAACAAAATTTAAGAGGAATGCACACAGAAATAAAAAGAATGACTAATAAAGACAAAAAAAAAAAGCTGCAGGAAGCGGATGAATTGCAAACAAAGAGGGAAGAATGCTAACAGACAACAAAGATATAATAGATAAATGGCAGGAATACATAACAGAATTATTTCATGACGAATGGGACAAAAAAAAACATTTATAAAATGTACATCCAGCTATGAAATCATAAAATCTGAAGTAGAAAAGCTATAAAAACAATGAAAAAAGGAAAGCAGCAGGACCTGACAATATAAGGTAGAGATGATACAGGGTCTAGAAGATTTTGGCATCGAAGTGATCACAGACATATGCAATGACATATACCATACAGGATACATACCAAATGAACTAAAAACATCAACTTTCATTGCATTTCCTAAAAAGAATGGTGCAGTTGAATGCAGTGACTTTAGAACAATAAGCCTAATGAGCCAGGTAACAAAAATTTTACTAAAAGTTATACAAGGAAGGATTCAGAATAAAATTAATACTGAATTAGATGAGCAGCAATTCGGATTCAGGAAAAACAGTGGGACAAAAGAAACCCAGCATGAGGACATTGATTGAAAAGTACATAGAAGTAAACAAATCAATATATGCCTGCTTCATAGACTACACCAAAGCATTTGATAGAATACACCATAATCAACTTATAGACTGCCTAAAAGATATAAATCTGGATGACGCAGACATACGACTGATATGTAATTTGTACTGGGAGCAAACAGCAATAATAAAATATAACAAAGAGTACTCTACACCCATTGATATAAAAAGAGGAGTGAGACAAGGATGCATCCTATCACCAAGTTTGTTCAATCTATACACTGAGCAAATCTTTAAAAAAACATCACTGAGATGCCAGGCCTAAACATTAATGGAAAGATAATCAATAACCTAAGATATGCTGATGATACTGTACTTCTAGCAGAAAATCCTAAAGATCTACAATTACTTAATGTAATAAACATGACAAGCAAAAAATATGGACTAGATATGAATATCAAAAAGACTAAAACTATGATCATAAACAAAGAAAATTATCAAAACCTACAACTAAATATCAAAGTGAAAGGAATAGATTTAGAGACAGTTCAGAACTACAACTACCTGGGACATACTATAACCAGTGATGGAAAATGTACAACTGAAATAAATAAAAGAATAGGTATGGCAAAAAGTAATTTCAATGCCATGAAAAATATACTAACATCAAAACAAATAACACCAAAGCTAAAACTAAGAATAGCAAAATGTTACATCTTCTCAGTATTCCTGAATGGTGCAGAAACATGGACATTAGACCAGAAAACAGAACAGAAAATTGAAGCCTTTGAAATGTGGATTTATAGAAGAATAGGCAGAATTGGATGGAAATAAAAGAAAACAAACGAGGAAGTTTTAAAACAACTAAAAATGAAAAGAGAACTGCTAAACACAATTAGAGCAAGACAAATGATATTTTTGTGTCATGTTAAAAGACACAACAGCCTAATAAAAGTAATATTGGAAGGGAAAATACAAGGTAAAAGAGGCAGAAACAGACCAAGACTAACATGGACGAGTAACATCAAAAGATGGACAAGTCAGCCTATGACAGTCTGCACCATCAAAGAAAGAGACAGAGTGGAATGGCGCTCCATGGTAGCCAACCTTCGTTGCGGAGACGGCACTCAATGATGATGATGAAATGTTAGTTTTAATTCTTATCAAAACGCTCCAATATTTTCAGTTGATTGTTCGTGTTTTGGCAGCTTTTATGTGAAGGAAGGAAAACATAAAAACAATTTCTGGAGCTAGACTTTTCACTACCCCCCCCCTTTTTTTTAACCCCCTTCCCAGAAGGAAAAGCCCTTGGGAGCCTCGGTAGCCTAGTTGAGAAAACCACCCGACTGGACTACCGACGTTTGGACAACCCGTGTTCGATTCCCGCTGGGAGCAGTGTGAGTTGTACTCGTGGTATATAAATATATACACAAACCGTTATATAAAACACCAATCTAAAGCGCACAGAAACTATAGCATCTGGCATCTCCATAGCCGTCTTCATTCTCACTCACATCTTCCTACTCATTCATTTCGTCATCATCTCTTTTTTCTTCTAGGGAGCCGCGATAGCTCAGTGGTTAGTGAACTGGACTACAAAGGGCAAGAGGTCGGGTTCGATCCTGATCAGCGCTTTCGGGTTCACCCAGCCTTACTTTGGTACCGGATTTTTTTCAGGGAAAGTACAGCGGCACTGGTGTAATATCGACCACATTATTCCAAAAAATCTTGTGTCAAAGATCTGTAAAAATTGGGGTCACTAACACCATATTCCCTATACGCCACTTGACGTGACGGGACTATTTATATTTTTTTGGGTTCTTTTCTCCTTCATTTTCGTCTTCAGTATCATCTTCTTCTATACAATTTTCAGTTAAATATAAGCAGCATAAACATTAGTACGAATACTTAAAAAATAAGAAAGAAAAACAAGTTACTGGTTATACAGATGTTTAAACTTCAAAAAGTTTATATATATATATATATATATATATATATATTTCCCTCAATTTTAAAATGTTCTATATACTTCAGACTTAATTACTCTCACTTGTCAAACAAAGGAAGTGAGAAAGCGAGTTCATCGGTTCTATTTAGAGCCAATTCAGACATATGGACGTTAATCTTAGACAAACAAATGAAATGACGATTAGAGGTCACAGAGATGGGATTTCTCAGAAGAATGTTGAGAGTTTCTTTGATAGCTAAAAAGACTAACGAGATAATTCTTAATGAGGTCAACACAAAATGGGAGCTCATAAGAAACATCAGAAAGAAGCAATCAACATTTTTCGTGCACATAATAAGATGAGAAAAATTGGATTACTTGGTTACAACTGGCAAAATACAGGGAAAGAGATTGCGGCAGACAGTGTGAGAAGATACTGGATAGTTTAGCGTCGTGGCACGGTAAACAGTTAACAACAGAAAATTGATATGGTGCGCTGTGAATGGAGAATTGAGGAAGGACATGATTTTATACACCAACCGGCATAGCACAGGATGATGATGTTGTATTTTATCTTCAAGAACTGACTGTTGTCTTATGTTTGGATAAACCCCTTTCTTGTAGGGACTGACAACTTCAGAAATAAGTGACATTTATATCACAAGATATTCCAGACAAAAAAAGCGAGTGTTCGCGTGTAATGAAACATGGACGAGTGATGCGGAAGTGCTTTTATGTATTGTTAGGGACGGCCCAGAAAAAAATTGCTTTTAAAATGGCCAAATTTGTTCTTTTATTTTCAACATATACCAAACAGTTTTAAAATAATATGAATCTTTATTTGCTTATTTTCGAGATTTAACAACATTATTTGTATGGGGTCAGACGAAGTTATTACTCCATAAAGCAGGGTGTTTTATTGTCTGTACTCTGCACATGAAACAACAAATCGTGCTCTACATGCTTTCTGTTCTTTTATAGCTCAATAACATAGCTCATATCTGTTGCATGGTCCAAGGCCGTCCTTCACGGGGTATCTAAGACTGGCCTACACTGTTAATGCATATCATTTCCAGCAATAATATCAGTTGTTTTTAATTTACCATAGCTACAAGAATTTGCTTATCACAATCTTAACTAACCAATTCCAAGTTCTGGCGTTACCAATCAAAAGGTTGCTAGTTCATTCCTCTGGTGTAACGATTTTGTTCTCTTTTTTTTTTCTTTTTATGATGAGTACCATATATTATTTTCCTGTGTGTTACCGGGGCCTCATTATGAGGGAAGTAAAGAATAGTGACACTGTGACCTTCCAGGCATGTCGTAAGAGGAGGCGACTAAGGAGGTTGATCGATGGCTTAACAAGCTGTCATTGTAAGAAGTATTTTTATGGAAAAAGCGTCATATATTTTAGAACAGTGAACACTGCAATATGTGCCACTTTGGCATGCAAGGTTTCTGTTTTTGAGATTGTGGTTCTGCCCTATGTGCCGTCTTCGGCTCGAAAGGACAATAGATAGATATATATATTATTATTTTTGTTTAAAATTACAGCGTCCTGGCGTGATTCAATCCACCTTCATCAATGCAATGTGTAGTTGGTCATTGAAAAATATGGGCAATGACAAGGCATTAGTACGTATTGGGATGCTTCACTTAACATGTCTGCAGAATTAACATATTGTAATAGAAGTAATAGATAGTAACCAGTAATCTTGGCAAAACAGATGATGAAGGAATGGGCACATACCGGACCACACACTAAGTAAGTGTTCAAAAACATAACACTATCGTCTGGTTTAGCCTGTCTGGCGCTAAATCTAAAAAAAAAAAAATATTGCATGAGATCCGGCTAAAACGAGAAACTATAAAATTCTCAAAGAGGCCAAAACAAAAAAGGAGAGGTCATAAAAACATAAGAAAGTAAAACAATCAACATTTTTCGGACACATCTTGGGAAGAGCAAAGTTGAAATACTTGGTTACAGCTGAAAAAAATACAGGGAAAAAGAGATCGCGGACGACAAGTGCGTTCATGAACATACGTTTATTACCAAGCGTTGACAACTTTGACAAGAGTAGCAAGAAAAGTAGAACGTTTCGGACAAATCTTTTGTGTTAGTGAAAAATGTGTTATTGCTTATAATATGATTTGTCCATGAGCATGAAAAACATTTTTATGAGTCTTGCTTCAGGTCGCTATACTTTCCCAGAGAAAGGGGTTGGCATCCATTGTCAGTTGTTGAATGAACTATGAATACCTGTCGGTCGTGAAACAAAATGACCACTTTAGGAATTGAGCTCAAACAGCCTGTCACGCACACTAGCCACTTCAGCGCAGCTTGTTAAAAGCAAAACTCAACATCAAGTCAGGACTTTTCAGACGGAACGCACCGGAATCCGTTTCTGTAAACGTCGCGATTTTAGCGCAACGTTAACCTAATTACGGTACAGATAGATATTTTTAAAGTAACTGAAAACTAATAGCTGCTGAGTCCTGTTACATGAATGAAGAGAGTATATAATCGATCAATGAATATTAATCTCTTTCTTGTTTCTGCAATATTTGAAGACAGCTTGAAACTACGAAAGGAAAATCGTTTTCAGGCTTAAGAAAAGATACAAATGCCAGAATGTTACATTCGGTGAGAATTTGTTTAAGAGACTTAGAATTCCAAACAGATTATCTATAATGTATAATCTGGGTTTTCTTAAATTCCAAGAAGAGAAGAAAATGTCTGCTGCCCCATCGCATCTAATAAGCACTGTCAAAAGCGTTCTCAGCTCTACTGCTGGATGTGAGAATTGTTTCTCCTGGATTAACCTAGCACTCATTCCGTCAATAACTTTTCTGCAAAAGAAGACCGTGATATGGGGACCTCGGTAGCAAGCTGGGAAAACCACCCGACTGGGCTACCGACATTCGGACAACCCGTGTTCAATTCCCTCTGGAAGCAGTGTGAGTTATACTGTGTGAGTTATACTGTGTGAGTTATACTGTGTGAGTTATACTGTGTGAGTTATACTGTGTGAGTTGTACTCGTGGTTGGAAACAAAAGCACCCGGCCGCTTGCAGAAATGGGTACCAGGTTAGTAATCTGAGAAGATAAGGAATGCCGCTCGCATCGTGAGTTTCGATGCTTGAAGCGACATTGTCCAGATGTCTCCGAATACTTCTGGATCGGCGGTTGAGCACATATGGGTGGAAACTCGCGAGCTAAGACGCCGAGTCAAGTCTCGTACTTGACCTTACCATGATCGTACAGTGATTCTCATTCTTATAGTTGGTTCTCCCCCATATTTGTCAACACGTAACATTAGTTAATGTTTGCTTCGTGAAAGACAGAGATCTAGCAACCAACTCTAAGAGCAAGGAACATGCTGGTGGCGATGACGTTACCAACGAGATGAGCTCAATTTGGAAAACTCCAAATTCTTACTCATTAAAGCGTGAATTTAATTTCAATCTTTTTTAATTTCTGTTTTACGGGTAAAATAACAGAATCTTATAACAGACATACTACCTGCTTATAATTTTTTTTTCATTCATTTTTAAAATATAACTAATTGGTATTAGCATATATATATATATTCATCAACACTCTCCATTGACAATTTCTGTGTACGAGATCGTCATAGACATGGTTTTCTTCTTTTATGGGATGACAGAGTTCCGGTGAACTTTTTACTTATGAAAATAAAATGCGAATAAATTCAATACAGAACACGTAGACAAGCAGATAAAGAAAAGTGATATGATCTCAGCAGAAAATAATAAATCTTCGACACGTTGATTAAAGTATCAGATTTTCAAAACCCTCAGGATATAAGCTTATAATGAATGCGATTATATCTCTCTTGACATGAATGATCAATCTCTGTGCTATAAATGCAGGGGACAATGAAAAACGGGGGAAAAACTGTCATGGCTACAGATACCTTTTTGAGACAGGCTCAGAAAGAAAGTCTGTCAACTTCGGCTGTCTTATTTTGCGAAATAAGACAAACTGATATTCTGAAATTAACCAAACGAGAAAGAGTCTGAGTCATTTAGAACCGTTATTTTAAATAATCTAAAAGAACGACGCGGGGAGGAGTGTGTGTGTGAGTGTGTGTGTGTGTGTGTGTGTGGGGGGGGGGAAATCTGCTTGTATCGTGCCACAATCATCATCATGTTGTGTCGCCTCCTCACCGAGTATTGGCACAATGAAGTGCCATTGGACTGACTCTGGCCTTACGGTGCCTGCTGTCTTAAGTTATCTTGTCCATCACTTTATGACAGTTACTTTCTTTTTTTTTTATTGCACACCCAACACCCCACATTCTTCTAGAAATTCCACCCTAATCTATTCTTAATTATATTGGTATTATATGTTTGTGACAGAGTTGTAAAAGTTATGAGAAAAACACCAAAAAAAAAAAAAAACACAAAATCAAAAAGTCATCCGCGATGATTTATTAACAGAAGTAACACTTGATTTAAAATAATTCAGAAAACACGAACATCAGACAGAGAAATTATTAGAACACATTGAATTCGTAGAAGAACAAAGTTAACGATGTGGCAGCTTACTACAAGCTCAAGGTAATATTTGATGGCATTCTATAACAGTTGTACAGGCTACCCGAATGTCTTTCCTCTCATTTCCCAGTGCCAGGCATCCATTATTTTGCCCCCTCCAAATGGATCGAGTACGTTTTTATCGCTTGATCATGGAAACAATTATTTAACGTATTCAAAGCGAGGCCCAACTTACAGCTTTAATCCAGCTCATATGTGTAATTCGATGAGTGAGCCATAGACATCAACAGTTGGCTGGGAATGATCATGAAGGAGCCATAGCCACCTTCAGGTGGCTGGGAATTATCATGAAGAAGCCATATACATCTAAAGGTCGCTGGGAATTATCATGAATGATCTATAGACATCTAAAGGTCGCTGAGAATTATCATGAATGAGCCATATACATCTAAAGGTCGCTGGGAATTATCATGAATGATCCATAGACATCTAAAGATCACTGGGAATTATCATGAATGAGCCATAGACATCTAAAGGTCGCTGGGAATTATCATGAATGAGCCATAGACATCTACAGTTTGCTGGGAATGATCATGAAGAAGCCATAGACATAAACCGTTCTCTGGGAATGATCATGAATGAGGCATAGACATCTACCGTTGGCTGGAAATAATCCTAAATGGGCCATAGACATCTACAGTTGACTGGGAATGATCATAAAGGAGCCATAGAGACATAAACAGTTCGCTTGGAATGATGATGAAGGAGCCATAGACATAAACAGTTCGCTGGGAATGATCATGAAGGAGCCATATACATCTACATTTCGCTGGGAATGATCATGAAGGAGCTATATACATCTACATTTCGCTGGGAATGATCATGAAGGAGCCATATACATCTACAGTTGGCTGGGAATGATCATGAAGTAGCCATATACATAAACAGTTCGCTGGGAATGATCATGAAGAAGCCATAGACATAAATAGTTCGCTGGGAAGGATCATGAATGAGCCATAGACATCTACAGTTGGCTGGGAATGATCATGAATGAGACATAGACATCTACAGTTGGCTGGGAAGGATCATGAATGAGCCATAGGCATCTACAGTTCGCTGGGAATGATCATGAAGTAGCCATAGACATAAACAGTTTTCTGGGAATGATGATGAAGGAGCCATAGACATAAACAGTTCGCTGGGAATGATCCTGAAGGAGCCATAGACATAAACAGTTCGATGGGAATGATCATGAGTGTGACATGTACATCTACAGTTCGCTGGGAATGATCATGAGTGAGACATATACATCTACAGTTCGATGGGAATGATCATGAGTGAGACATATACATCTACAGTTCGATGGGAATGATCATGAGTGAGACATATACATCTACAGTTCGATGGGAATGATCATGAGTGAGACATATACATCTACAGTTCTAAGGAATGATCATGAATGAGCCATAGACATCTACAGTTCGATGGGAATGATCATGAGTGAGACATATACATCTACAGTTCGATGGGAATGATCCTGAAGGAGCCATAGACATAAACAGTACGATGGGAATGATCATGAGTGAGACATGTACATCTACAGTTCGCTGGGAATGATCATGAGTGAGACATATACATCTACAGTTCGATGGGAATGATCATGAGTGAGACATATACATCTACAGTTCGATGGGAATGATCATGAGTGAGACATATGCATCTACAGTTCGATGGGAATGATCATGAGTGAAACATATACATCTACAGTTCGATGGGAATGATCATGAATGAGCCATAGACATCTACAGTTCGATGGGAATGATCATGAGTGAGACATATACATCTACAGTTGGCTGGAAATGATCATGAATGAGCCATAGACATCTGCAGTTGGCTGGGAATGATCATGAAGGAGATATAGACATAAACAGTTCGCTGGGAATAATCATGAAGGAGCCATAGATATAAACAGTTGGCTGGGAATGATCATGAAGGAGCCATAGACATCTACAGTTGGCTGGGAATGATCATGAATGAGCCATATACATCTACAGTTCGCTGGGAATGATCATGAATGAGTCATAGACATCTACAGTTCGCTGGGAATGATCATGAATGAGCCATATACATCTACAGTTGGCTGGGAATGATCATGAAGGAGCAATAGACATCTACAGTTGGCTGGGAATGATCATGAAGGAGCAATAGACATCTACAGTTGGCTGGGAATGATCATGAAGGAGCCGTAGACATCTACAGTTGGCTGGGAATGATCATGAATGAGCCATATACATCTACAGTTCGCTGGGAATGATCATGAATGAGTCATAGACATCTACAGTTCGCTGGGAATGATCATGAATGAGCCATATACATCTACAGTTCGCTGGGAATGATCATGAATGAGCCATATACATCTACAGTTCGCTGGGAATGATCATGAATGAGTCATAGACATCTACAGTTCGATGGGAATGATCATGAGTGAGACATATACATCTACAGTTGGCTGGGAATGATCATGAAGGAGCCATAGACATCTACAGTTGGCTGGGAATGATCATGAAGGAGCCGTTGACATCTACAGTTGGCTGGGAATGATCATGAAGGAGCCATAGACATCTACAGTTCGCTGGGAATGATTATGAAGGAGCCATAGACATGTACAGTTCGCTGGGAATGATCATGAAGGAGCCATAGACATCTACAGTTGGCTGGGAATGATTATGAAGAAGCCGTAGACATCTACAGCTGGCTGGGAATGATCATGAAGGAGCCGTAGACATCTGCAGTTCGCTGGGAATGATCATGAATGAACCATAGACATCTACAGTTCACTGGGAATGATTATGAAGGAGCCATAGACATCTACAGTTCACTGGGAATGATCATGAATGAGCCGTAGACATCTACAGTTCACTGGGAATGATCATGAAGGAGCCGTAGACATCTACAGTTGGCTGGGAATGATCATGAAGGAGCCATAGACATCTACAGTTCACTGGGAATGATCATGAAGGAGCCGTAGACATCTACAGTTGGCTGGGAATGATCATGAAGGAGCCATCGCCGAGCAGTGGCTAGTGGACTGGTCTGCTGAGAATAAGAGGTCTAGCTCGATCCTGATCATCAGCTTCTGGATACACCGAGTTGAATGAAGAAAAGAAAGGGGCGGCAAATTCATTTGTAACATAAAACATCTACTCACATCAAAGAATAAAACATCAACACTAAAGATGTTAACTTGTAAATGTAATTTATAATCAATTTCTACAATGAAATGCTCCTTCCTTTTAGCCTATAGAGGTTCTTTTGATATTTGTTGTATTGATTCCTTTAGTATTTCCCATTGTTTGTTTATTTAAAATACCAGTGGATATTGCAGAATTTCTGGATGTTTTACACATCACATGTCGAGCTGCACGCCCCAGAGCGGTTATAAGGAAGCTAGAACTCGTGTGGCAAAATCTAAATAGTTGCAAAACTGAACAAATAAACATTCACAAAATTTGCAGATACAAAAAAATATTTGGTTTGTCCAATGGAAGCGCATAAGTCTAAAAGAAAGAAAAATGAGGCATACAGTAAGAACATGCAAGAACTGAAGAAGGGTGAGACGCATGTACTGCAAGTGGATTTAAACTGTAATAATGTAAAATAAATGTCTCCTGATCCGCTCAAGTGACAGCAATGAGATTTTCTTTTTTCTTTATTTTTGTTTTAGAAAAATAATATAAGGCAATGTTCACATTATATACACAAATGTTTGTCGACTTTAACACTATGGTACACAACAGATGAAACATGTATATACACAACTGTTTGTCGACTTTAACACTATGCTACACAACACATGAAACATGTATATACACAACTGTTTGTCGACTTTAACACTATGCTACACAACAGATGAAACATGCATACATACAACTGTTGTCGACTTTAACACAATGCTACACAACAGATGAAACATGTATATACACAACTGTTGTCGACTTTAACACTATGCTACACAGCAGATGAAACATGTATATACACAACTGTTTGTCGACTTTAACACTATGCAACACAACACATGAAACATGTATATACACAACTGTTGTCGACTTTAACACTATGCTACACAGCAGATGAAACATGTATATACACAACTGTTTGTCGACTTTAACACTATGCTACACAACAGATGAAACATGTATATACACAACTGTTTGTCGACTTTAACACAATGCAACACAACACATGAAACATGTATATACACAACTGTTTATCGACTTTAACACTATGCTACACAACACATGAAACATGTATATACACAACTGTTTATCGACTTTAACACAATGCAACACAACACATGAAACATGTATATACACAACTGTTTATCGACTTTAACACTATGCTACACAGCAGATGAAACATGTGCGAATGGTCTTTTCAACCTTCTTGTTCCCTTCCCATCCTCTCCTCTATACTTCTACCGCTCCCTATTTTTATTCAACACCTCAAATTGTGCAGGAGGCTACTACCACTCAGGATCGTTTCATCGTCCCTAGGGAGCAATATCGACTACCATTGAATCATCGATATAATCTTTAGATTTTCTCTAGCGCATTGTAAAGAAAAGAGGGGCTCCCATAAACGCCTATAGACATTTGGAGTAAAAGGTTGCTAGAGTCCATATTTTTCATCGATCAACGACACATCTTTTTAAAGGATGATGTGGTCGGTATCATGGCACGTTATTCTTCTTTAAAGGGAATTCCGAAATCTAGAAGTCGTTGATCGGGACCGAAACAAACCTTTTGTTATTAGCAGACCAATTTGTTTTGATATAAAAAGAGGAGTAAGACAAGGATGCGTCATATCATCAAGCTTGATAAATCAATACACAGGATACATCTTTAAAAACATCACAGAGGTGCTAGGACTTCGCATTAATGGAAAGATAATCAATAACCTAAGATATGCTGATGATACACATCTCAAGATCATATCATCTGAAGAATTCATACATTTCCTAAAGATCTACAATTTCTTAATGAAATAAACAAGACAAGCAAAAAGTATGGATTAAATATGAATATTTTTAAAAAAGACTAAAACTATAGTCATAAACAGAGATAATACTCGAAACCTACAAGTGGATATAAAAGTTGAAGTAATAGACCTGGAGACAGTTCAGAGCTACAACAACCTTGGACATACTATAACCAGTGTTGGAAAATGTAAATCTTAAAAAAAAAAAAAGAACAGGAATGAGAATAAGTAATTTTAATTCCACGAAAAATATACTAACATCAAAACAAATAACACCGGAGCTAAAACTAAAAATAGCAAAATGCTATATCTTCTCAACATTCCTGTACGGTGCAGAAACATGGACATTAAACAAAAAAACAGAAAAGAAATTTGAAGCCTTTAAAATGTGGATTTATAATAGAGTAGAAAGAATTGGATGTAAAGAAAAGAAAACAAATGATGAAGTTTTACAACAATTTAAAATTAAAAGAGAACTACTAAACACAATTCAAACACGGGGTTAAGGCAAAGAAATGCAAATAATTCACAAAAATGCGATGCTGCAGTAAAGCTAAATGTGAGGGAGAACTGAACAAAAAATAGAAAAAAAATGGAATGATAAAAGCTTTACGTGATTGATAAACGACACAAATTTGAACGACGTTTCGGCTGAATAGGTCTTCAGCAGGAACAAACAAACAACACACACACAGATATGTAAAGAACTAAAACTATTCCTACATAGGTAGCTAGTAATGAAACATCCATACATAACTAATACAACTTCATCAGGTCTTGCCCAAAAGTCTTTTATTATTCTTGCTAGTTCTGCAACTAAGATTATATTTACTCATCTCCGGTGTTTTGAGGATAGATTATTTCGTTAAATAAATCCAGTCTGTAATTTCGCCAAATCACATTCAATTTATCTCCATCATTTCTATATTCCCTTTGATATTATCCCATTTTCTATTGTGTAATTGCCAGCTTTTAAATCTGCAAGCAACAGTGAATGGGGCTAGAAGTAGAGGTGGGCAGAGAAACTGATGTGTAGCTAACATCAAAGAAGGGACAAGCCTTGAGTTTGCAGAGCCCCAAAGAATGATTGAAGAATGGAGAAGGATAACGTAGGCTGCCATTAGTGCACCAACGATCGACCCCCGGGGTATGGGATGAAGTAGAAAAAGAAGTTCTGAATATTTCAAGTTTCCAAACTCATCGCAAGATCGGAAGATAATTAGATAGACAGACTGAGAGACATACATACAGACAGAGAGACATACATATAGACAAACAGAGAGACATACACACGGATGGACAACGTATAGATAGACATGCATTTTTACAGGCAGACAAACTTTCAGACTGATTTGAAATTCTATTTGTTAAGTTTTATATTATTTCTATAAAGATCTAAAGAAAGCCAACATAAGAGAATACCTCTGGGATAGGGACGAATGCTGTGACGAAATTAAAGAAAAAATGCAATGAATCCCAGGAAATAATGAGCCTTAATGATGTCAATTTTGCTGTTCTGGCAGGCGTAGATCATTAGACATGTCACATTTAAGCTAGCGATGGTGATAATGCTGTTCCCTGTGTGGTGATCAAATTCTCGAATACTGTTCTGAATATTGTTTGCAACATACGTTTTTCATTTTAAAAAAAGTTATTTGTAAGAGTTATATGTCTGGTTTTATTTAATATAATAAACTTTTGTTATGTTTAAAAAGGTGAATTACAAAGAAGCACAATAATTAAATTTAAAAGATTAATATATTCAGTATCGTAGAAGTTGTACAAAAGGAGGTAATTATGTGTACATTAGGTGTACAATTGGCAACAACAGTTAAAATACGTAAAAGCCGGAAAAGAAATGAGTCATCTGTCATCATCATCGAGTGCCTTCTCCGCAACGAAGGTTGGCTACCATGAATCGCAATTCTACTCTGTTTCTTGCTTTGATGGTGCAGGCTGTCATAGATTGACTTGTCCATCTTTTGATGTTACCCGTCCATGTTAGTCTTGGTCTGCCTCTGCCTCTTTTACCTTGTAATTTCCCTTCCAATATTACTTTTATTAGGCTGTTGTGTCTTTTAACATGCCCCAAAAATATCATTTGTCTTGTCTTAATTGTATTTAGTAGTTCTCTTTTTATTTTCAGTTGTTTTAAAACTTCCTCGTTTGTTTTCTTTTCTTTCCATCCAATTCTACCTATTCTTCTATAAATTCACATTTCAAAGGCTTCAATTTTCTGTTCTGTTTTCTTGTCTAATGTCCATGTTTCTGCACTATACAGGAATATTGAGAAGATGTAACATTTTGCAATTCTTAGTTTCAGCCATGCTGATATTTGTTTCGTTGTTAGTATATTTTTCATGGCTTTTAAATTACTTTTTGCCTTACCTATTCTTTTGTTTATTTCAATTTTACATTTTCCATCATTGGTTATAGTATGTCCCAGGTAGTTGTAGCTCTGGACTGTCTCCAGATGTATTCCTTCAACTGTGATATTTAATTGTAGGTCTTGAGAATTTTCTTTGTTTATGATCATAGTTTTAGTCTTTTTGATATTCATATCTAGTCCATATTTTTTGCTTGTTATGTTTATCACTAAGGATATCATAGATAGATGGCAGGAATATATAACAGGACTATTTCATGATCAAAGGGACAAGAAACCAGTTATAAAATGTACATCAGGCTATAAAATCTTAAAATCTGAGGTGGAAAAAGCTATAAAAAACAATGAAAAGGGGAAAAGCAGCAGGACATGAAAGCATACAGATAGAGATGATACAGGCACTTGAAGATTTTGGCATTGAAGTGATTACAGACATATGCAACGACATATACCACACAAGATACATACCAAATGAACTAAAAACTTCAACTTTCATTGCATTGCCTAAAAAGAATGGTGCAGTTGAATGCAGTGACTTTAGAACAATAAGCCTAATGAGCCATGTTACAAAAATCTTGCTAAAAGTTATACAAGGAAGGATTCAGAATAAAATCAATACTGAATTAGATGAGCAGCAATTTGGATTTAGGAAAAATAGCGGGACAAAAGAAGCCATATTCTGCATGAGAACATTAATCGAAAAATACACAGAAGTAAACAAACCAATATATGCCTGCTTCATAGACTACACCAAAGCTTTTGATAGAGTACGCCACAAACAACTTATAGAATGCCTAAAAGAGATACATCTAGATGACATGGATATACGACTAATATGCAATCTATACTGGGAGCAAACAGCAATAATAAAATATAACAAAGAGTTCTCTACACCCATTGATATAAAAAGAGGAGTAAGACAAGGATGCATCCTATCACCAAGCTTGTTCAATCTATACACTGAGCAAATCTTTAAAAACATCATAGAGATGCCAGGCCTACAAATTAATGGAAAGATAATCAATAACCTAAGATATGCTGACGATACTGTACTACTAGCAGAAAATCCTAAAGACCTACAACAATTACTTAATGAAATAAACACGACAAGCCAAAAATATGGACTAGATATGAATATCAAAAAGACTAAAACTATGATCATAAACAAAGAAAATACTCAAAACCCACAAGTGGATATCAAAATTGAAGGAATAGACCTTGAGACAGTTCAGAACTATAACTACCTTGGACATACTATAACCAGTGATGGAAAATGTACAACTGAAATAAACAAAAGAATAGGAATGGCAAAAAGTAATTTTAATGTCATGAAGGACATACTAACATCAAAACAAATAACACCAGAGCTAAAACTAAGAATAGCAAAATGTTACATCTTCTCAATATTCCTATATGGTGCTGAAACATGGACATTAGACAAGAAAACAGAACAGAGAATTGAAGCCTTTGAAATGTGGATATATAGAAGAATAGGTAGAATTGGATGGAAGGAAAAGAAAACAAATGACAAAGTCTTAAAACAACTAAAAATGAAAAGAGAACTTCTGAACACAATTAGAACAAGACAAATGCGATTCTTAGGCCATGTTAAAAGATACAACAGCCTACTGAAAGTGATCCTGGAGGGGAAAATACAAGGTAAAAGAGGCAGAGGCAGACCAAGATTAACATGGACGAGTAACATCAAAAGATGGACAAATCAACCGATGACAACCTGCACCATCAAAGCAAGAGATAGAGCAAAATGGCGCTCCATGGTAGCCAACCTTCGTTGCGGAGACGGCACTCAATGATGATGATGTTTATCACATTAAGCAATTGTTGTAGGTCTTTAAGATTTTCTGCTAGTAGAACAGTATCATCAGCATATCTTAGGTTATTAATTATCTTTCCATTAATGTTTAGGCCTGGCATCTCAGAGATGTTTTTAAAGATTTGCTCAGTGTATAGATTGAACAAGCTTGGTGATAGGGTGATTCCTTGTCTTACTACTCTTTTTCTGTCCATGGGTGTAGAGTTCTCCTTGTTATATTTTATTATTGCTGTTTGCTCCCAGCACAAATTACATATTAGTCGTATGTCTGTGTCGTCTAGATTTATATCCTTTAGGCAGCCTATAAGTTGGTTATGGTGTATTCTATCGAAAGCTTTGGTGTAGTCTATAAAGCAGGCATATATTGGTTTGTTTACTTCTATGTACTTTTCAATCAATGTTCTCATGCTAAATATGGCTTCTTTTGTGCCACTGTTTTTCCTGAATCCAAATTGTTGCTCATCTAATTCAGTATTGACTTTATTCTGAATCCTTCCTTGTATAACTTTTAGTAAAATTTTTGTTACCTGGATCATTAGGCTTATTGTTCTGAAATCACTGCATTCAACTGCACCATTCTTTTTAGGCAATGCAATGAAAGTTGATGTTTTTAGTTCGTTTGGTATGTATCCTGTATGGTATATGTCATTGCATATGTTTGTGATCACCTCGATGCCAAAATCTTCTAGTGCCTGTATCATCTCTATCTGTATATTGTCAGGTCCTGCTGCCTTTCCATTTTTCATTGTTTTTATAGCTTTTTGTACTTCAGATTTCAGGATTTTATAGTTGTATGTACATTTTATGTCTGGCTTTTTGTCCCTTTCGTCATGAAATAATTCTGTTAAATATTCTTGCCATCTATCTATTATATCTTCGTTGTCTGTTAGCATTCTTCCCTCTTTGTTTGCAATACATCCTGCAGCTTTTTTGTCGTTATTAGTCATTCTCTTTATTTCTGTGTGCATCTCTCTTAAGTTTTATTTACTTTCCATAGTTTCGACTTCTAGACATCTTTGGTTCTAGTCATCTGTGCACAAACATTTATGTAAAAACGTGTTATTCTTCTTGTACTATTTCCAGTCTTGCTGCTACTACTACCATGCCACCATCGCTTCTGTTGCTAGTACTGTAACAACTCACGGGAGTATATTTCTGGTTAGTTGCGAAGCCTGCCCGCCTAATAAATTGAATACTGTAAAGTAATAACTTCTGTTCTCGCTTCTTTCCTCCCCTATCTCTCTCAGTGTGAGTGTCATTCCTCTTTCCATTGTCCATGAGTAATATGATTTCTAATCAAAATGATTTTTACCCCATACAAGTGTGTGCATGTGTGAGAGAGAGAGAGGGAGGGAGAGAGACAGATAGAGAGAGATAGAGAGATCCTGGCTCTAATGATCTTCATAATTGTTCGGATCTGGTCCTTAACATTTGATACGTTACCATACGTGTAAGGTGTCCTATACGTGTAACGTGTCCTATACGTGTAACGTGTCCTATACGTGTAAGGTGCCCTACACGTGTAACGTGTCCTATACGTGTAAAGTGTCCTATACGTATAACGTGTCCCATTCGTGTAAGGTGTCCCATACGTGTAAGGTGTCCCATACGTGTAAGGTGTCCCATACGTGTAAGGTGTCCTATGCATGTAACGTGTCCTATACGTGTAACGTGTCCTATACGTGTAAGGTGTCCCATACGTGAAAGATGTCCCATACGTGTAACGTGTCTTATACGTGTAGTGTCCTATACGTGTAACGTGTCCTATACGTGTACGGTGTCCCATACGTTTAACGTGTCCTATAAGTGTAACGTGTCCTATACGTTTAAGGCGTCCCATACGTGAAAGATGTCCCATACGTGTAAGGTGTCCCATACGTGTAAGGTGTCCCATGCGTGTAAGGTGTCCCGCACGTGCAAGGTGTCCCATACGTGTAGGGTGTTCCATACGCGACGGACAGAACTCTAAAAATTGCGAACAACAACTATTGAGACTTATTGAAAGAAAATGTGAAGCGGACTTAACTTCATTATGTAAGACATGTGAAGACATAATAACATAAGCTTTAAATGACCGCCGTTTGCTGTCCAAACAAAACAATAATTATTGAAAAAATCCCGTTCTTCGTTGAGTGTGAAACACCCTCAATTATTACTATCGGGTTTTGGGTGCTTTGGAGATAGGATGTCGGCCACTGAAAAGGGTCACTGCGCTGGAAATTATCCTCTTCGAATCTATGGTTTCTTCTAGGCTTTATCCATTCCCGGTCTCTGGGTAATGAGGTCCGATGTCTAGCCCTCACGGATAATAGTAAAAAAAATATTAGGTCCAGAGTGCACTCTGCATATGTTAAAGTACTTTTGGCGATTGGAAATCGAGCAGGTCATTACCCATAAGAAAAATATACTTAAAAGCACCAAAACTTCCAAGAGTAAAAAAAAAATGTGAGTATCTTTGAAGATTATTTGTTGAATGGCGAGGGGCACCTGAGCAAACGGATACCAGTGTGGGAAAAAAATTGAGAAAAGGTGAAATTCATGCTAGATTTAGTCCCTCCTGATTCCACTAGAGAGATATAGAGCTGGCATGCACAAACAGATAAAACTATTACAGCAATATACAAACAATTACTATTACTTTTCTTCTTCCATCACCATTTCTTCTTTCTCTTCTTTCTTTTCTTACTTCTTCTTCTACAAGTACTATAATTTCATCATCGCATTTTCTTTCTTTGTCTTCTTCTTCTACAACTATAATTTTGTTTTGCTCTTTCTTCAACTATTACCTTGTCTGATACATCTTCGTTTTCTGTGTACTATTAATACTAGAATTATCACTACTACTTGCGCCTCCCGAACATCTACACGTTGCTCAAACATCGTCGGTTACGCTGGCTGGGTCACTTACACCGTATGAAAGATGGCCGCATACAAAAAGATAAACTTTACGGATAACTAGCAGATGGCAAAAGAATTAGATGGCGCCCAAAACTTCGATTTATACACGTGTGTAAACGTGACATAAAGACACTGAACATAAACCCTGCAGCCTGGGAAGAAATAGCTGCAGATCACAATCTTTGGAAACACATTCTAAATCTCCAACTCAAGCAAGAACCAGACACATTCATGGAAAAATAGAATACACGGCGAAATAAAACCAAAAATAACATTTTTAGGGGTGCTGTAAAATCCTTGGTCAACTATATCTGACCGAGGCTACTAACAAATACTGTTACTACTACTACTACTACTACCATCACATCATTTACTTTTACTCATTTTCTTATTTTTTTCAGTTTTTGTTGGTCTATCTATCGGCCTTTCGAGCCGTAGCCGGCCCATAGGGCGTAGACCAAGATACTCCTTCATCTGAATTTCTGTTCTAGCAGTTTTCAATTCCTTTAAAGATATTTTATCAAATCTCGCCATTTGTCTCTGTTCTGTGCAAGCAGCTCTATCTCATTGAGGGAGCCGATTCCTGCTGCTCATGCCTCTCTCATCAATGTTCTTCTCAGTGTCTCTCTGGGTCTTCCTCTTTTTCTCTTACCTGTTGTTTCCCACATGAGGGCTTGCTTTGCTGTTCGGTTATTATCTCTTCTCATCACATGTCCAACATATGAAAATCGTCTTTTCTTTATTACTGAAGATATTAGTGGTTGATTGGCGATTTCTCTAATTTCCTCGCTTGTTTTGAAATCGTTCCACGCTATGCCAAGTATTTTACTTAGATATTTATTTTCGAATGCGTTCAACTTTGTTGGTCTACTACTTAGATTTTGTTTTCTTCTACTTCTCTATCTTGTTAAAGACCTTGTTTTTGTCAAGGGTTTTTGTCTTTTTCGTGTTCCTTCTCAGCTTTATCTTTCTTCATATTATTGACTACAACCATTCAAGTAGATATGGTTGATATTTTTGTAACGTTTTGAAAAAAAAGCTAGAAAATGGTTACACATATCTGGGTATCCCTGACCACGTGCCCTAAGTCTGATCCTCGCTGTAAATATCTGTATGCACTATTCTCTATTAACTTATTTTTGTTGTCTCCCTTTGGCCTTTCTGTCACGGCCAGCTCCATAACATTCTATAATAAGGTTTTGCAGCTGTCTGTTTTCATTTCAAAGTGGAACTTTAGTTATAATTTTCAAATTGTGCCAGCATTTATGAACGAAAAAATACTCAGTCTGGTACATTCAACTCATTCTTAAAAGTGCTATTTTGTAGAACCGGTTTCAATTTGTGATCACACAGAAAAAGGATAATTTTTAATTGAAGTTAATGTTTATGTGCGAATTATATTTTACAAGCTAATGCTTGCAACAACAAAAATTCACAGATTGACAAATATGGCAGTTTCTGGGAATGCAATATTCAATTTTATAACCATAAAAGTTTTAACATTTTAAGATACAACATAATCTACTCACTTTGAATGTATGGAAATACACAAAAGGGCAACTCAACTAAAGTATAAATGACAAATAACTGTGTAAGGGTTTCTTTTTGTCACGAGACCTACTTAGCTCCAGTGTCTGCGTAATATTAAAGTAAGCAGTTCCCAGAATCATGTTTATAAACTACATCTGTCTCCAACGCTCAGATCTTGCTATTTTATCCGGAATATTGGTTTTCGTCAGTCAGATTGGTCACATCACATAATTTTCCTTGATGCTAAAGCAGAAGACGATCGAATGAGAAAGTAGATGTATGAATACAGTTTCGGTTAATTTCTGTACCCATTCCATGAAATACTTCATATTGAATATTGATTGGAAAGGAATGGTCTTAAGTCTAGACCAACGCTTTGAACTGATGCGCCGGAAGCGAGTTGAACGTGATACTGTGTAGCGAACTGTTTGTAAGTGAAGGGTACAGTGAAGTGTTTGTGTGTGATGGGGTACAGTGAAGTGTTTGTGTGTGAGGGGGAACGATGAAGTGTTTGTGAGTGAAGGGTACAGTAAAGTATTTTTGTGTGATGGGGTACAGTGAAGTGTTTGTGTGTGAGGGGGAACGATGAAGTGTTTGTGAGTGAAGGGTACAGTGAAGTGTTTGTGTGTGATGGGGAACGATGAAGTATTTGTGAGTGAAGGGTACAGTGAAGTAATTTTGTGTGATGGCGAACGATAAACTGTGTGAGTGAAAGGTACAATGAAATGTTTGTATGTGATGGGGTAGGGTGAAGCGTTTGTGAGTGTGGGGGAACAGTTAACTGTTTGCAAGTGAGGGGGTACAGTGAACTATTTGTGAGTGAGGGGGTAAAGTGAAGCGTTTGTGAGTGAGTGGGTACAGTGAAGAGTTTGTGAGTGAGTGGGTACAGTAAAGTGTGTGTGTGTGTGATGGGGAACGATGAAGTGTTTGTAAGTGAGGGGGTACAGTAAAGTGTGTGTGTGTGTGTGTGATGGGGAACGATGAAGTGTTTGTAAGTGAGGGGGTACAGTAAAGTGTGTGTGTGTGTGATGGGGAACGATGAAGTGTTTGTGAGTGTGAAGTTACAGTGAAGTATTTTTGTGTGATGGGCAAAGATGAACTGTGTGAATGTAGGGTACAGTGAAGTGTTTGTGTGTGAGGGGGAACGATGAAGTGTTTGTGAGTGAAGGGTACAGTAAAGTATTTTTGTGTGATGGGGTATAGTGAACTGTTTCTGAGTTCGGGGGTACAGTGAAGTGTTTGTGTGTGATGGGGAACGATGAAGTATTTGTGAGTGAAGGGTACAGTGAAGTATTTGTGTGTGATGGCGAACGATGAACTGTGTGAGTGAAAGGTACAATGAAATGTTTGTATGTGATGGGGTAGGGTGAAGCGTTTGTGAGTGTGGGGGAACAGTGAACTGTTTGTAAGTGAGGGGGTACAGTGAACTATTTTGAGTGAGGGGGTAGGGTGAATCGTTTGTGAGTGAGGGGGTACAGTGAAGTATTTGTGAGTGAGGGGGTAAAGTGAAGCGTTTGTGAGTGAGTGGGTACAGTGAAGTGTTTGTAAGTGAGGGGAACGATGAAGTGTTTGTAAGTGAGGGGGTAAAGTGAAGCGTTTGTGAGTGAGTGGGTACAGTGAAGTGTTTGTGTGTGATGGGGAACGATGAAGTGTTTGTAAGTGAGGGGGTACAGTAAAGTGTGTGTGTGTGTGATGGGGAACGATGAAGTGTTTGTAAGTGAGGGGGTACAGTAAAGTGTGTGTGTGTGATGGGGAACGATGAAGTGTTTGTAAGTGAGGGGGTAGGGTAAAGTGTGTGTGTGTGTGTGTGTGTGATGGGGAACGATGAAGTGTTTGTGAGTGTGAAGTTACAGTGAAGTATTTTTGTGTGATGGGCAAAGATGAACTGTGTGAATGTAGGGTACAATGAAGTGTTTTTGGGTGATGGGGTAGGATGAAGTGTTTGTGAGTGTGAGTGAATAGTGAACTGTTTGTGAGTGAGGGGTACAGTGAACTGTTTGTGTGTGATGGGGAACGATGAAGTGTTTGTGAGTGATGGGGTAGGATGAAGTGTTTGTGAGTGTGAGTGAATAGTGAACTGTTTGTGAGTGAGGGGTACAGTGAAGTGTTTTGGGTGATGGGGTACAGTGAAGCGTTTGTAATTGAGGGGGTAGGATGAATCGTTTGCGAGTGAGGGGGTACAGTGAAGTGTTTGTGAGTGATGGGGTACAGTGAAGTGGTTGTGAGTGAATGAGTACAGTGAAGTGTTTGTGGTTGAATGAGTACAGTGAAGTGTTTGTGAGTGAGGGGGTACAGTGAAGTGTTTGTGGGTGATGGGGTACAGTAAAGTGTTTGTGAGTGATGGGGTGTGGTGAACTATTTGTGTGTGATGGGGTACGGTGAACTCAATGTTATGCGATGCCACGAATTGTTTAATGTTTTTAACAAATCGACTTTTATCTCCGTGTCTTGTTTCTACAAAAGGATATAGTCAGCATAGTTATGCTACTCCATTAATTTTGTACTCATTGAAATGTCCTAACTGCTCACCACTTATCCAGTCAAGTCCTCTACTCCTTGTCGGTCCACCATTGGTGTTGCTGCAACTTTTCACTCTGTGAGTGCCGTACTTGTCACACCATATCTTGCTCACGGTCTTTCACAAATAACGGACAGTCTGTGTTTCCTAGATCTACCCTTTCCATGAATATGCTGCAAGGGCAATGATCACTTCCATTTTGTTCTAGGACACCCATTTCGCATGCTCTAGAGAGTGCTAGGTCAATCAAAATGTCTTCACTCCTAGGTTAGCTCGTCATTTAAGTGCTATTGGTATAGACTTGAACCGTACTGCCCGGTGCAAGATCTGGGAATTGTTTGTCGGAAGGCAGGCATGATCTGCCTTTTGCATTGAAGTCAGCACAGAAATTAACATCTCTCTTTCTCTCTCTCTTTTTCTCTCTCTCTCTCTCTCTAAGGTGTAATTTCAACCAACAATTTCATCTTTACTAATCTATTTTCGCATTTAATGCATAGACATCGACTACAACAAAATATTGCTCAGACTGGATCTTAATGGCCTTTCAATTGATATTAATTGGACTTCCAGCAAAAATAGCTGCCGGGCTGGTTTTGTGTCCTTCAACCTTCATTTTCAACATAAAGGAATTTTTTAAAATATCTAATATATGGCATGTTAAACCAGTAAGGTAACCGGTAGTTAGTTCTCTAAGGTTCTCGCAGGTGCGACGGAGTTTCTTGCATCTGCGCTAACATTTTGCGTTTATTCCACAACTATATATGCTATAATATATAAATATATGCTATTGAGCATTCCCTTATGTGAATCGTTTCTGCCGTGTTAATAAGGTTAATAAGGTCCTTTCGAGATAAACGCGGCACACATCAAACATGGAAAACACTCCCGAGCGAGGAAATTCCTACCCAGGTACGAACTGAAGAGACCTTAATAATCTTCGGAGAATATTTAGAAAAGTGCAGGTGCGGACAACGCGGACCTGAGTTGGAATATCTAGTACACAGGAATGATATTTTATCAGGCAACACATCTGGACGATGGTTTGCTACTGATGACCAGATACACCTATTTTTACAACAAGCGATGTTTTGGTTTGGTTACCCTTATACGTCACAGCATTGTGTCGTCTAAAGTGGGCATGTCTGGCTAATATTGTAATGAGGTAGTTATTTTGCAATTCTATTAACACTCACTTCATGACCTCTGGAACATTAACCAACAAACCACAGTGGATAACGTAACCAAATATTTTCTCATCAAAATAACATAAACTATTTTTAAATAGATATTCATGGAAAATATATATACATAGTGCATTTCGCTTGAACTAAGCTTTCTTCTTTCCTTCTCATTTGTTTTTAGCGGGGAGTAGCTCGCGGTTTTTTGATTGCGACAATTCTGGTCATTTTCCGAATGTTATTTGACTACGTTGATTTTGAATAATAGAAACCTTGAGAAAAATCATTTCCGCAGATTGTCAATAAATCTACGACAGCATGTTTTCCACAAATACATCTTTGTTTTCCACAAATACATCTTTGTTTTCCATAAAATCTTTCGCTGAGGTTTCTTGAAATGACAAGCTGATTTGTTGCTAAAATAATTTTGTTTCTTCTTGCCGTTAACATTGACTTAACACTTTTGACTACTTCCATGTACATTTTTTAAAGTTTCTGATTCTCCTCTTTATTTGACCACATTAAAGTGTCATCTTAAATAAATTGAAACAAAATCAACGATAAATTCATGGCCACCTAACTTCACAGTAAAACCTTTCTTGGAAAAAGACCATGTGATGGTCACATGAACCTTCTCTCTCCACTCGACGCTCAGCACTTTGTTGCTCATTATACTCAAGCCACTGTTACATTATTTTTTTGGCGTTTAAATGGCGGAACTCTAATTGATCCATTATCGTTTGCGTAGAGCATGCATTTTGTTACCTAATTAATTTTTTTTGCTTTTGTTTTTTTTTTCTCTGTAAAGACGATTTAGAAAAAACTTTACACTTAAAAGCAAGCACTAAAATTGGGTTACTCAAACAAACGTACACCTGTTACATTATGTGGTCCGACGACATGGATCACGAATTAATGCAACAACGAATAGAGACATTCATAACCAATTGTCCGAGACAAATTCTAAAAATCAAATGGTGGTATACGATCTTAGATGGAGATATCTGGTAAAAAAAAAACACAGAATAAGAACCGACCAACAAGGAGAAAAAAAAACATATTATGAATAGAAAAAAGAGATGCAATGGACTACACTTAGAAAACCTGATGCCAGTATAGCTAATAGTAGGGATTTGACAGAGAACCTACAAGTTAGGAGGAAATGAGAAAGGTGAAATAATGAACAGAGAAGAGAAATGTTGTCCCCAAAGAAAACCTTTAGGGCTCTGATTAATTAGTTGATTGAGTGAATGATTGAATCCTTTTTTCTGCTGACTTGGTTGTATGTATCGAATTTCAAGCAACCTTGATATATTCATATTCTACTAAGTAACCGTTCACATTAAATTTATTTGAGGCCTAATAAAACACACCTGCATTTAGAACAAGCAAGTTTTCCCCGTATTCTACCAACTTGTCATATTCATAATTCCAAGAAATATGACACATTAGAAAAGAAGAGTTACGGATAAAAGACAAGGAACAGAACCAGCTAATGAATACACATTGTGAAAACAGATCAAATAGTTCGGACTTGTGATACGACATAACGAACTAAATTTAATAAAAGTTACAAAGAAACGATACGAGAACATCAGACCAAGAGGCCGGCCAAGAAAAAGGTGGATAAGCGGAATACTAGAAAAAAATCGTAGGCATAATAGCAGAAGAGGCCATTAGAAGAGAAAGAAGCCGCGAACCATATCTCCCCTCGACGTTGAAAGGCAAATGAGGAATGAAAGAAAGAACGAAAAGATGAAATCTTTTGAATCACAGTCCCTTTAACCATCCAGCGCCTCTATCATGTAATCGTCTTCTCCCAAACCCACCTCAAACTCGATCACTTAGGCCTGGTATTGAGACACCTTAATGCTGTAGTTAGTGCAAAATGTTTCTTTCTCCACTTTTCTTCTTATCGAGAATTTCAACCAAATGGTTGAAGCATCGATCCATGTTGTTGGGCAGTAATTTCTAACTTTTTTTTTCATTTAGTCCCGACCACCTTTCATTATAACTTGCAAGCTATTCTACAAAACCTAGAGAATTACATTCGAATCCTTCAATCCGTCAAATCTTGAAAAAAGATTCGAAATTCGTAAATTCGAATATTTGCACATTTTTGGTTCTTTTGAATTTTTGAAATTCTTAACTTAATCAAATATTTTGCAAAGAGTAGTTATCATTCCTTTTGACGTTCGAGTGAAACGTTATATATTTTTAAAAATCGGAGCTTGTTGCAAATATGATGGTGCCCGAATCTGGCAGGTCTGAGCGTTATAAAGTTTCCAGTACGCCATCAAGCGGACTCTTCCAGAACTTTCTAGCAAGCAGATTGCCAAGGGCTGCGCTCTCTCCAAATTTCTGGAAAACTAACTCACATTAGTCTTGGGGGTCTCTAGAAACATGGCGAGTTATTAAAACGCTGTGTCGCTCACAAGATTCATGCTGTCTGTCAATAGAACTACTCAGCTCTAGTCAGTTTAGAGCTCAGCGTGACAATTTCTACTCAACTATCCGTAGTATTATTTGAACGAGGTACAAGTCTATGCTCGGCGTTATCCGACTTATTTTTCTTTTCGTCTCAATCTCAGCATTTCTATCTTTAATCACATAATTTACACGTATCTAGAAGCAGTTGTACTTACTATACTTGTGCCTTTCACATCAACCATGTCAAACAAACGTGTATCTTCATGTCATATCTACATCGGGTTTTGAAGTAATGCCTCCCTCCCTCGACATTTGACTTGATTTAAAAAGGTTCTGGAACATTCGTTATTAAAGAGAATGTCAAAAATGTGAATTGTTATTCAACTATTTTGTTCTCAAGTTATGCTGACAAAATGGAAAAGAACCTCAAAATTTAAGAAATTTAAATGTTCAGTCGTGTCCTTCATTTACTGGAGCTTCGGTGGTTGAGTGGTTAGTGTGCTTACTTCCTGGACATAAAGGTCTAGGTTCGATTCCCTGAAGTGGTGGATTAATTATATTTCTTGACTAATAAGGCCCCGGGTTTCACCAAAGCTCCCAAAATATGTACCAGAAATTTTTCTGCATAAAAAGCAGCCTGACGTGATACTGACCACAACACACACAATTGTACCGTTGTCATTGAAAAATATAGCCACTAACATCCTAGCAAAGCGGTGAGGAACCCTCACTTTACTTCATTTACTAAATGTCAATTTCACTTCCAGTTAATTCATAAATAGGGGTTTACTGTATTACTTCATTTGTTTTTTTTATTAAACAAAGATTTTAAATTTTTCTCCAAACAAAGAATAATAATTTTAAGTAAATGTCTTTTTTCCTCCTTTTTTTAAAAGATTCTGGTATGAAGGACTCGAGAGACTAGAAATTCGTGAGATTAGTGGAACTCGATAGTTTCCTAGGATTTGGGTTAGGATTCATGAACATTCATAATCTGCTTCACAGCTATTAAAGACCAAACAATAGGAGGTTCTCCTTGTACAACTTCTATTTTTATAGTCAAACACCCGCGTTCTTCTTTTATTAAGGTAAGGTAACGTACGAGACTTGAATCGGCATTTTAGCACGCAAGTTTCCACCCATATGTGCTCGGCCGCCTATCCAGAAATGTTCGGAGAATTCTAGATAGTGTCGCTTTAAGCATCGAAACTCACGATGCGAGGCGACATTCCTCACCTTCCCAGAGAACTACCCTGGTACTCATTTCTGCCAGCGGCCGGGTCGACCGAGGGGGCATCGTTTTTTTCTAACCACGAGTACAATTCACACTGATTTCAGCGGGAATGGAACACAGGTTGTTCGAACGTCGGTAGCCCAGTCGGGTGGTATTCCAAACTAGGCTACCGTAGATCTTTTATTATCATCATCATCATCATCAAGTACCGGGCCTAGTGGCGTAGGTGATCATGTCTCTCCACAACTTTTGATCTCGGCAGGTATTTATCATTTCTGTTGTTGACCATCTGCCAAGCAATTCTCTTAAGCTGTCTGTTATTTTTTCTCTTTGCTTCCCTCTATCTCTTCGTCCTTCAATTTTTCCAGTTGTTACAAAATATTCAAGTTGTTCTCTTCTCATTACATGGCCAAAAAATGATGATTGTCTCTTCCTAACATAAGAAATTAGCTCTCTTTTTGCTTTAACCTCTCTCAGAACCTCTTCATTACTCTCCTTAGCTGTCCATGGTATTATCAACATTCTTCTGTAAAACCACATTTCTACAGACTCCAGTGATTTTATTGTCTGTTGTCCTATTGTCCATGACTCGCATCCATATGTTAAGACTGGCTCTACATAACATTTAAGAACTCTTTTTCTTGTTTCTATTGTCATAAATGGATTGCATAGTATTTTCCTCATTTTTTGGAAAGCTGCTTTTGCCTAAGCCATTCTGCATCTCACCTCTTTTGTACATCTTCCGTCTGAGGTTAACAAAGTTCCCAAATATTTAAATTCATTTACCTGTTTTAATATTGTTCCACTTGTCTTTATTTTGCACTGAGGTGATGTCTTTTTCTTTGTTGTTACCATTACCTCTGTCTTTTTTCTATTAAGGCTGAGTCCTTTATTTTTGCTTTCTTTCACTATAATGTCCAACATTTCTTGTAACTCATTTTCACTCTTAGCGATTAATACTATATCATCAGCATACCTTAGATTATTTAAATTATGACCTCGAAATTGTTATTCCAGGCATGCCCCTTATGGATCTTAAAATAATCTCACTATAAATATTAAACAAATCTGGTGACAGCACACAACCTTGTCTAACACCCTGTTTTATTTGTTGAAACATTCCCAATTGGTTTCCAGTTCTTATGGCTGCTGTTTGTTGCCAGTACATGTTCTTTATTATTCTTAGATATTTGCTGTCTATGTTTATGATTTCTAAAATGTTGATTATTTCTTGGTGCTTTACTTTGTTAAATGCCTTGGTGTAATCTATGAAACATAGGTATAGATCTGTTTTCACCTCTATGGCTCTTTCTACTAAAGATCTTATGATATAAATGGCATTGCTTATTCCTTTATCTCTAACAAAACCACACTGTTCTTCGATAATTTCTGGACTAATTTTGTTTCGCACTCTTCGCATGATGATTCTTAGTAATATCGTAGTCATATGACTCATAAGGCTTATTGTGCGATGATCATCGCATTCAATCGCACCCGATTTCTTTGGTAGGGCTATGAATATTGATTTGAGCATGTCGTCTGGTATATAACCGCTGTTGTAGATATCATTCAATAGTTTTGTTATTATTTCTATTTCAAAATCACCCATGGCTTCAATCTCTTCTTTAGTTATATTATCTGGTCCAGGAGCTTTGCCTGCTTTCATATTGCGCAGGGCGTCTTCCACTTCTTCTCTGAGTATTTCTGGTCCTTCTCCATTATCCTTAATATTTACTTCCGTTCGTTCATCTTTATAAAGATCCTTAATAAATTCTGTCCATCGTTCCCTTATGTTTTCTTGATCAATCAACAGTTCTCCTTTCTTTGATCTTAAACATCCAGTTTTTGATTGCGTTTTTCTTCCTGTTAATTCCTCAATTCATTTGTATATAGCTTTAGCATCTCCTTTTTGTTGCAATTCGATCTCTTTGCATCTCTCTTTTAGCCATACTTCTTTTGCTTCATTGCATTTTACTACAATTTCTTTATTTAATCTCTTATACTCATCTTTATTTTCTTTATTTCTTCTTCTTGTATCCATTAGCTGCAAAATATCATCTGTCATCCATTTCTTTCTTGAATTTGTCCTCACTGGTGGTATGAAATCTTTTGATGTTTGTTGCATTTACTCTTTTAGCATTTCCTACTGTGCATTAATGCTTTGTATCTTCTCTATTGCATTGTATCTGTTCTGAATTGTGATTTTATATTTGTCTTGCAGCTTCTTGTCTGATTTTAGTAAATCTAAATTTAACTTGATGTTAACTGAGGCTCGTTTTTTTCTTTTTAATTTTACTCTATGCTTTCCCACAACTGGTACATGATCACTATTGCAATCTGCCCCTGGTCTAGTTTTCACACACACCAGACTGTTTCTAAATCTATTGCTTATCAATATATAATCAATTTGATTACGTGCGTTGTACCCTGAGCTTTACCATGTCCACAGACGTCTTGGATGTTGCTAAAAACCAGGTGTTTCCTATCATCATGTTGTGTGTTCTTGCCCAGTCAATAAGTTTCTCACCTCTTTCATTCCTCTCGCCTAAGCCATAATGACCAACTACTTCCTCAACTCTTTCCTTTCCTACTTTTGCGTTAAAATCCCCTAGAACTATGGTGTTTTCATGTGGTTTGCATTTATGAGGTGCCTCATTTAACTCGTTGTAAAATTTATCAATTGTTTCCTCTAGACTGTCTGCTGTTGGTGCATAAACTTGTGTAAGATTTATGTCTATTTGCTTTCCATTCAATTTCACTAAAAGGACTCTGTCAGATATTGGGTAAAAGCCTTTCACTGTTCTTTCTCTTTCTGCATCCAAGATGATACCTATTCCTCTTTGGTGTTCAGCACTTCCAGAATAGATTATTTTATGTTTATCAGAATACATCTCCCTGATACGGTGTATTTCATTTCGCAAAGTCCCAGTAATTGTAAACCCATTCTTTTCATTTCTTGTACGAAAGTTTTCTAGTTTACCCTTCTGCATGAGTGTTCTCATATTCCAAGTGCCTATCTTTAGAGTTTGTTTTATCTTTATTTTGCTTACAGTAGCTTGATGACGATCGGGTACACCTGTAGCACATGATGTCCCCTACCGAACTAGGGTTTTCCATTGGGATCCCCCTTAACGTTGTTGTCGTTAATTCTATTGTTGTGGTGATTCATGATTGTACAAAAAAATTACGACTGTGGTTTTCTGTTGCCTTCCGTCGGTTTGTTTACGGTTGGCTCCGCTAGCCTTTGACTAAAAAGTGTCACCCACAAGGCAGTGGGGTTGTTTTACTTCGGGGTACCCTCCCTTAGCCTTTTACTATCCCGAGCTTACCTGCAAGGCAGCAGGGCAGCCACAGGTTGTACTGTTTACTGCATACAGTAGCAGATAAAATTACCCGACCTGTCTTTTATTATAGTTAAGTAATATACAACTCCTTTCGTCCGTCATGTACTTTTCAGCATTGAGGGGAGATATAGTTTGCTGTCTTTTGCTTTTCTGTTTGCCTCTACTGCTTTGTATTTTAGTGCTAATACTTTTCCATCAAATCTATCTTTTTCGTGGTCGGTCCTGAGTCTGGTGTTCACGTTTTGTTTATTGAAGGCTCGTTGTACTGTGTTTTCATCGCTGCATCTTATCACGTGGCCAACTTTGACTTGCTTTCATGAATCTTTGTTCACAGTGTCGTTTAACCGCCTGTCTTCGTGACCTACTTTCAAGATCAGGCTTTGCAATTTTTCACAATTCTTCACGGCCTGGTTTCACGAGCCAACTAATCATTATTTCGGTCTCTTGAGAGACACTGCTCAGGAAACCAGAAGTGAGCTTTATTTTCTAAAATAATTTAGTAAAGTGATGATAATGAGAGAGATCACTGTTTCCCCACCGCTAAATTTTGCGACTGGACACTGTCTGTTTTAACAGTTTCACTCACCTACAACTCTATTTACTTTGTTATTTTGATGTTGACATTAAACGCGCTATTCTGGATTGTAGAAAGATTAATTGCACTTGGCTAATGCGAGTTTCCTTGGAAATCAATTAGCATCTTTTTCACTTCTGTTACCGTAATTCACTCTCTAGTCTATCACCATAAACCACTTTCTATTCTGTCACCATAACCCACTGTCTATTCTGTCACCATAACCCACTCTCTATTCTGTCACAATAAACCACTCTCTATTGTATCACCAATTACAGACTGTCTATTATGTCACCATAACCCACTCTCTAAACTATAACCACAATCCACTCTCTATTCAGTCACCATAATTCACTGACTAATCTCTCACTATAATCCACTATCTATTTAGTCACCATAATTCACTATCTAATTTCTTACCATAATTCACTCTCTAATCTCTCACCACAATCCACTCTATTCTGTCACCACAATTAACTCTATTATGTCACCACAATCCACTCTATTTTGTCACCACAATCCACTATATTCTGTCACCATAATTCTCACTCTATTCTGTCACCATAATCCACTATATTTTGTCACCACAATCCACTCTATTCTGTCGCCTCAATACACTCTATTCTCTCACCAGAATCCACTCTATTCTGTCACTACAATCCACTCTATTCTGTCACTACAATCCACTCTATTCTCTCACCATAATTCTCTCTCTATTCTGTCACCACAATCCACTCTATTCTGTCACCACAATCCACTCTATTCTTTCACCATAATTCTCTCTCTATTCTATCACCACAATCCACTCTATTATGTCACCACAATCCACTTTATTCTCTTACCATAATTCTCACTCTATTCTGTCACCATAATCCACTCTTCTGTCACGATAATCCACTCTATTCTGTCACCACAATCCACTCTTATTCTGTCACCACCATCCACGCTATTCTGTCACCACAATCCACTCTTTTCTCTGACCATAATCCACTCTATTCTGTCACTACAATCCACTCTATTCTCTCACCACAATCCACTCTATTCTCTCACCACAATCCACTCTATTCTCTCACCACAATCCACTCTATTCTCTCACTATAATTCTCTCTCTATTCTGTCATGGTAACGTTGCATTGCTGTCATCCGGTGTGGAGCAGCGACGACATGTTGTCCAGAATTCATTTCTTCCCGTCCTTCCTTAAGAATAATATAAAACCTTCTCCCAGTTGATCATAATATTGTTTCGCACTATTGGATGCAGCATAGTGTATGTTCACATTTAAGGTTCTCGAATAATAAATGGATATGTCCCTCAAGGCGCAACATCTGCAGAGATCTCTTAACGAGCTTTATTATCGACAGTTGCCAACACGCAAAGGTTGGTTAGGTTCATATACACTGTCTGAATGTGGAAAGTGTTTAAAACAACAGCTCTAGCTTTATTGCTTGTCTTCAACATTGACGTGCATATTGATTGGCTTGTTTTTACCCGATGTCCAAGCAAAATCTCGAATACGTATCTTGACTTCAGGTTATTGTACACAGCATAGCCCTGCTTGGTTTCGACACTACAGTGCATCGTATCAGTTCTGTTGTTGACTGTTTTCCATGCCATGACACCAAGCTATCCAGTATTTTCTCTCTTTGTCGTCCGCGATCTCTCTTTCCTTTTATTTTGCCAGTTGTAACCAAGTATTCCAACTTTCCTCTTCTCATGATGTGCCAGAAAAATGTTGATTGCTTCTTTCTGATGTTTTTTAAGAGCTCCCTTTTTGTGTTGGCCTCTTTGAGAACTTCCTCATTGGTCTTTTTATCTGTCCAGGGAACTTTCAACATTCTTCTGAGAAATCTCATCACTGTGGCCTCTAATAGTCTTTTCATTTGTTTGTCAACTGTTCATGATTCGCTTCCATAGGTCAGAATTGGTTCTATATAGCACCGATGAACTCTCTTTCTCATTTTTATTGACATAGATTTGTTGCATAATATATTTTTCATTTTCTGAAATACTATTTTGGCCGGAGATATTCTGCTTTTTATTTCTGTGGTGCATCTCCCATCTGATGTAATTATTGTGCCCAAGTATTTGAAACGTTGTACTTGTTTCAGATTTGTCTCGTTTATTTTTATGCTGCATGATGGTGATGATTGTTTCTTCGATATAACCATTACTTCTGTTTTCTTACTATTCAGACTGAGACCTTTCTTGTTGCTTTCTTCTACTATTATGTCTATCATTTCTTGTAGTTCATTCGCTGTCTCTGCTTTAAGACTGTGTCATCCGCATATCGCAAATTATTTATGTTGTGACCGTTTACTTCAATTCCTTTTTTGTCTACTATTGATCTCATAATATATTCGCAGTAAAGTGAAAACAAATCCGGTGACAGAACACAGCCTTGTCTGACTCCTTGTTTTATATATTGGAATTGTCCTGTTTGGTTGTTAATTCGTATAGCTGCTGTTTGTTGCCAGTACATGTTTTTTTATGATTCGCAGATCCTTGCCATCAATGTTTAATTTCTCCAGCATATTTATTATTTCCACATGATTTACTTTGTCAAATGCTTTCGTGTAGTCTATAAAGCACATATATATATCTTTCTTTACCTCTATAGATCTTTCTATCAATGTCCTTAAGATGTATATTGCATTATTGGTGCCCTTTCCTTCCACAAATCCACATTGTTCCCCACTTATTTCTGGTTTTATTTTGTTCCTTACACGTCTCATGATTATTCTTAGTAATATTTTAGTCATATGGCTCATGAGACTAATAGTGCGATGGTCTTCACAATCAGTGGCACCTGATCTCTTCGGTATGGCTACAAGGATAGATTTTAGTAGATCCTCAGGTAATATGTCCAGTGTTATATATATCATTGAGTAATTTTGTTATGACTTGTACTCCCAACTCTCCTAATGCATTTATCTCTTCGATTGTTATATTGTCAGGACCTGGAGCTTTGCCTCTTTTCATGTGTTGAATTGCATCCTCCACTTCACTCTGCATTATTGGTGGTCCTGTGTCTTCATTTGAATTGTTTAATTCTGGTCTTTCATCATCATAGAGTTGACTGATATATTCTGTCCATCTTTCCATTGTCTTCTCCTGTCCCATTATTATATTTCCTTCCTTTGATGTGGATATTATGTTTCTCTTTTGCGATATTCATGACTTTGAATAAACATTTCAAAAACAATTCTATTTTTCAAACTAAACATTTACATTCTTTTTTTTCACAAACATTCTAGTTCTCGTTTTGTTTAATATATAAATTAATAAATTGTTGACGAGAATGGTTCTCAAGAACTAATAGTTTACAACTTTCAGTACGTACAGCGACTTTTAACAAACATTAATAGAACATTAATAGTTTGAAAAAGAAAGGGATTGTTGAATGGGCCTACACTGAATACTAGAAAAAAAACAAAGTAATTAAACTGTATATTAGATGTATAACAGAGGTGACATGCAGAATGGCTTAGGTAAAAGCAGCTTATAAAAAAAATGAGGAAGATACTATGCAATCCATTTTTGACAATAGAAACAAGGAAAAGAGTTCTTAAATGTTATGTAGAGCCAGTCTTAACATATGGATGTGAATCATGGAAATGTAGTTATACATAAGAATGTTGAGAATACCATGGACAGCTAAGAAGAGTAATGAAGAGGTTCTGAGAAAGGTCAAAGCAAAAAGGAGAGCTAATTTCCAATGTTAGGAAGAGACAATCATCATTTTTTGGCCATGTAATGAAAAGAGAACAACTTGAATATATTGTAACAACTGGAAAAATTGAGGGACGAAGAGATAGAGGGAAGCAAAGAGAAAAAATAACAGACAGCTTAAGAGAATGGCTCGGCAGAAGGTCAACAACAGAAATGATAAATACCTGCCGAGATCGAAAGTTGTGGAGAGACATGATCACCTACGCCACTAGGCCTGGTACTTGATGATGATGATGCTGAATGAGAAGGGAACAGCTGAAATATATTGTAACAACTGGGAAAATTGAAGGACGAAGAGATAGAGGGAAGCAAAGAGAAAAGATGCCAGACAGCTTTAGAGAATGGCTTGGCAGAAGGTCAACAACAGAAATGATAAAAAACTGTCGTGATCGAAAGTTGTGGAGAGATATGATCACCTACGCCAACATTGATGATGATGCTTATATAGCATATACAGAACCATTATTTTACTTTATTTAACATCAGAAATACAACCAATTATTACCATCATAATTAAGACAAATATCACGTGATTGATCTGTGGTGTGGAATTTCCATGGGGTATTTTATTGTCCGTGCACGATTGCCAAATGTGAAGCTCATAACTGAAGCTAAATACAGTGTAGTCTGCTACGTAATCGATATACATACCTGTATAGGTCACCATACTCGTGTCACCGTCTTGAAGCTCAATAACTGATTTTTTAAAAAACTGGCTTTTCTAACACGAACAATTAGAAGACACTTCTGCGTTCAGTCTCTCTCAGACATAATTACCAGCGGCGTGCAAACTTCCGGTTTAGATACCAAACCCCACGTACGTGTGGTCTACCGTGAAGAAACTGATATTACATTCAATGATTACTTTGTGTGCTGGAATATTATAAGTTTTAAAATGAATTTATAATATCAGGCTATGCGTAATTTAAAGGCGGTAATAAGCTAATTAGATTAAAAAATTATTAATTTAAAATGATCATTATTAGAACAAGTTTAATGCTCATGTTCCATGGTGTAAATTTGTATAATTATAGCGGAAGAAATAGAAAGAAAGACTGTCGACACGCATTGTGCATGACGTACAGGATATATGATGTTAATGGCCATATCTGAATGATCACCAATACATTTATTATTAAATTACTGCAGCTTCGCATTTGTATGCATTCATTTGCATTTCTTTGCCTTAATCTCTTACATTTATGATTAACCTGATCAGTACTACATTAGGCGGACTTACTTTCCCAGAACAGAATCTACGGTACCAATTTAGTAAAAAAAAAAAAAAAAGTAAAGTAACCCCGTCACGCCAAGTAGCGTATAGGGAATATGGTGTTAGTGACTATAAATTTTACAGACCTTCGGCACATGATTTTTGGGGTAATGTGGTCGGTATTACGCCCGTGCCGCTTCACTTTCCCAGAAAAAAATCCGGTATCCATTAAAGGCTGGGTGAACCCGGAGGCCGTCGGTTGGGATCGAACCCTACCCTTTGTCCTTTGTAGTCCAGTTCACTAACCACTGAGCTATCGCGGCTCCAACGGTACCAATTTAAGTCTGGTTAAATGGTAAACAAAAAACTTTGACAAGTACATATCTTATGGAAGTGAAGTGTTGAACTGAACAGACCAAGACAATGTTTTAATATAAGATTGAAAATCTGAAACGCAACATGTCATTATTACTGAAGTGTTAGATATTACAGTGAAACATTGAATCAGTAGAGGTCAAGGTAAAGGTAACGTTAAAGGGAAAGTACGAGACTTGAACAGGCGTCTTATTACGCGAGTTTTCACCCATATGTGCTCGGCCACCTATCCAGAAATGTTCGGAGATTTCTGGATAGTGTCGCTTCAAGCATCGAAACTCACGATGTGAGGCGATATTTCTCACCTTCCCAGGGTTATATCCTGGTACCCATTTCTGCCACCGACTGGGTTGACCGTGGGGGTATTTTTTTTCCAACCACGAGTACAATTCTTACTTATTCCAGCGGGAATCGAACACGGTTTGTCCGAACGTCGGTAGTCCAGTCGAATTGTTTTACCAACTAGGCTACCGAGGCCCCCAATGAAATCAGTGTTACTTTATAGTAACGAACCACGGACAGTGCAACATAGAATCAATGTTACTTTATAGTAACGAACCACGGACAGTGCAACATAGAATCAATGTTACTTTATAGTAACGAACCACGGACAGTGCAACATAGAATCAATGTTGCTTTATAGTAACGAACCACGGACAGTGCAACAAAGAATCAGTGTTGCTTTATAGTAACAAACCACGGACAGTGCAACATAGAATCAATGTTACTTTATAGTAACGAACCACGGGCAGTGCAACATAGAATCAATGTTGCTTTATAGTAACGAACCACGGACAGTGCAACATAGAATCAGTGTTGCTTTATAGTAACGAACCACGGACAGTGCAACATAGAATCAATGTTACTTTATAGTAACCAACCACGGACAGTGCAACATAGAATCAATGTTACTTTATAGTAACGAACCACGGACAGTGCAACATAGAATCAATGTTACTTTATAGTAACGAACCACGGACAGTGCAACATAGAATCAGTGTTACTTTATAGTAACGAACCACGGACAGTGCAACATAGAATCAGTGTTACTTTATAGTAACGAACCACGGACAGTGCAACATAGATTCAGTGTTACTTTATAGTAACGAACCACGGACAGTGCAACATAGAATCAATGTTACTTTATAGTAACGAACCACGGACAGTGCAACATAGAATCAATGTTACTTTAAAGTAACGAACCACGGACAGTGCAACATAGAATCAATGTTACTTTATAGTAACGAACCACGGACAGTGCAACAGAAAGTTACGCCAGTGAGGGGGAGGAACTACCTTTATGACATTTTGCCATTGCTAGAATCTGGCAGGAGGACACATAGGACCGGTGAATAAAGACCGCTTGTCCAATGCAGACATTTTGTGATATGTTCGGGTCTGAGTTTCTATTTCAATTCCGATAGAAAAAAGACTGTTGTTTCTACCAGGATTTGAACCAGAATGTTCTTCTTTGGAAGCCGGCAAGTTATCGACTCGACCAGCCGTTCTGCTAACGTTGGACAGAATTTGATAAGATCTGATTTTCTAGACGGAAGCTAAAGTTATTGTGAACAGTGAAAAAAAAAAAACATCAAGTGAGAAAATACTAAAAGAGGCAGATGGAAAACGTAAGATTTTAACACAAATTAGAAAAGGGCAGTGCAGATTTGTTGGGCATGTGTTAAGAAGAAGTGATGGAAATACTTCATAACCACAGGAAAAGTACTTGTAGTAAGTAGGGGCGATAATGGTAGAGAAGGGGAAATACTGGATGGTTATACTACGTTTCAAGGAAAGACAATCAACATTGGAAATGTTGTACAGCACAGAAGTTTGAGAGTTGTGGTAACACATAATCTCCGACGCTTCCCGGTATGGACCGCGAATGAATAAACTGCGAAACCGATTGAGCGACCATTGATAGTGTAATGGGTTGGAATAAATGACCTCATTTGTTAACGTGTCAACAATGTCATTAACAATATTACGTGATTGATCTCTGAACTTGAAGTAAGATGAAGAGACGCAAGCATGGAGTCGATCTCTTAGTCTTCCATCATTAATCCAAAATATTACTTCACAATTTGCGGAAAATCTATTATGACGTAATGTCAGCGCATATTAAATCAAAGTAAAATTAAATATTCAATGTATACATACTTTTTTGCTCCATTCTTACAAGCATCGAGCTAGATTGCTCATATGATTCACTAAGAAGATGGGAGGCATGAAGGAATAGCACAGCCACAGACTGTATACAATTATACATGGTCTCATTCATTATCGAACCTGGCATTTCTTTAATGGTTTTATCTTTAAACACTCACTCCTCCACTGTCAACTAACACTCAGAAACATGTGGGGGGTCTCGGTAGTCTAGTTGGGAAAACGATCCGACTGGACTACCGACGTTCGAACAACACGTGTTCGATTCCCGCTGGAAGCAGTGTGGATGTACTCGTAGTTGGAAGCAAAATACCCGTGCGATTGACACAGCCGCTTGTGGAAATGGGTACCAGAGTAGAACTCTGGGAAGGTGAGGAATGCCGCCTCGCATTGTTAAAGTTTCGATGCTGCAGTGACATTATCCTGAAGTCTCCGAACACTTTAAGATAAGTAGCCGAGCACATGTGGGTGAAAACTCGCGTGCTAAGACGCCGATTCAAGTCTCGTACTTTAACTTTACTCTGAGACAACTGTAATGTATGCCACCCTCAACAAAATGACACTGTTCAGCAGAGCCGAGTCAAGGCAGCCGTGTCACAACATTTAGGCGCCACACACACATACACGCGCACGCGCACGCACACGCACACGTGCACGCGCACGCACACGCACACACACACACACACGTTATAATCACATTTCTGTTCATTTCGCGCACATTGAACACACTCGTGTTTAAATATTTCGTTACAATATCGTTACTCTTGTTAGAATAATTATGGAGGACATGCCGGACTTCACAACGAGCAAGACACACTGTGCGTGTATATATGTACATGTATACGTGTGTGTGCGCGACAAGCAGATATACAACAATTTTTTTAAAAATTGCGTATTGCTTATCAAATGATCGATTTACTGAAGAACTCATTTCACATTGAAGTCAAAAGCCGGAAACTACATCTTTATGCCGTTTATTAAAACTCTGGCGTCTCCCGGGTTTACTAGAAGACTGGAGAATAAATGCCACAACATTAGTATGTGAAAAATATAAGTGAGTTGATAATAGATTGAAAAATGTGTTCAATGTTTGAAAATATGAAACTGAAAAATGTGAAAATTATATTTAAAAAAGTACACACTAAACAGAATGATGAATTTGTATAAAACACGTACAAAAAAAACTGGTGGTTTCGGTGTTTATGCACTGGCGATTCTAACTCTCAATCGCATATAGTCTAAAAGACTGGAAGGAATACAAAATGATGCGTATAATATTTGTATCCATAAATGCCATACTTTGCAGTGCAATTTGGTTTCTTCTCGATGTTCCCACCATCGCAAACAGAATGATGATGTCCTGACAACATGTCTACATAGTCAGTGCTGGTGTTCAACATCCATGCACAGAGATTGAGAGAAGAAAGGGCAGCAAGCTCAAAAAAGGAAAATCATGGATTACGCGGGCTGAGTACATTGTACAACAGATTTACCCATTGAGAGACATTAACCCGGGAAGAGTGGATATGGGTGAGAGCAGAGTTCTATGTCCTTTTCCTGTCTACATCACTTTGAACTGAGAATACAGGTAATACAACCTTGTGTTTGTGGAAGCTGTGAGAATTCACGTGATATTTCAGCAATCATCTATACTGCTGGGGAGCCGCGATTGCTCAGTGGTTAGTGAACTGGACTACAAAGGACAAGTGGTAGGGTTCGATCCCAACCGACTGCTTCCGGTTCACCCAGCCTTTAATGAGTACCGGATTTTTTTCTGGGAAAGTAAAGCAGCACGGGCGTAATACCGACCACATTACCCCAAAAAGCATGTGCCGAGGCTCTGTAAAATGTATGGTCACCAACACCATATTCCCTATACGCCACTTGGCGTGACGGGGGTACTTTACTTAATTTTTTTATCTACACGCCTGGGTTTATAGCTCAGTTAGAGCTCATATGCCATCAGGGAAAAAAAAGTAAAGGAGGAGCTTTATTGGTGGCTGCATAAAGTTTGACCGTGGAGATAATGGCAGTAATTATGGCGATGGCTCTACACAACCTTTCACTCAGGTCTGTCTTCAGAATGAGAATGCTCAGGAAAATCGAACGGGACTGAGTACGAAGGCAGTGGTTGGTGTCACTAAATAACTCACTTAGAAATATTTCATTTTCATCTCTGGACACAAAACTTGAAAGAAAATAAACGAAGCTGACAGTCAGGCTGGAACAGCTGCAGTGGATGGCGCACTTGCATTTGGGCTGACATACTGAGTCTACCCAGAGAGGTAGGGCGAGCTAATGAATCAGTCAATGATCATGAATCTACAACGATGCCCAGACTGCACGAACATCAGGTCACGACTGTAGATCCCATAAAGTAGACAGAAAAATAACAGATCGACACAGAACTGGAGTCTTCAGTCTCTACACATTGAGGGATACACTGAGGAGAAGAAGTGAACATTTGTGACCGTGTCCAATATGCTGTGAGGATAATCCGTCTACTAAACTAAACAAGATGCAAAATAAAATATGATCAATATATGGAAATCATAGATTGAAAAGTATGCATGACTAACCGTTAACAAATACTTGTATAGGCTAGTCAAGTCTGAATATTAGCGAATAATTTCAGGGGAAGAGGAATGTTTACTTCACTCGGAAAAAAATCACAAATAATCATCAATAACAACAAAACAAAGAACAATAGACACCCCGAAGCTGGTAAAAGCTGCACTGACTATTCGTTTTGCTTTTAAATTTTAATCAAAATCCAAACAATATTAGATTGAATATATCGTGTAAAAGTACAAACATATGATGTCTGCTTGAAGTTCAAAGAGGAGAGAAAGATTTAAAGGAGAAAAAAAAATAAGAGTTTTGTAAAAATGAGATACTGCAGCCATGATTCAAACAGAAAAACAAATTGTCAGATTAAACGATAAATAAACTATGATAAATGTCACACATGTGGCGATCCGTTATAGTCACTACTCTCTATTATAGAGTTTTTGCATCCAAAAACTAAACCAAATATTTCCTTGAAGAGTTCTCGGTTCCTAAAAAACTATTAATACTCTCTGTCACTCTTATATTACAGTATAAAGTATTACAATAGTTGTCTTCTTTCTTCAACATGTTCCGTATGCAGGAAACTTGTGAGTATGTATTTATTTATATAATGGCCTTTTGCGTCTTCACATACAGTTAGATATTTAGAAAATGATCTTCAATAGAACCAGCACTTTGTATCTCTCTCGACACCCGAGCGGATAAAGGAGGAAATGAAAACAGAAGACATGAGAAAGAACAGTAAAATCACGACAGAGCAGCTTCTCTCACCACTGATTTTGCTAATACTAGAATGACCGGCGGCCTGGCTGCATAATAAAGTAGGAACTGTCATGTCGACGGGCCTCGTCTCTTTCCTCTTTTGTCCCTTCTCTTCTAACTTTTATTTCATTTCATTTCATTTTCAAATGTTATATATATATATATATATATCCCCAAGGGCCAAGCAAATTTCCAGCTTTTCTTCACTTTTTAACCACTACTGGAGAATTCACGTATGAAATACATAGCAGACATATCTGTATTACAATTTAGATCTACACGAAACAGCTTCCAGCCTATAAGATCCCCATAGAATATTTCCTTGCGGATGCGATTGTTGTCAATATTGAATGAATAATTATCTAACTGATTAGAGTATTCGTAATAATAGAAATATATCTGCCAGACAAACTGATTTAGAGAGCTTATAATAGTATAACCTAATCAGCTTCAAATGATTTAATCAGAACAGTTGGCAACAACTAAATAGAAACAAACTGCAATAATGACTTCTAAAGAGCATTAAAACTAAAGTCCTGTTCCAAAACTCATGTAAAAAAAAGTAAAGTACCCCCCGTCACGCCAAGTGGCGTATAGGGAAATATGGTGTTAGTGACCCTATATTTTACAGACCTTCAGCACATGATTTTTGGGGTAATGTGGTCGGTATTACGCCCGTGCTGCTTTTACTTTCCCAGAAAAAATCCGGTACCCATTTAAGGCTGGGTGAACCCGGAGCCGTCGGTTGGGATCGAACCCTACCCCTTGTCCGTAGTAGTCCAGTTCACTAACCACTGAGCTATCGCGGCTCCTACTAATTTTTAGGGAATTAGTAAAACCCAGGTGTCCTCGCCAGGATTACGAACCCCGGCTGTTGCCGTGGTAAGCCAACCGCCTATCGATTGCGCTAACCGGACACCCAAACTCATGTACCTTTTCAAAATGCTACAACATAATAACTGTTTGATTTCAATTGTTTATATTTTGTATGTAAACTGTTTATTGCCATGGCGTTTTATATATGTATATATATATATATATATATATATATATATATATATATATATATATATATATGTATATATATATATAAATAAGGTAATATATATTTATAATATAAGGTATATATATTTGCGTAAAGGTGAAATATATATATATATATATATATATATATAATCCACTGAATTATAATCAATCATAATCAATCATATCAAATCATATATATATACATATATATATATATATATATATATATATATATATATACATATTATATATATAGTCCATTGAAAACAAACAGATGGTTTTTATTTGACGTATTTGTGTTAAATAAAAACAGACATAACAATACTACTGAAATAAAATGGTTACAGTTTCCAATGGTCAAAATTTCATTCATTGAGAGCCGTGACTGTGATTTAACATCACAAATAAGAGCTGGCACAATGCAAATGCCGCTGTAGCTCTGTCGTTAGTGTATTGATCTCATCTTCATCATCATCATTGAGTGCCGTCTCCGCATCGGAGGTTGGCTACCATTGAACGCTATTCTGTTCTGTCTCTTGCTTTGATGGTGCAGGTTGCCATAGTCTGACTTGTCTATCTTTTGATGTTACTCGTCCATATTAGTCCTGGTCTGCTTCTGCCTCTTTTACCTTGTATTTTCCCCTCCAAAATTATATTTAGTAGGCTGCTGTGTCTTTTAACATGCCCCAAAAATCGCATTTGTCTTGTTTGAATTGTGTTTAGTAGTTATCTTTTGATTTTTAGTTGTTTTAACTCTTTCAGTACGGAAGGTTTTTATCAGTTTAGCGGTAGAAATTTCAGAGACAAAATGTTTCATGGTTTTAAATATTAATCCCCATGTTTATATTTATCTAACATAATACATATTATATATGCATTTCTAGATAATTGAGCAAAGTATTAGATTTCACCAATACCAAAATGATACAAGACTTATAAAAAGAATATGGTTTGATCACAGTTTACAGTTATCAAATTGAGAGTGACGCACTGTGCGGCTAAACGTACATGACCGAAATCGAAATGGCGCATGGTGCTTCGAGACGTACGGAAAGAGTTAAGATTTCATCGTTTATTTTATTTTCTTTCCATCCAAATCTTCCTATTCTTCTATATATCCACATTTCAAAAGCTTTAATTCTCTTTTCTGTTTTCTTGTCTAGTGTTTTTGCACTCTATAGGAATGTTGAGAAGATATAACATTTTGCTATTCTTAGTTTTAGCCCTGGTGTTATTTGTTTGATGTTAGTATATTTCTCATGACATTAAAACTAATTTTTGCCATTCCTATTCTTTTATTTATTTCAGTTTTACATTTTCCATCACTGGATATAGTATGTCAAAGGTAGTTGTGGCTCTAAACTGTCACAAAGTCTACTTCTTCAACTTTGATATCCACTTATAGTTTTCGAGTTTCATCTTTGTATGTGATCATAGTTTTAATCTTTTTTTATTTTTATATACCTAATCTATACCTTTTGCTTGTCTTGTTTATTTCATTAAGTAAATTGTTGTAGATCTGTATGATTGTCTGTTAGTATACAGTATCATCACCATGTCTTAGATTATTGATTATCTTTCCATTTATGTTTAGGTCTGGCATCTCTGTGATCTTTTTAAATATTTGCGCAGCGTATAGATTGATCAAGCTTGATGATAGGATGCATCCCTGTCTTACTCCTTATTTTATGCCAATAGGCGTAGATATGGAAGCCATCATTACATGAATAATTTCAAAATCCTTATTTTTACACATTTTTCTCTCACACGAATCTCATTGCTCTTTATCACTAGCGAATCATACACTTTTTGTGTGATCTAATTTCATTTTTTAAAAAAACAACGTTGTAAAGATAAAACTTTTTGTGGACTTGAAGTACTTACAATGAGCGTAAAGGTGAAATTCATTACACTTCAAAACATCGCGATAAATATTTACTAATATAACTGCAGAGAGAGAGAGAGAGAGAGAGAGAGAGAGAGAGAGAGAGAGAAAGAGAGCGAGAGAGAGAGAAAAATAAAGAGAGAGAGAGAGAGAGAGAGAGAGAAAGAGGGTAAACGGGGGATCCTTTATTGTTACTTATCAAAACCTTAGTAGTGAACAATGTGTATTTTGAGGTTAAATAATCGTTTTTATAAAGATCTTAATGGAAGAGAAGCTTTTCAAATGTTTGTTTGAACAACAAAAAAAGTAACACTTAGAAAATTGAAGTCTAGGCTGAGATCGAAGAGCGGCATTGAAGTTTCAAAATCTACATTATGGTTGGAGAGATGTGAGAAGTGCAGGCTTTATGTGTAGAAAGTACGCTAGTGGGAAAAAAATATTATTTGTGAGGCATGGCATCTAGTAGCTGTGTGAGCAAGTATTTACGTAAAGCCAAGGAAATGCCCAAAGACAGTTATGATATTGTATATATAAATGAAATATGGATGATTGCCACACAAGTAAGAAGTAATGATAGTTACCAGATGGAAGTATTAGAAGATCAGTACCTAGCAGCAAAGGACAGCGCTTGATAGTTTAACATACATGTGCAGACATAATGGGATGATGCAGAATGCGGAACTCGTTTTTGTTTCAAAGTCCACAGCAAATCAATCGCGACTATCATTCCGAGATGAAAAGCCACATATTCAGACAGTGAAGTGAGAAAACTGCCCTTCCAGTGCTAGACTGACCCTCTGGTTTGGTAATGGACAATGCATCATATCACAACGTAGTTGCAGAATTAGATAAAAGTCTCGCCGTCATCGAGGACAAAAGATGAAATAAAGATGTAACTCACGCATGAACACATACCGTTTAACGACAATATACCTGTAATCCTGAATTACATTCCGTTGTTATGCAGACACAACCGATAAAAATATTTCATATATGGAATTGAATACACGAGCTTGGTATTACCACCTTAACATTCACACTTCCAATAGAACTAGTTTGGACAAAATTAAAAGGACGTTGTCTAAAAATGCATATTGGCCAAACAAATGAACAGGTCGGCGCCACTACGGGACACCACCTTTCTTTTTTTAAATGGTTCCAATGCTTCATTCCTTGGTTGGTCTAATTAAATCCTACCTGCCCATTGTCTATTAATCTTTTAGCAAGACTCCCCGATTATTCTGGCCACCGTCTTTTCCGCCATTTTTTAGGTTTGTGTAATTGTTATGAATTTCTGAATCGGAATTTTGTGCTTAATGTGTATAGTTTATTTTAATATACCTGATGAAAACTTTTGCGAAGCTATTTGATATAACTGATGAAAACTATCATAGGTATATCAAATAGCTTCGGTAAAAGTTGTAGGTATTTCAAATAGCTTCGGTAAAAGTTGTAGGTATTTCAAATAGCTTCGGCAAAAGTTGTGGGTATATCAAATAGCTTCGGCAAAAGTTGTAGGTATTTCAAATAGCTTCGGCAAAAGCCTTCATCAGGTATATCAAATAGCTTCGGCAAATTTGATATGCCTACAACTTTTGCCGAAGCTATTTGATATACCTGATGAAAACTGTCGCCGAAGCTATTTGATATACCTGATGAAAACTGTTGCCGAAGCTATTTGATATACCTGATGAAGGCTTTTACCGAAGCTATTTGATATACCTGATGAAGGCTTTTGCCGAAGCTATTTGATATACCTGATGAAAACTGTTGCCGAAGCTATTTGATATACCTGATGAAAACTGTTGCCGAAGCTATTTGATATACCTGATGAAAACTGTTGCCGAAGCTATTTGATATACCTGATGAAGGCTTTTGCCGAAGCTATTTGATATACCTACAACTGTTGCCGAAGCTATTTGATATACCTGATGAAAACTGTTGCCGAAGCTATTTGATATACCTGATGAAGGCTTTTGCCGAAGCTATTTGATATACCTACAACTGTTGCCGAAGCTATTTGATATACCTACAACTGTTGCCGAAGCTATTTGATATAGCTACAACTTTTGCCGAAGCTTTTTGATATACCTGAAAAAGGCTTTTGCCGAAGCTATTTGATATACCTACAACTTTTGCCGAAGCTATTTGATATACCTACAACTGTTGCCGAAACTATTTGATATACCTTCAACTGTTGCCGAAGCTATTTGATATACCTACAACTTTTGCCGAAGCTATTTCATATACCTGATGAAGGCTTTTGCCGAAGCTTTGGAGTTTGTATTTCCTTTCTGTTAGTCTAGCTGGTCATTACCATTTTATGTTTAATGTCTTTGTTTTCTTCAGCTTTACGCGCGGCCCGTGAGCGTATTTAATATTTGAAATCCGTGTTATCTCCTTTTATTTAGTATATTCCCTCTGGGTGTATGATCTTCATATGAGACGTGACCTTCTTCTGATGGTCTTTGATGATGCACTCAAAGTTGCTTCACCTGATATTTAGATCTTCTTTCCTTCCTCATTTCCCTTTCAGTGAGATTTAGATCAGCTCGCTGTTATAGCAACAGAACTGCTGCACTTGCCGGTGTGCTTGGAAGAAAACAGTGCTGTCAGCTAAACAGTTTGTAATAACGGGATGGGCATGATTTATATAGTCATGATTCAACCATTTGGTTATGATTCAACCATTTGGTTATGATTCAACCATTTGGTTATGATTCAACCATTTGGTTATGATTCAACCATTTGGTTATGATTCAACCATATAGTTATGATTCAACCATTTGGTTATGATTCAACCATTTGGTTATGATTCAACCGTATAGTCATGATTCAACCATTTGGTTATGATTCAACCGTATAGTTATGATTCAACCATTTGGTTATGATTCAACCATATAGTTATGATTCAACCATTTGGTTATGATTCAACCATTTGGTTATGATTCAACCGTATAGTTATGATTCAACCATTTGGTTATGATTCAACCATATAGTTATGATTCAACCATTTGGTTATGATTCAACCATATAGTTATGATTCAACCATTTGGTTATGATTCAACCATCTAGTTATGATTCAACCGAATAGTCATGATTCAACCAATTAATTATGATTCAACCGTATTGTTATGATTCAACCATTTTGTTATGATTTAACCGTATTGTTATGATTCAACCGTATAGTTATGATTCAACCATATAGTTATGATTCAACCATTTGGTTATGATTCAACCATCTAGTTATGATTCAACCGTATAGTCATGATTCAACCATTTGGTTATGATTCAACCGTATTGTTATGATTCAACCATTTTGTTATGATTTAACCGTATTGTTATGATTCAACCGTATAGTTATGATTCAACCATATAGTTATGATTCAACCATATTGGTTATGATTCAACCGTATAGTTATGATTCAACCATGTAGCTATGATTCAACCATTTGGTTATGATTTAACCGTATTGTTATGATTCAACCATTTTGTTATAATTTAACCGTATTGTTATGATTCAACCATATAGTTATGATTCAACCATATGGTTATGATTCAACCATATAGTTATGATTCAACCATCTTGTTATGACAAAATGTTTTCCATGCAATTGTTATGTAATGCTAGTTGACATAATAAACACAATTATTAAACACGATGAACAATAACAAGAAATATGTATTGCGTGTCGTTTCTCACTGTCTAATTTTGATATTTTTTGTGAAGATAAAAATAACCTGCTTGCTTAATCATTATTGAAACCTAATTCACTATCAGCTATTTTTGTGTCAATTTTATTTTTGGCGGTAAATGAAGCATTCTCCTTCACTGGATATCAATATCATGAAAGGAGTTTTAATTCTGTCAGCTCGCTTGAAAAATTGTGAAAGAGAAACTGCATCCATAATCAAAAATGGTGCATGTTTGCATATATTATTTTGTTATGTTATGTGCCATGCTTGCTGGAGTGAACGATCTTGGATTTCTATAATATTTTGTTTTTTCTTGTGTTCAACCACTACTGCCACCTGTCATAGACTCTCTACACTTTTCGCTCTGGAGGCAGTCACAATCTTAAATAACAATTTAAATAAAATTGCTTTAAGCCAACTGTTGAATAAAGAAGAAGATAGAAGAAGAAGAAACATTGCATTATGGACACCGCCGTTTTCGCTCAGTATCCATTAGTAGTTTACGAAGAGTGTGCAATCTGATTGTTCTTGTTGTATTAACTACGTTTTTGGTCTCTGAATATTTTTCAATGAAATAATTAAATAGAATGAAAGTGAACGGTTTATTTTAGAAACAAATTATGTGGTCTAGTAAAGTTGTGATAGATGAATAACTAAACCAGGTATTGTCTTAACGTGATTCACTTAATATTTCACTAAATAACCTGCGAGGTCACACTTTTTATTACAAATGTCTGTCTGTCTGTCTGCGATCAGGACTCAGTCAGAGTAGGATCCCAGACTCTCACATGAAGTCAGCTGTCAGGCCAAGTGTGTTGATCGCCCCCACAGACAGAACATCACAGTTAGAGTCTGCCATATCCACTCCGACTGAACACCCGTTAAAACGTTGCACTGTGTTCTACGCCAGTGGCCCAGTGCATCCGATTTCAGCCATCATTTTATTCAGGTTTGCTTTCCTTAGCCTTTGATTGTCCCCAATTTTCCTGCAAGGCAGCAGATGATGTTTTCTGTAGGGGGATTCTGCCCTTAGACGGTCGGCCTTTCCAGGTTTACGAGCACCGTCTGCCCGAGTCACTAGAGGTGACTAACACAGACATGCGACTTGTAATGTGAATTATTACAAATAAGAAGACAACGCACCTCACGCTGACGTAGCTTGAACACGTCAGGCTATGGACGCTTTATTTTGAAAAAAAAAAGTTTCAAGGCAAAAATATTGTGGAAGAAAATAGATGAGATTAGAATCAAACCATAGAGACGACGATCATGTGCTGTTTTTGGTTTTGTTGATCACAGCATTAAGTTTTATGTTAGCCATGGAGTGTTAGAAGTAGGTTGTGAAAGGAGAAAGGAAAGACAGAGGTCAGAGTAGCCTGTGTCCAGAGGCACCTTTGGGAGGTGGAGTATGGTATATATCAGCTCTGTTGTTCGCCGATCTTTACGCAAGACTTCAACAGTAAGTCTCTGATAGGTTTAAGCCCGCATATCAAAGCACGTAAAAACAAGTAAAGACCCTCCGTCACGCCAAGTGGCGTATAGGGAATATGGTGTTAGTTACCATAAATTTTACACACCTTCAGTACATGATTTTTGGGTAATGTGGTGGGTATTACGCCCGTGCCGCTTTACTTTCCCAGAAAAAAAATATCCGGTACCCATTTACGGATGGGTGAACCCGGAAGCCGTCGGTTTGGATCGAACCCTACCCCTTGTCCTTTGTAGTTTCCACTGAGCTATCGCGGCTCCATGCTAGGGCACGTTTTTTTTATCTTTTTTCACTCATGTTTTATTTACACGTTGGAGCAATCATCATGATGTTCAATACCGGTTGGCGTAGGTGATCATGTCCCTCCACAATCGTCTATCTACGGTGCATCGTATCAGTTCTGTTGTTGACTGTTTTCCATGCCATGATACCAAGCTATCCAGTATTTTCTCTCTTTGTCGTCCGCGATCTCTCTTTCCTTTTATTTTGCCAGTTGTAACCAAGTATTCCAACTTTCCTCTTCTCAAAATGTGCCCGAAAAATGTTGATTGCTTCGTTCTAATGTTTTTTAAGAGCTCCCTTTTTGTGTTGGCCTTTTTGAGAACTTCCTCATTGGTCTTTTTATCTGTCCAGGGAACTTTCAACATTCTTCTGAGAAATCCCATCTCTGTGGCCTCTAATCGTCTTTTCATTTGTTTGTCTACTGTCCATGATTCGCTTCCATAGATCAGAATTGGTTCTATATAGCATCGATGAACTCTCTTTCTAATTTTTATTGACATAGATTTGTTGCATAAGATATTTTTCATTTTCTTAAATACTATTTTGGCTTGAGCTATTCTGCTTTTTATTTCTGTGTTGCATCTCCCATCTGATGTTATTATTGTGCCCAAGTATTTGAAACGTTACAATTGTTTCAGATTTGTCTCGTTTATTTTTATGCTGCATGATGGTGGTGATTGTTTCTTCGATATAACCATTACTTCTGTTTTCTTACTATTCAGACTGAGCAATAGCTACATTTCATGTGCCTAGAAGTTAGTCTTCATCGACTGGATTATACTTTTAAACTCTATTATCTTTTCATTCAATCAATGCGTATTATAATTGATGTATTTTTACCATAATAATAAGTTGATTAAAAATATATAAAGCAATAAAGAATATATTGTAATGTCGTGCTGTTTTTATAGTGACAGTTAATTATTTGGTTTATACTGTTTGTTGTCTGCCATATAGGGGTAAAATAAATATAACAAAAATAGTTTGTTTCTCTCAGTTTTGTGTTTTGGTAAACGATGTTTTATATTAAAAACCGACATTATTAATCTCTCGCTATATTCTTATCTAATATTTTTTTTTTAATTTAATATTTCTGGACAGAGTTTAGTGAATGTAATAGAATTTGTTCGGGCAGCGAGCTACCTATGCCATCAAATGAATACTTTTTATCACGTGAGTCGGGGAGGAGAAAGGGAACCGTAGTAAGATAAAGCGCACGGAGTTGAAACATCTCGTGAAACGACCGTGTTCTTTCACTATCACGTGAAACCTGGAATCAGGTACAATCGAGTAACTAATCCTTTCTGAGACGGACGATGAAATTGAGGTCTTGTTTTCAGTTTTAACGTTCTTAATAAGTGATAGTTGTACACAGAAAAGGGTGGACTGTTTACCTACTCCTGAGCTAAATTTAAGAAAATAAAATGTCCGCCGTTACTAAAATGATTCAATTATCCAGTGTACTTTCGATTTGGTTGCGGCTCAAGATGGATACGTTGTTTTCCCCCGTTCTTTAGGGCTTATGATCGACGGCCCAACAAGTCACCATCGTAAAACATTGTTACTGAAGCGCAAAGTCTAGTACACAACTGAAACAAATTACTAGGGAAAGCTCAAAGATAGGACGAAGAAAGAACCAAGACCTTCAAGAACTACCAAGAAATCGCCAATTGCAACGAACAATAACTACTCTGTATGTGCCGTCTTCAGGAAACGCGATAGCTCAGTGGTTAGTGAATTGGACTACAAAGAACAATAGATCGGGTTTGATCCTGATCGACGGCTTTCAGATTCACCCAGCCTTAAATGGGTACCGAATATTTTTTTTCCGGGAAAGTAAAGCTGCACGGGCGCATTACCAACCACATTATCCCCAAAATAATGCGCTGAAGGTGTGTACAAATTATAGTCACTAACACCATATTCCCTATACGCCACTTTTCGTGACGGGGCTTTTTATTTTATTTATTTATTTATTTATTTATTTTTTTACTTATGTGCCGTTTTCGACCCGAGAGAAAACTGAATAAATGCATTTTCACCGGTGTAATAACGTTTCTATGTGGTGCTCATACTTTGTATTATAAAAGTAAAAAGTAAAGTACCCCCGTCACGCCAAGTGGCGTATAGGGAAATATGGTGTTAGTGACCCTATATTTTACAGACCTTCAGCACATCATTTTTGGGGTAATGTGGTCAGTATTACGCCCGTGCTGCTTTACTTTCCCAGAAAAAATCCGGTACCCATTTAAGGCTGGGTGAACCCGGAAGCCGTCGGTTGGGATCGAACCCTACCCCTTGTCCGAGGTAGTTCAGTTCACTAACCACTGAGCTATCGCGGCTCCCTTTGTATTATAAGGACAGATAATATAGACACTGATGATGATACCACGTTCAAGAACAAAAACTTTTTGTTTACCACACTTTGATTGGGCAGGGTAAGGGCAAAGCACCTATGAAACTATCATGTGAACAATTAAATTGGATCTGTTTTATATCATAATATGAGAACTCAAAGTTCTTCCACGAACTCATTTGGATCTTAGTTTAAGATTATTGATACTTTAATACCACTTCGTCTATAAGTGAATACGGGGTTGAACATTGGAATAATCAGGAGACGACAGATATTAGAATAGACATGATGTAAACACAACTGAGTATTGAAGTAATCAAGATGTACATAGATGCAGTTAGTCGGCTGAGTTTGATATGTTCAAGATGCACTTAGATACGATTAACCGGCTAAGTATTGAAATGATCAAGATATACTTAGATACGATTAACCGGCTAAGTATTGAAATGATCAAGATGCACTTAGATACGATTAACCGGCTAAGTATTGAAATAATCAAGATGCACTTAGATACGATTAACCGGCTAAGTATTGAAATGATCAAGATATACTTAGATACGATTAACCGGCTAAATATTGAAATGATCAAGATGCACTTAGATACGATTAACCGGCTAAGTATTGAAATAATCAAGATATACTTAGATACGGTTAGCCTGCTAAGTTTTGAAATAACGAGATACATATACACTGTTAACCGACTAAATGTTGATGTGACAAAGAGGCTCTAAGATACGGCAAGCCAGCAAAATAGTGAAAATAGAGACACGTAGACATGGCTAAACATTGAAATGGCCAAAATACATGAAGACTAAGCTGCGTCTGTCATCAACTAATCTCATATTATGTCAGGTCGTCATCAACTAATCTCATATTATGTCAGGTCGTCATCAACTAATCTCATATTATGTCAGGTCGTCATCAACTAATCTCATATTATGTCAGGTCGTCATCAACTAATCTCATATTATGTCAGGTCGTCATCAACTAATCTCATATTATGTCAGGTCGTCATCAACTAATCTCATATTATGTCAGGTCGTCATCAACTAATCTCATATTTTGTCAGGTCGTTGTTATTCTTTTTCTTTCGTGGCTTCAAGTAAAGCTTCTTTGTTCTTTTGTAGCTGCTTCAAATCTACCAATCGATTGGGAAAACGCATTGATCATTTTAAAATGTAAAGAAACTGAACCAAAACGCTATTGATTATCTTATGCAATTGTGAAACATGCGAAGCAAAACTCTATTGATTATATGTATATAATAACAACACAGTTGTGGTGAAGGGAGTGTGTGACGTTATTAAAGCGTGGTTATAATCCATGGACTATCAATTGTTGTTTCGCTTACAGAACCTGCCTCAAAACAAGTGCGCACTCTTCCAGTGGTGTTTCCCATAGCTATATGCTCTTACACGACCTGGGTTTTACATTAAAGACATCGTAGATCATCCAGGCAGACTCATAGGTAGTTCAGTTATTTTTATAACCTGTAAGAGGATGTATAATGTCCTCTATATCAAACTAATAATATAAGTTCAACATTTTTAGTTTCATGTTTATTTCTAGTCTTTGTCTTCTGTTTCGTACTTCAAACGAATTTAACTGCACGGTGTTTTGCACCATGCTTTTCTGTTGTACATTTTTGTTGTTCCTCAATCAACTTTCATTGAACGATTGTCTAGCACTATGCTTTCTTTGACCTTTCAGCATCCAGCAGGTGTCTGTAGATAGAGGTGTCTCTTCGAGCACTTTTACCAGATAAACGAGAATTAGGCTTGTATTAAGTTTTCATTCTCTTAAATGGACTGCAAACCAGGATAATCGTCTTATTGCAAATAGATGTTGTCTGCACTTTCTCCTCTACTTTGTTTAACTGGGTGTACTTTCCTAGTAATGTTCTTGGTGGACTCTTGTTCTGCTTCTTCTTCCTCTAGCTCCCTGTGGAGTATAGGTCTTTAGCAAACACTTTCCAAATCGTTCTGTTTCTTGCAATTCTTTTAAGATCACTCTATGTCTTCCGCATCATCTTCATCTCTGCTTCCATCTGTCTTCTCCAAAAAAATATTTTGGTCCTCCTCTTTGTCTCTTACCCTGGGGATTCCAAAACAGGCCTGTCATGTAAAACTTTCAACTGGGGTCAGCAGTGTATGTCCTATCCAGCATAATCGCCTTTGTTGTATCTCTTTGTCCACTTGTATTTGAAATGTAATTTTCCATAATTCTACGTTGCTGATTTTGTCCTATCATTTCCATCCCTTTATTCTGCTCAAGAATCCATTAATGAAGGTCTGTAGCTTCGTGAGTATCATGTTTCTTGTTCTCCATGTTTCACAACCATATAATAGGTCTATCTAACATAAGCATTGACAATTTTAATTTTTATATTTAACCTAACTTCTGTGGATTTCCATGTTTCCTGGTGCAACAAAGGCTACTCTAGCATTTTGAATCCTCCATTTGGTATCATTCTCTGCCCCTCCTTTGGATATATTACTGGCCAGATATGTTATGTGCGATTTTACGTCTAGTAGAGGCATTTCTCCCATTGTTATTTGGTTATTGTCAGCTGCATTAATTCTCATAATTTTGGTCTTGTCTCTGTTTATTTTCAGTCTCAGCTGTTGTGATCTATCATCAAGTAAGCTCATTTTATATTGCATCGGTTGATGATTATGTGATAGGAGAGCTAAGTCATCAGCAAAGTCTAGGTAGTCAAGTTGCTTTTTCAGTGACCATTTGTTTTCATTTCTGTTGTTCTGAGGTATTCTCACAATCCAATCAATGACCAGTAGAAAGAGAAATGGAGATAGAAGGATTTACTCCTGTTCTTATTTCAAATGTTCTTTAAGCTGCCATTCGTGCAAAACATTACATTTCATTTCCTCATACATTGTTCTTATCAGGTTAATAAACTTTCATAGGGAAAGTAAAGACTTTCAGTAAAGACTCAGAAACTTCCAAAGCATTCTTCTAAATCTTCTTCTTTTCTCTTTCCACTGATACCTAAAATGTTTCGTGGTTTATATCATTTGTCGTTCTTGTGCTGCTCGAATTTTCTGAATTAGTGACTTTCCTTTGTTGTTACATGTCTCTGTCACTGCATCTATCCATCTTCTTCTGGGTCTTCCTCTTGGTCTTTTTGCATGCATTCTCGAGAAGAACGCCCTTGATGGTGATTGGTGAGGATTCATTCTGACCAGGTGACCAAACCATTTAAGTTGTTGTTGTTCTATATATTCTTGGCAGGGTTTTGTTCCTACTATATTTCTTATAGTTTCATTTGGTATTCTATCTCTTCTTGTGTTGTTTGTTACTTTTCTCAAGCAACGCATCTCACATGTATTGATCTTTCTTAAATGGGATTTAGAAAGGGTCCATATTTGACTTTCATAGCATAAAGTTGGTATGAAGATGCTATTTATCATTTGTTGTTTAGCTGGCATATAAATGTTTGGATGTCTTAGCAATGGTGAAAGCTGGTATGTGACAGCATTTGCTTTTTGTATTCGCATGTCAATTCTCTGTCTAGTTTTCCATCTTCTGTGAACATTGTGCCTAAATACTTGAATTCCTCTACTTGTTTTATTTTTTTATCTTTGATCTTGATGTTTAATGGGTTTCAAACGTTCTTCTAAATAAACTATCAAATACCTTTCTGCAATCTATGAATCATCATCATCATCGAGTACCGGGCCTACTGGCGTGGGTGATCATGTCTCTCCACAACTTTCGATCTCGACAGTTCTTTATCATTTCTGTTGTTGACCTTCTGCCAAGCCATTCTTTTAAGCAATCTGTTATTTTTTCTCTTTGCTTCCCTCTATCTCTTCGTCCCTCAATTTTTCCAGTTGTTACAATATATTTCAGTTGTTCTATTCTCATTACATGGCCAAAAAATGTTTTATTGTTTCTTCCTAATATTGGAAATTAGCTCACTTTTTGCTTTGACCTCTCTCAGAACATCCTCATTACTCTTCTTGGCTGTCCATGGTATTCTCAACATTCTTCTGTTAAACCACATTTCTACGGACTCCAGTGATTTTCTTGTCTGTTGTCCTATTGTCCATTATTCACATCCATATGTTAATACTGGCTCTACATAACATTTAAGAACTCTTTTTCTTGTTTCTATTGTCAAAAATGGATTGCATAGTATCTTCCTCATTTTCTGGAAAGCTGCTTTTGCCTGAGCCATTCTGCATCTCACCTCTTTTGTACATCTTCCGTCTGAGGTTAACAAAGTTCCCAAATATTTAAATTCATTTACCTGTTTTAATTTAATAATATGGCGACTACGTCTAGTTTTCTTAACGATACTTTTACCTCTTATCATTTAGGTTTAAGCTGTTATAGACGTTTTGTATAAATCATTCTTCGTGTATTTTTTTCCTAATCTGTTAGCGCTTGCCTACCTTCGACGGAGCGTCGAGTATATTTAATTTATTATATCATTTACTCAAGTTTATTTGTGTGTTCTGTCCAGAATTTTCCACGAGATTATTCCATTTATTCTATTTGTGTGTTATGTCTAGATTTAGCAATCTAAATGCATCCTTTCTTACTTTCAATATTTCGACCTTAATGTGAAATTTTCATTTTAGTCTCGTTTTTATTCAATGATTTACATATTTGTACAAAATTATCACATTTTTAATTAGATATCCCTTCAATATCCCAGTATATATTTTCGTCATGAAATTAATGTTTTTTGTTAAAATAAATATTTCATATCCTTTTATTGTTGTTGCTAAAATGTGGACCTACTTTGTATGTTACATTTCTATGTTTTAGGACTATTCCTTTAGTTGTGGCTCCCCTGAATGCTCATCCCCTTCACAATATTTATCATCATCCACTTAGTGTCTGTATTGTTTTGTTTTAATGCATGCTCAAAATGTCAAAAATCTTCTTGTATTTTGTCCTTATCCCGTGTTAATTTAATGGATTCTTAATGTTGCCGTCTCGGTAATTCCTAGTTTACCTTCAGTATTCCAACATATGCTTGACTGTGTACTTCCCTAATCTCATGCACTAAGTCTGGAGGTGACGGTTCTCTAATTTTATTCTAAAATTTCAACTTAGTAGTTCATTAATTTCAATATACATTTATTATATCGATAATTCTCCAAGTTCATTATATAAAAGCTCGTCTTAATATTTACTTAATTTCATTCCGCAGTCTTCACTGTTTAAATATTTGTACAACTGCTTTAGAACGTGCAGTGAAAACAACATCGTCTGCAACTATGCCCATTTTGTACCAAATAAAGTATTTGGTCAGACAATATATTGTGTTAGCGTTTGACAGAAAAGGCGTTATTAAAGTTTGTTACATTTGTAGATCTTCAATGCCTTGCACGAATTTACAATTACAAGTTGATAGCGTTGTCTTGTCATACATGCTTTCTGAATACTCCACAGCGTTCACGGAAAGATGACAGCAAATAGTAACTCCCTGTTCTGCCGCATGGGGGATAACATTCATGGATTGACAGCAAATTCTGTTTCCGGTCACGTCAGAGTAGAATGAGTTGTTCTCAGGCAATGCTTTTCTGCAGCATCGTCCTAAATTAGTCTCACTACAGCTGACCCTGTATAGTATGAGTCTTGTAATAAATCAACATCATCAAAACAAAAGTAACAAGCATCTCAGAACCAGTACGTGACATACGGATAGACGATAGACAAATAAAATATGTGAAGGTTTTTTGAAAAAAAAAACCTGGGATGTATAGCGATATAAAACATACAAACTGCAAACATTGATCTAAGATGCAACTAAGCTTGACAAACTATCGGATACATGTGACCACCACTGTTCAGATAGGAAATGACCCATAGAGCAAAACTATGATTCTACAAAATTCATTTTCTTTATTTCAACATTTGACTACCAATGTTGTTACCAACTATTGGTCTCAAGAACAATCGGAAAACCACTACCGAAATAAAAGGCTAAACGTTTGACAGGAAACAGCATCAAGATAAAAATAGACGTGAATAATTAAGTATAAACCAGGAGCAATACCAGCTATTGGACTACAAAGGACAAGGGGTAGGGTTCGATCCCAACCTACGGCTTCCAGGTTCACCCAGCCTTAAATAGGTACCGGATTTTTTTCTGGGAAAGTAAAGCGGCACGGGCGTAATACCGACCACATCACCCCAAAAATCATGTGCTGATGGTCTGTAAAATGTATGGTCACTAACACTGTATTCCTTATACGCCACTTGGCGTGACGAGGGCTCTTTACTTACAAAAAAACCAAAAAAAAAACAACCAACTATTGTGTACAGAAAGGGACAACATAAACTTGTTTGACCTATTATATTGTTTACACGAGAGAAGAAACTAAAACATAACGAACTATCAAGAAGATCCAAGGGTAACTACGAAATAGATGGACTGATGGAATATTAAAGAAACTACGAAACATAACAGTTTGAATGGTCAACAGATAAATGTAAGACGCAAACTATATCTCCCCTAGACCCTTTGATAATCCAGTCAAGTCTTGAATCGACGGAACAAATTTCAAAATATGCTGTAGCTGATTCCCACTGTGTGCCTCTTGTGCTGCTATTACATGTGATAGAGTACGATGTCATGTTTCGGTTACGTTAGTATTTCTATCTTTCTCATTGTTCCACTTTCCCGCTCTTTGGAAAATGTCCAGCAATTGTCCAAATAATATATTTCACCACTTTCACAACCTTTTAACAGTTAGTAGTTAGTGTCTCTTCTTCTGCTTCTTCTACCTTTTTAGCTCCCAGTAGAGCATAGGTCTTCAACAAACACTTTCCAAGTCGTTCTGTTTTTTGCCATTCTTTTAAGATCATTCCATGTCTTCCCCATCATCTTCATTTCTGCTTCTATCTGTCTTCTCCAAGAATTCTTTGGTCTTCCTCTTTGTCTTTTCCCCTGGGGATTCCAAAATGGGCCTGTTGTGTAATACTCACAGTTGGCTTTCGTAGTGTGTGTAGTGTCTCTTAAGTTAATTTATTTCCTATTGAGCTGAGTTAGTTCCTCTCAACTGAGTTCCTCTTGAACTAAACTAGTTCCTCTCAATTGAGTTAGATACTCTCGAAATGAGCTAGTTACTCTTGAACTGAATTAGTTTCTTCTGAACTGATGACAGCACTTAGAGTAAGGAAAAACAAGTCCATGTAGGATAATTTGCAGCTGTTGTGTGTCGTCAGATTATGTACAGGATAGTGTCACGCACAAGTACCTGATGTGTGTCGTCAGACTATGTACAGGATAGTGTCACGCACAAGTACCTGTTGTGTGTCGTCAGACTATGTACAGGATAGTGTCACGAACAAGTACCTGATGTGTGTCGTCAGACTATGTACAGGATAGTGTCACGCACAAGTACCTGCTGTGTGTCGTCAGACTATTCACAGAATAGTGTCACGCCACAAGTACCTGCTGTGTGTCGTCAGACTATGTACAGGATAGTGTCACACCACAAGTAGCTGATGTGTATCGTCAGACAATGCACAGGATAGTGTCACGCCACAAGTACCTGCTGTGTGTCGTCAGACTATTCACAGGATAGTGTCACGCCACAAGTACATGTTGTGTGCCGTCAGACTATGTACAAGATAGTGTCACGTCACAAGTACCTGCTGTGTGTCGTCAGACTATTCACAGGATAGTGTCACGTCACAAGTACCTGCTGTCCATTGTCACCAGTTCTATTTAACGTTTTCACAATAACGATCACGGCCCAACAGCTGGATGGGAGGGGAAAAACTATGACTTTTGCTGATGATATTCTGGTATATCGACAGGGAAGAGACAGACGGGGAATTGCACTCCACAATGCAAGACGAACTCGATCGCATCTCTTCCTGGTGTGGGGTTTCAGGTGCCTTGGTTAATCCTAATAAAGCATCAGTTTCATGGTTCTCCCTTAACAATCATATCGTTAATACGACCACACCGGTAGTACGAATGGGAGCTGATGAGGTGACCAGGGACAAATTGATGACATACCTCGGAGTTAAGTTTGATCGCAGCCTGTGTTTTCGGGACCACGTCGACCATGTGATAACAAAATCCCGCAAAGGATTAGCCGCCTTGAAGGTCATGGCAGCTGCCAACATCGAGCAGAGGCTACTTACTCTTCTGTTCCAGGGATTAGTCCTCGCACCAATCGAGTATGCCCTGGCAATTCTTATTGTCAGTACGACTCAAATTGATAGGCTGGAGAAAATACAAAATGAAGCCATGCGCATTATCCTGGGATGTACGAGGGACACTCCCTGTGTAGCAATGAGGTATCTTCTTGACTTTCCAACCATGGATGACAGAATCAAGATCTGGAGAGCACGAGCATACCTGAAGATTAGTACAGATACAGAGCATCCATTGCACCACGTGCTCAACACAGAGAAAGGTACCAGGCTAAAAAGAGGCAAATCATGGGTGGGCCGAGCAAAAGATGTCATCAAACAGGTCTGTGGGCTTACCAATATCAGCGTTGGTGAGGAGTGGATACCGGTGCCTACGTCATTCAAGGGGACTTTCTCATGTATTGTCACACTCGACAGGAAAAGTAGGGAACAGAACCCGGTCGTGGTTAATGCTGAGGTCAACGGTCTCATTTGCGATAACACCGATGAGAAAGATGCAGTCATCTATACAGACAGATCTGTAAGACAACACGAAAGAAGTGCATGGGCATTTACAGCACGCTCGGCAGGCAGAATAGCCAAGGAAGACAGTGGTGCATACGCCATGACCACGAGTAGCATGACAATGGAGGTGATGACAGTGACCAAGGCATTCAAATGGTTAGAGTCACAAGACTACATCCACGCATGTATACTGAGTGATTCGATGAGCATGATAAAAAAAAGTGGAGGCGGGCTTTGTACGCATGCAATGGGTAGAGTCGTTGCAGAAATCCAAAATACGTAAGGCCACCTTTGTCTACGTCCCTGGACATGCGGGAGTACGGGGATATGAGAGAGCGGACAGGTTGGCTAGCTGCGCTGTCGTTGAGGACGGGCAACCGATGGATCGGGCGGACATCATCAATGCCCTTCGAGATGTTGGAAGAGCACAGGACTTCGACAAACACAGATCAACGTCACTTCTTCGGATGATGGAAATGGGAGTTAAGATGGGCACAGCCAGAAATGAGAAACTTGGTGGCCGTGTAAGAAGACTTATCAACCAACATAGAACTGGAGACGTCAGTCGCTGGACACTGAGGGAATTGCTGAGGAGGGGATCTGAGCACCTATGGACATGTTCGGAGTGCAATGATGATGACCCGCAAATAACTCAATAACTCAATAAGTACCTGCTGTGTGTCGTCAGACTTTATACAGGATAGTGTGACGCCACAAGTACCTGTCCTGTTGTGGGGCTAATCTGTCAATCTCGGTTAGAGACCAGATGTTGGCTGCCGTTGCCTCTCTTACCAGAGCTGTGTTTTCAAGTGATTACTCCCTTTATTATAGACGGCTTCTAATTTTTTTTACCCACTGTGGTTATCACTATTATACTCCCCATTTCTTCATATTTTTTATCTCCTTGTTGATGTTTTCTACTTCTTACTTGATGTTTTCCACAAATTTATTGATGTTTTCTATATTCCCTACTCAAATGTATATTCTGTTTTATTATAAACAACTGGACTTCTCCCTGTTTCTGTCATCTAAATCACTGATACCCAATATATCAAGGTTGTCTCATTGTACCGATCCATCCCTCTTAATTTTGCTGGTGCGACAATTATTCTGACATTCTAAAACGGATTTTTTTTTATGCCTCTGGGTCTAACAATTGAATTAACTGCTTGGTCTTAAATAATACATTGTTTTTTAAATAATAGATTTCTGTTACAGTAACAGTGTATGTTTCGTGGCCTTCGATCAACCATAAAAAGCACGGAGAACACATCCTTCATATAGAACCGAAAACATTATATATATATAAATCGAGTATATATGATGTACAACAGAGGTTAGATGCAGAATGGCTCAGGCAAAAGCAGCTTTCCAAAAAATGAGGAAGATACTGTGCAATCCATTTTTGACAATAGAAACCCAAAAACATAGTTTTTAAATGTTATGCCAGTCTTAACATATGGATGTGTGTGGATCATGAACGAAAGGAAAACAAACAGGAAAATCACTGGAGGATGTAGAAACGTGGTTTTAAAGAAGAATGTTGAGAATACCATGGAAGAGCAAAGAAGAGTAATGAAAAACGTTCTGAAAGAGGCCAAAGCAAAAAGAGAGCTAATTTCCAATATTAGGAAGAAAAAATGATCATTTTTTGGCCATGTAATGAGAAGATAACAAATGGAATATATTGTGACAACTGGGAAAATTGAGGGACGAAGAGATAGAGGGAAGTAAAGAACAAAGATAATAAACAGGTTAAGAGAATGGCTTGGCTGAAGGTGAACAACCGAAATAAATAACTGTCGAGATCGAAAGTTGTTGAAAGTGAGAGACTATAGCTTTGTTAGAAATCGAGATACTATAACTTTGTTCATGTGTGAGAGACTCTAGCTTTGTTAAAGTGTGAGAGACTATAGCTTTTTCAGAGTGTGATAGACTATAGCTTTGTTAAAGTGTGAGAGACAATAGTTTTGTCAGAGTGTGATAGACTATAGCTTTGTTAAGGTGTGAGAGACTATAGCTTTTTCAGAGTGTGATAGACTATAGCTTTGTTAAAGTGTGAGAGACAATAGTTTTGTCAGAGTGTGATAGACTATAGATTTGTTAAAGTGTGAGAGACAATAGCTTTTTCAGAGTGTGATAGACTATAGCTTTGTTAAGGTGTGAGAGACTATACATGTGTCAGAGTGTGAGAGATTATAGATTTGTTAGAGTGTGAGAGATTATGGCATGGTTAAAGTGTGAGAGATTTTAGCATGGTTAGAATGTGAGAGATTACAGCATTATTAGAGTGTTTGAGATTATAGCATGGTTAGAGTTTGAGAGATTATAGCTTTGTTAGAGTGTGAGTGACTACAGCATGTTTAGTTTGTGAGAGACTATAACTTTGTTAGAGTGTGAGAAAATACATCATGGTTAGAGTGTGAAAGACTAGCATGGTTAGGGTGTGAGAGATTATAGCATGGTTAGAATGTGAGAGACTATAGCTTTGTTAGAATGTGAGAGACAATATCTTTGTTAGAATGTGAGAGACAATTGCATGGTTAGAATGCGAAAAACTATAGCTTTGTTAGAATGCGAGAGACTAGAGCTTTGTTAGAATGTGAGAGACATAGCATGGTTAGAGTGTGATAGACTATAGCATGGTTAGAGTGTGAGAGACTATAGCTTTGTTAGAATGTGAGAGACTATAGCTTTATTAGAGTGTGAGAGACAATAGCTTTGTTAGAATTTGAGAGACTTTAGCTTTGTTAGAATGTGAGAGACTATAGCATGGTAGGAATGTGAGAGACTATAGCTTTGTTAGAATGCGAGAGACTAGAGCTTTGTTAGAATGTGAGAGACATAGCATGGTTAGAGTGTGATAGACTATAGCATGGTTAGAGTGTGAGAGACTATAGCTTTGTTAGAATATGAGAGACTATAGCTTTATTATAGTGTGGGAGACAATAGCTTTGTCAGAGTGTGACAGACTATATCTTTGTTAAAGTGTGAGAGACTATAGTTTCGTCAGAGTGTGAGAGACTATAGCTTTGTTAAAGTGTGAAAGACAATAACTTTGTTAGAGTGTGAGAGACTATAGTTTTGTTAGAATGTGAGAGACTATAGCTTTATTATAGTGTGAGAGACAATAGCTTTGTCAGAGAGTGAGAGACTATAGCTTTGTTAAAGTGTGAGAGACTATAGTTTTGTCAGAGTGTGAGAGACTATAGCTTTGTTAGAGTGTGAGTGACTATAGATGGTTAGAGTGTGATAGACTATAGCTTTTTTAGAGTGTGAGAGATTATGGCATGGTTAGAATGTGAGAGATTATAGCATGGTTAGGGTGTGAGAGATTACAGCTTTTTTAGAGTGTGAGAGAATGCAGAATTTTTATATTGTGAGAGAATTTAACTTTGTTAGAGTTTGAGAAACTATATCACGGTTAGAGTGTGAAAGACTATAGCATGATTAGAGTGTGAGAGACTATAGCTTTGTTAGAGTGTGAGAGACTATAACATGGTTAGAATGTGAGAGATTATAGCTTTGTTAGAGTGTGAGAGACTATAGCTTTGTTAGAATGGGAGACACTATAGCTTTGTTAGAATGTGAGAGACTATAGTATGGTTGGAGTGTGAGAGACTATAGCTTTGTTATAGTGAGATAGACTATAGCATATTTAGAGTGTGAGAGAATATAGCTTTGTTAGAGTGTTATAGACTATAGCATGGTTAGAGTGTGAGAGACTGTAGCATGGTTAGAGTGTGAGAGACTATAGCATATTTAGAGTGTGAGAGAATATAGCTTTGTTAGAGTGTGAGAGACTATAGAATGGTTAGAGTGTGAGAGACAATAACTTTGTTAGAGTGTAAGAGACTATAGTTTTTAGAGTGTAAGATTCTATAGCATGGTTAGGGTGTGATATACTATAGCTTTTTTAGAGTGTGAGAGATTATGGCATGGTTAAGGTGTGAGAGATTTTAGCATGGTTAGAATGTGAGAGTACAGCATAATTAGAGTGTTTGAGATTATAGCATGGTTAGAGTGTGAGAGATTATAGCTTTGTTAGAGTGCGAGAGACTACAGCATGTTTAGTTTGTGAAAGACTATAACTTTGTTAGAGTGTGAGAAACTATAGCTTGGTTAGAGTGTGAGAGACTGTAGCTTTGTTAGAATGTGAGAGACTATAGATTTGTTAGGGTGTGAGAGACTACAGCTTTGTTAAAATGTCAGAGACTATAGCTTTGTTAGAATGTGAGACACTATAGCTTTGTTAGAGTGTGAGAGACTATAACTTTGTTAGAATGTGAGAGACTATAGCTTTGTTAGAGTGTGAGACACCATAGCTTTGTTAGAATATGAGAGACTATAGCTTTATTAGAGCGTGAGAGACTATAGCTTTGTTTAAAGTAGAGTCATCTAGTTATGCTTGGAAGAAAGAAAGAAAAAGAAGAAAGTAAAAGAAAAAATGAAGTAAAAGGTAATGAAAGAAAGTAAAAAAGAAAGAAAGTGAAGGGAAAAGAAAGAAATAATCCCTGTCACTCGTCTCGTTTTCCTACATTCAGCACATTTTGGGTACGATGATCAACTGAAACAGAAACCACCTTTCTCTAAAACAAATGTGTGCCTCTATATGATTGACTAGTATGCTTCTACTAAATATTACAATTTATTTGCGCTAATTATAACTGAAATGAAGCAAACCTGTAATTTGAAAATAGTAACAAGTAAAGTAAAGAGCCTTGTCACGCCAAGTGACGTATGAGGGAAGATGGTTTTAGTGACCATAATTTTTATAAACCTTCGGCACACGATTTCTAGGGTAATGTGGTCGGTATCATGCCCGTGCCTCTTTACTTTCCTAGGAAAAATCCCGGTATCCATTAAAGGCTGGATGAACCTCGAAGCCGTCGATCAAGATCGAACCCAACACTTGTTCTTAGTAGTCCAGTTCACTAACAACTGAACTATTGCGGCTCCCAATAATTGATCATTTAATGACAGAAAATAAATTTGTAACTTTGCGAAATGAATATTTTGAGAAATGAGACTATCCGCTTCAGAAGAAATGTTTTTTTTTACATATTTTCTTATTTCTCTTTTCATTTATTTCTTCTTTAATTTGTTTCCAGAACTTAATACCTTAAACAAAAGATCTTCAATGTCGTTAACAATCCACTGCACTATGTCCCATTTTGTTGCTATAGTACATTATAGAAGGTAAGATTACTTCTGCCGGTACAAACTTACGCAATAATGGTTTATTCTTGGTCAGATTAAATAGTAACTTCAATTCCTGACATCTCGGGAACTTTTTGTGGTGAGAAGGTCAGATCACAACTTAAAACTGATGTGACAGATTCCTGTCCCCGCAGACGGTTTGTCAGGAAATTGCGAAGTACTATAGAGTCTCTAGGGGGTAAAGTTGTCCTAAAGTTTTTAGTTCAGATGACAAGATCCGGATAGCTTACTGATATAAAGTACTATAACAGTCAAGGACACATAAACAGGGTCAGGGACAATCAACTCGGAGAAGGTGGCAACTATTTGAACATTACGAATTTTGAAGAAAAGAGTGCTAAAAAAAAGTATTATCTGAACAGAGGTATCAAGTACACTTTTGTTACAGTCTGTCAGCAGTTAGAAATTATCCGAAATTATATAATCACATTATGGTATTAACAGTAAACAGAAAATGTAAACATTTTGTCAAGCAACAAAAAGCAGAAATAGTTAATAATACAAAAAAAAGTACAAAGTTTAGAAATAAAATTAAATTATGAACGGTAAATATAAATTATGAGTTGCAATCAAATAACAATGCTCAGAAATGGCCAACTAACGAAACTTCAATAATAAGATAAAAGACTTAAACAACACTTCAATGATAAACTGACTCCAGAGCACAAACACATAAAATAACACTTAGTACCAATACCAGTCTACATGTCTAAATATATAGCAGTAATTGATTACTGAAGAAGAAGACTTTAATGAAATGATCAAACTCTATCAAACATCACTTTAATGAAATGATCAAACTCTATCAAACTTCACTTCAATGAAATGATCAAACTCTATCAAACATCATTTAAATGAAATGATCAAACTCTATCAAACATCTCTTCAATGAAATAATCAAACTCTATCAAACATCTCTTCAATGAAATGATCAAACTCTATCAAACATCTCTTCAATGAAATAATCAAACTCTATCAAACATCACTTTAATGAAATGATACAATTCTATCAAACATCACTTTAATGAAATGATCAAACTCTATCAAACTTCACTTCAATGAAATGATCAAACTCTATCAAACATCATTTAAATGAAATGATCAAACTCTATCAAACATCTCTTCAATGAAATGATCAAACTCTATCAAACATCTCTTCAATGAAATGATCAAACTCTATCAAACATCTCTTCAATGAAGTGATCAAACTCTATCAAACATCTCTTCTATGAAATGATCAAACTCTATCAAAGATCTCTTCAATGAAACGATCAAGGTGTTTCAAACACCCCTTTCATGAAATGATGAAATTCTATTAAAAATAAATCTCTTCAATGAAATGATCAAACTCTATCAAACATCATCATCATCAAGTACCAGGCCTACTGGCGTATGTGATCATGTCTCTCCACAACTTTCGATCCCGGCAGCTATTTATAATTTCTGTTGTTGACCTTCTGCCAAGCCATTCTCTTATGCTGTCTGTTATTTTTTCTCTTTGCATCCCTCTATCTCTTCGTCCCTCAATTTTTCCAGTTGTAACAGTATACTCCAGTTGTTCTCTTCTCATAACATGGCCAAAAAATGATGATTGTTCATCAAACATCACTTTAATGAAACGATCAAACTCTTTCAAACATCAGTTTAATGGAAAGATCAAATTCTATCAAACATCACTTTAACGAAAAGATCAAACTCTATCAAACATCATTTTAATGAAAAGATCAAACGCAATCAAACATCATTTTAATGAAAAGATCAAACGCAATCAAACATCATTTTAATGAAAAGATCAAACGCAATCAAACATCATTGTAATGAAAGGATCAAACTCTATCAAATATCACTTTAATGAAAAGATCAAACTCTATCAAATATCACTTTAATGAAAAGATCAAACTCTATCAAATATCACTTTAATGAAAAGATCAAACTCTATCAAACATCATTTTAATGAAAAGATCAAACGCAATCAAACATCATTTTAATGAAAAGATCAAACGCAATCAAATATCACTTTAATGAAAAGATCAAACTCTATCAAATATCACTTTAATGAAAAGATCAAACTCTATCAAATATCACTTTAATGAAAAGATCAAATTCTATCAAACATCATTTTAATGAAAAGATCAAACGCAATCAAACATCATTTTAATGAAAAGATCAAACGCAATCAAATATCACTTTAATGAAAAGATCAAACTCTATCAAATATCACTTTAATGAAAAGATCAAACTCTATCAAATATCACTTTAATGAAAAGATCAAATTCTATCAAACATCATTTTAATGAAAAGATCAAACGCAATCAAACATCATTTTAATGAAAAGATCAAACGCAATCAAACATCATTTTAATGAAAAGATCAAACGCAATCAAATATCACTTTAATGAAAAGATAAAACTCTATCAAATATCACTTTAATGAAAAGATCAAACTCTATCAAACATCACTTTAATGAAAAGATCAAACTCTATCAAACATCACTTTAATGAAAAGATCAAACTCTATAAAAAATCACTTTAATGAAAAGATCAAACTCTATCAAACAACACTTTAATGAAAAGATCAAACTCTATCAAATATCACTTTAATGAAAAGATCAAACTCTATCAAATATCACTTTAATGAAAAGATCAAACTCTATCAAATATCACTTTAATGAAAAGATCAAACGCAATCAAATATCACTTTAATGAAAAGATCAAACTCTATCAAATATCACTTTAATGAAAAGATCAAACTCTATCAAACATCACTTTAATGAAAAGATCAAACTCTATAAAAAATCACTTTAATGAAAAGATCAAACTCTATCAAATATCACTTTAATGAAAAGATCAAACTCTATCAAACATCACTTTAATGAAAAGATCAAACTCTATAAAAAATCACTTTAATGAAAAGATCAAACTCTATCAAACAACACTTTAATGAAAAGATCAAACTCTATCAAATATCACTTTAATGAAAAGATCAAACTCTATCAAATATCACTTTAATGAAAAGATCAAACTCTATCAAATATCACTTTAATGAAAAGATCAAACTCTATCAAATATCACTTTAATGAAAAGATCAAACTCTATCAAATATCACTTTAATGAAAGATCAAACTCTATCAAACATCACTTTAATGAAAAGATCAAACTCTATCAAATATCACTTTAATGAAAAGATCAAACTCTATCAAATATCACTTTAATGAAAGATCAAACTCTATCAAACATCACTTTAATGAAAAGATCAAACTCTATCAAACATCACTTTAATGAAAAGATCGAAATCTATAAATTATCACTTTAATGAACAGATCAAACTCTATCAAATATCACTTTAATGAAATGATCAAATATCTAAAAATAAATGTCAATAAAGTTATCACTAACAGAATACCAAGTACTCAATACATACACTTGTCTTGCAACTGAAGATCTCTTTTTGAAGACATGAAAGAATAATTTCACCGCTTACAGAATCGATTTATTGGCAGTGATCATAGAAGGTTACGTCAAAGGAAATAATAAGTCCTCAGAACTCTACAGCAATTAGTTTTGTAGAAGAATGTTAGGAACATCTAATAATATTTGAGGATAAAGATGTGGCGCAAAATTTCAAGTAGAAAAGTCACATATTTCAAAATAACTAGGCTCATATGTTTGGGAAAACTGTACTGTAACAATAGGCTAACACTTGCAGCATAGCTTAATGACATTGTGTTGATGGTTTAAATTGATATCAGGATCACGGATTATTGTTCCGTCATTTCAATTGTATGTACTTGTCGTTCCGTTACACCATGTATATGTTACTTGTACAGGAACTTGTTATTCCGTTGCACCATGTACATGTACTTGTCATTCCGTTTGCACCATGTACATGTTACTTGTACATGTACTTGTCGTTCCGTGGCACCATCTACATCTTACTTGTACATGCACTTGTCGTTCTGCTGCACCATCTACATGTTACTTGTACAGGTACTTGTTATTCCTTTGCACCATGTACATATACATGCACTTGTCATTCCGTTGCACCATTTACACGTACATTTTACACGTACATGTACTTGTCGTTTCGTTGCAACATGAACATGTTACTTGTACATGTACTTGTCATTCTGTTGCCCCATCTACATGTTACTTGTACAGGTACTTCTTATTCCGTTGCACCATGTACTTTTACAGGTACTTGTCATTATGTTGCACCATGTACATGTTACTTGTACAGGTACTTCTTATTCCGTTGCACCATGTACATGTTACTTGTATAGGTACTTCTTATTCCGTTGCACCGTGTACTTTTACATGTACTTGTCATTTTGTTGCACCATGTACATGTTACTTGCACAAGTACTTCTTATTCCGTTGCACCATGTACTTTTACAGGTACTTGTCATTATGTTGCACCATGTACATGTTACTTGTACAGGTACTTCTTATTCCGTTGCACCATGTACATGTTACTTGTACAGGTACTTCTTATTCCGTTGCACCATGTACATGTTACTTGTACAGGTACTTCTTATTCCGTTGCACCATGTACATGTTACTTGTACAGGTACTTCTTATTCCGTTGCACCATGTACATGTTACTTGTATAGGTACTTGTTTCGTCGCACCATGTACATGTTACTTGTCCAATATTGATTTTGAAGAGCAGGAAGCGCAGGTGACTATCACAAGAACTATCTCTATTGATTTACAGCAATATCCTGTTTCTGGGATCTGTCGGAAGGACATAGGACCGGTGAATAAAGACCGCTTGTCCAGTACAGTAGCAACGGGATCTTCAGGTCTGAGTTTTCGTTTCACCTCTGACTGAATTTTTAAAAAAATCTGTGACCTTACCATGATCGAACCTGCGTTCTTCTTGTTTGAAATACGACAAGTTATTGATTCGGACACCCAGTCAAGAGGACAAGAGGAAGTGGATAATAGTGGATACCACTCATGGCGGGATCATAAAGTTGTTTTGTTTTTCTATCGAGCGTAAAATTAAAACTTTGTCACGAATATTTCGCAGCGACTGCACATGTAAATAAAGTTGCGTTTTACTTTGTTCTTAAGGCTGTTTTACTCGTTGTTGATACTTTAATTTCGACTGGTTGAATTATGTTGAACTTTTAATATCATGTAATGTCCATTCGTGCCGTTCTTGTTCATACTTCATATGCTATTTTCGTCTTTCTTTAGCGTTAATTAACATTTACTTTTGACAGTCAAACAAACTTGAAGTGTTACATCATACGAAAACATATTTATTTATTTACTATGATCACATTTCTACTGTCACAAGTTATACCATCAAACAAATAAAGTACAGATATTATAATCAAACTATCGGGCGGTCTGGATAACCACCGGACACACATAATCCTGGAATCAATTAATCACAGCATCATTAACACATTTCTAGATGTCTTGTTGTGGACTGACTACGTCGGCTAATTTTTAACTTCTGTTTAGTAATAATCACAGCATTACTAACTGTGCTCTGCTAATTATTGTTCGTTATCGCTAATCTATGCTTATCTCTATCTGCTCTGTCAAATGTCTAAGCTACGTCTCATAAAGATCTCTAATCTTTACTGTCTCAACTATATCTCTTCCTTATCGAGGTCCTTTTCCTGACTCACTGCTTTTCCTTAATTGCTCACTCGCTTACTTACTAAAATACTGATCGGTCTGAGAGTGATAGTCCATATGTATATGATGGGCACTCCCTTTTCTCCCGCCTACGTGTCTATCCGCCCACATGTCTGTTTATAATATAAATATTGTTGCCTATGTTTCTGTTCTCTCGCACAGTCTGGAGATATTTTTTTTTATATACGCCCCCGCAGTCTGATAGTATATATTTTTAAATATTACGCCTAAGTAGTATTGACCTACGACTTCAATTGTTACTTACACCCAGTGGATCATGCATGGATGTCCGTTATTAAGTGCAATACCGCTTTCCACGTTTACACACTGAAAATGTTATACATTTCATTCTACAGTCGTATGATCGTTACCCTCTCCCTCACACTCCAACAAACCAAAGAAATTGATAGATGCAGTAAAGATAGTAATTATAGGAAAACTATTGAAAATCAGCAAACCAAGTAGCGAAATGAAATGACAGACGATACAATGATAGATTTACCAGACTTTGCGGTAATATATGCGATAACAAAGCTAGAGAGACAACAAATACTGGAAAAAGAGAGTATCACACAATCATAATTGCTAAACCAGCTAGCCAGACATAATTTAACATTGAATGCCCCGGTCTCGTTGTAACTCTTCAACTACATCTGATTAAAATGACATCTCTCCTGGCTTCTTTTCAAGGCAATATGGATAGTACGTTTAGACGCATGGGCAAAAATGTGTGCCCTATGTGTTAATTGTTAATCAATTAGCTCACTTGTGTTCCAATTCACAAACTCGTGCATGTTGTTCTTTTCTCGTTCTTGCACTTCTACATCATTTCCCAAGATACAGACACATTGTGTTCCACTTCAGAGCGCAATATTTGCACATTTGAACTCTGGAAATCCAGCTTCGTGTCAGTATATGATTATCATCATCTTCATCATCATCATCATCATCATGTGCCATACCGGTTGGCGCAGGCGATCATGTCTTTCTACAACCTTCTATCCATTGTTCATCGTATCAATTCTGTTGTGGATTTTTCCATGCCATGGCACCAAGCTATCTAGTATTTTCTCTCTTTGTCGACTGCGATCTCTCTTTCCCTGTATTTTGCCAGTTGTAACCAAGTATTCCAACTTTCCTCTTCTCATGCTGTGCCCGAAAAATGTTGATTGTTTCTTTCTGATGTTTCTTTTTTGTGTTGACCTCTTTTGAGAATTTCCTCGTTGGTCTATTTAGCCGTCCATTTAACTTTTAATATTCTTCTGAGAAATCCCATCTCTGTGGCTTCTAATCGTATTTTTATTAGCTTGTTTACTGTCCATGATTCGCTTCCATATGATTATAGGACTAGATTTTCTTGTCTTCTTCTCTTAACTCGTAACACTGTGTTTCGTTCCCATCAATATTTTTGTGATTATATTCAACGAGTTTGGTAAAGTCAGTTAGTGACGACGAATACTTTTAAAGCTGCTTAGTTGTTTCACGTGTAATATTAATGTGCAATGGTCTATGGGTAATATACGATCGAAGAGCAACTAGTTCGTGCGGAACTGTCAAATTAAAACAGCTTTCTTTTTGGTCTACAAGATTGATGGAAAGAATTATTGTTTCTAAAGTCCTGAAATTCTGCAAGTGATTCATCAAATGGCAAAATCAGTGAACTATATATTTATGGGATAATTATTTTGCATAATTAGATTGGGTCATGTGAAATGTTCCCGAAAGGGATTTAATCATTAGAGTATATAATAAAAGTGAAATGTAAACGTGATGCCACGGATTTATGGTTGGAGCTCAAAGTTTGACAATTATCTGGGCATATTTTCTGTAAACGTGGTCAGTATCACGCCAAGATACCAAATAATTTTGTTAAAGAAAAACCACAGAGAATCATTTTCAGAAGGTGGTTAAAACCACAACGTGCTGTGGATCGAAGAAGTCAAGTTGACACAACAGCTGGGACTCTGATCATCATAAGTTCAAAGTAAAGTATCCCCGTCACGCCAAGTGGCGTATAGGGAATATGGTGTAGGTGACCATACATTTTACAGACCTTCAGCAAATAATTTTTTTTTTTTTTTTTTTTTGGGGGGGGGGGGGGGGGGGTAATGTGGTCGGTATTACGCCCGTACTGCTTTACTTTCCCAGAAAAAAATCCGGTACCCATTTTAAGGCTGGGTGAACCCGGAAGCCGTCGGGATCGAACCCTACATCTTGTCCTTTGTAGTCCAGTTCAATAACCAGTGAGCTATCGCGGCTCCCATCCGATCATCACGTCGGCAGGTATTCCTTGATCGTCATCCTTACAGTGCCGCTGAATGTCGCATAGGGCTCGTGCTGCCGTCCATCGTTATTCTGGGTGAGATGTTCAATCTTATCAAATGAGTTTGTCTGCCAACTTTGATTCTCTTCTCTCTCTCTCTCTCTCTCTCTCTCTCTCTGTGTGATCAAGTCTCACTCAGAGTAGGATTCCATGCTCTCTTATGAAGTCAGCTGTCAGTTTAAGTGATTCTATTGCCCCATATAGTTTCTCTTCCAGGGAGGTGGGTGTGGACCACGTTGTCCTTCTCAGGTCTGTGTACTGGGGGCAATCCTGTAGAACGTGTTTTGTTGTCATGTTGTCCAGTGTACAGTGGCATTGGCTGGTTGTACATATGTCGAATTTGATAAACATATGGTTTTTCATTCTTTTCTATTCTCATTCTCTTCTCAGGGCTCTTTTCAGTGTCTCTCTCTAGCTCTTCTTCTTTTTCTGAATCCTGATGTTTCCCATATAAGAAGCTGTTTTGAAATTCTTTTCTTGTCTCTTCTCAACACATGCCCTACACATGTCCATCTTCTCTTCCAAATTGTAGATGAGATCGTTGGTTGCGTGGCCATTTCTCCTACCTCAATATTAGTCTTGAATTATTCACTTTATTGTACACAGAGTATCCTTCTTTGGCACTTGTCTGCAACAGCGCTTTTTTTCTTCTCAAAATCTTTTACTTTGGTTGTTTCCAGCTTTAACATGCATAGTTTGAGTTGATAACATATCTGAACCGAATATTGTAAGTTTAGTTTTCCTGCTTAGTATTTTTTGAATATCTATATCTCGTCCAGGTTTTTAAAATGTGTGTGTCTTTTTTGCTATCCTGCTTCCGATATCAATTTTCATTTCATCTGCTTGATTTATATTAATACCAAGCTATTGCATGGCATATATATATATATATATACACACATTTTTTTTCAAATATTAGACAATTTAAATAAATATTGCCCCCTGATAACTTTTTTTCACTACTTTTGTTGTATTTCTGTTGATTTCCAGTCCCATTCTTTCCGCCACGAAAGGTAGGGTATCTGTAATATTTTGCATTTGAAGGTTATTGTCACTATGGAACACGATGCCATCTACAAAATAAAGATCTGTTATGTAATTCGGGTTTTGCCGTTTAATGATATTATTGCCTATCCAACATTTATTCAATACGTAATGAATGGTAAAGGGCGAAAGATGTATTTGCTGTGAAGAGAAACCAGAGTTTATAAAGGGAATATGAAAGAACTGTACAACAGAACAAAGAAGTTGAGTAGAAAATACAAACAGATCAATGCCTTTATTAAAGATAAGAAAGGAAATCTGCTTAGGGAACAAATGGTGAGATGGAAAGAGCACTTTGAAGAACTTTTGAACAGACCCGGCTCAAATAATCCTCCAGATATACTACCAGCAGAAGAAGAGTTACACGTTAACTGTGGAAAACCAAGCAAAGAAGAAACTATGAAAGCCATCACGCTATTAAAAACTGGTAAAACCACAGGACCAGATGAAATTCCTTCGGAAGCCATCAAAGAAGATATTAACGCCTCTACCAAGATCTTACATAAACTATTAGATAAAATTTGGGAGAGGGAAGAAATACCTAAAGACTGGAAAGAAAGTTATATGATCAAACTACCGAAAAGAAAGGATGTTTACAGGAGTGCGCAAATTATTGGGGAATTATGCTACTATCAGTGCCAGGAAAAAAATTAAGCAGAATCATTCTGGAGAGGCTAAAAGAGGCCATAGAGAAACATTTGAGAGATGAACAAGCAGATTTTAGGAAGAATAGATCATGTGCTGATCAAATAACTACTCTACGTATAATAGTTGAACAAAGTTTAGAACCACAATACCCACTTTATATTGGATTCATAGATTACGAAAAGGCATTTGATAGTTTAGACAGAGGGATTGCTTTGGCAGTTGCTGATTCATTACGGAATTCCCTTAAAGTTTATTAACCTGATAACAACAATGTATCTTCTTTCTTCCTCTTTTCTCTTTTCAGTGATTCCTAAAAGGTGTCGTGGTTTATATCATTTGTCGTTCTTGAGCTGCTCGAACTGTCTGAATTAGTGATTTTCCTTTGTTGTTACATGTCTTTGTCACTGCATCTATCCATCTTCTTCTGGGTCTTCCTCTTGGTCTTTTTCCATGCATTCTCGCGAAGAACGCCCTTGATGGTGATTGGTAAGAGTTCATTCTGACCAGGTGGTCAAACTATTTAAGTTGTTGTTGCTCTTTATATTCTTGGCAGGGTTTAGTTCCTACAATTTTTCTTATGGTTTCATTTGGTATTATATCTCTTCTTGTGTTGTTTGTTACTTTTCTCAAGCATCGCATCTCACATGTATTGATCTTTCTTAAATGGGATTTAGAAAGGGTCTATGTGTTCATAGCACAAAGTTGGTATGAAAACGTTATTTATCATTTGTTGTTTAGCTGGCATAGAAATGTTTGGATGTCTCAGCAATGGTGAAAGCTGGTATGTGACAGCATTTGCTTTTTGTATTCTCATGTCAATTTCTCTGTCTAGTGTTCCATCTTCTGTGAACATTGTGCCTAAATACTTGAATCCCTCTCCTTGTTTTATTTATTTATCTTTGATCTTAATGTTTAATGGGTGTCTTAATTTGCTTATTCTTATAGCCTCTATTTTTGCTGTGTTAATTTTCATACTGTAGTTTGTGCAGCTTTTATCTAGAGATGTTAAATGCTGTTGTAGCAGGTTTTCATCCTCATATATTAGGCATTGGTCATCTGCGAAGAGTAGCTCGTTGATGTTGGAGTTTTCTACCTCTATGTTATTATTTGATTTGTCCTTATTGTTGGTTCTTTCCTGATTTATTTTGTCCATATATAGGATGAAGAAGGGTGGTGAGAGGATGCATCCTTGTCTTACACCTGTTGTAACCTGAAACCATTCTGACAGATCTTCCGATGTTCTAACGGCACTTTGACTGTTTTTATATAATGCCATTATATTATCTATAGCTTGTTTCATAACTCGTGCCCAACTTTTAAAATCGATAGCTTTTTAACCGCTTGTTGTAAGTTGTTCAAAATTTGCATGTAAAGTTATAATGATTAGAACCCAACAGGGAATTAATTTCATAAAAAAAAAACATATGGTTATTATTGTTACTTATTTGATTTATATAAATTTATAACGACCCATTGATTTAGTCAAAACTTAATGTTTACAGTATTTTAAGTTAAAAATAGCGAGTAAAAATCCATACACGGTAAAATTGACATGTTTGCACGCTTTCGCCGTGGTTTTTTGACACAATTAGACACTTGTAAAACACGAGAAATTGTGTGTACAGTATTGAAATATCAAAGTCTACATTATGGAGGAATGTGAGAGCTGCAGGCTTTACATTCAGAAAGTATTCCAATGGACGAAACATCATCTGTGAGAAGCCACATATAGTAGTCATGAGAAGCAAGTACTTACGTGAAGTAAAAGAGGTGCGCAAGCAATGTTATGATATTGTGCTGTTTCGTCCAATAAATGTTTGTCTACAACACAAGTATTCAGCCCTACTGGGAGATACTTGCATTAATAGGAAAGTACAAATATACAATTTGTTTCCGGTCTGTGATCGTTACCCTATGATATAGTCATTGAGTACGCCTTCGTGTAAGACACTGCTACAATAGCCAATTTTTTAGTTGGCTGCGTGGCAGTGTGCCAAGCGTTCGGCTTCTCGTGGCAAGGCGCGATGCCACTGAGTACGGGTTCGATCTCACTTCGGACCATATATTGTTCTTCGTTTTTTTTCTATTGTTTTTTGTCTGTCAATTTTTCCGAGTGCTAACACATACTTCTTTGTTCTATTATTCCTTATGATATTGTGTACTTGGATGAAACATGGATCAATGCTCACCACACTAACCAAAGGGAATGGCAGTCATCAGATGGAAAGATTAAGAGATTAATACCTAGCAGCAAAGGACAGCGCTTGATAATTGCTCATGCAGGTAGTCGACAACATGGACTAATACAGAATGCAGAGCTCATTTTTCTTTCAAAATCCATAGACAATCGGGATTATCACTCTGAGATGAATGGTCACATATTTAGACATTGGATTGAAAATTCTGTTCTCCCATCACTAGATCGACCATCTTGCCTAATAATGGACAATGCAGCGTACCACAACATTGTTGCACTTGAAGATAAAGTCCCGACGACATCCACTACAAAATATGCTATTAAGATACGGCTCACAAAGGAGCACATACAATTTAATAACATGTACTTAAAACCTGAATTACTATCTCTAGTAAAGCAAAAACAAAGGACAAAGATTTTTCAAATAGATAAGATTATCGAAGAGCACGGTCATATAAGTTTGAGGCTGCCACCTTACCATGCTCATTTAAATCCAATAGAACTAATCTTGGCAAAATTAAAAGGACAAGTGGCAGATGAAAATACAACATTCAAAATATGTGATGTAAAGACTCTTGCTAATCTCGCTTAATTAAATATAGACAAAGATTATTGGGCTAAATGTGAAGACCACGTCTTAAAACAGGAAGAGGAATATTGGAAAAATGATGGTTTGTGGAATGTTCAACCCCAAACAGTTATTAATCTTTTAGACTCGTCTGATTCAGAATGAAAGTATATAGCCCCCACAATGTTGGCCCCTATATTACCTTAAATTAGTTCAACAAACGGTCCTTTTCAGGACCACACAACTATGAAAATTGGAATTACAGGTATACCTTGATATTATCGTCCGTCCTCGAACTGAGATGACAATAATTCTCCTGGTGTTTTGTCGTATTCAGTTATTTCCCCATTACGGCCACGCCTTTACCTAGTGAAAATTAATCATAGACCAGCAACTACGGTAATTTCTTTTATTTAGGGGTTCACAATTTACAATTTTGACAAACATAAAAGAAATTCGCCGCTTTAAGAAAACTGCAGCTGCAAGATATTTGTTAAATATACATTTAAAGGGTCTTTTGCATTCTAATAACATTTGGAAAATTTCAACAGTTTTTAACAAACGGTTACTGAGTAGTAGCGTTTTGAAGTTGGACACATGATTTGAAACGAGCTATAGTAGTTGTTACAAAGTACGGCTACACCGTAGGTTTCAAGAGTTTGCCAAAGTTTGTTCCTGTCTACACGATCAAGCGCTTTTTCCTGATTTATAAACACAATATTTAGGTTTCTGTCGTATTCTATTGTTTTAACAATGTATGAAGGAATGAAATGTAGTGTGGTGCATGAAGGGCCGCTTACAGAAGCATTTGAAATAAGAACAGGAGTTAGGCAGGGATGTCTTCTGTCTCCATTTCTCTTTCTACTGGCCATAGATTGGATTATGAAAATAACTCAAAACAACAGAAATGGAATCCAGTGGTGACTGACCAAGAAACTTGATGATTTAGACTTTGCTGATGACATAGGTCTCCTTTCACACAGCCATCAACAGATGCTGGATAAAATGAGCATACTTGACGAAAGATCACAACAGGTAGGACTGAAAATTTTACATATATACGGATATTATAGATATAGACGTACAATCTTACATATATCTGGGTAGTAATATAGATAAAGAGGGAGGAACAGAAAATGATACCAAAATAAGGAAATCAAAAGCAAGAGGGGCTTTTGTTGAACTGGGAAACATATGGAAGTCCAAAGAAATTAGGTTAAGTACAAATATAAAAATGTTCAACTCCAATTTTAAGTCAGTCCTATTATATGGCTGTGAAACATGGAGAACAACAAAATTGACAATCATGAAGACACAGACTTTCATTAATGGATGAATACGCAGAATAAAAGAATGGAAATGGCAGGACAAAATCACTAACATAGAATTATGGAAATGTACCAGTCAAATACATGTGGATAAAGAGATACAGCGAAGACGATGGCGCTGGATAGGACGGACACACATTGCGGAAGCAAACTGAGAGTATTACATAACAGGCCATTTTCTGGAATCCCCAGGGGAAAAGACAAAGAGGAAGACCAAGGAATCCTTGGAGAAGACAGATAGAAGCAGAGATGAAGATGATGGGGAAGACATAGAATGATCTTAAAAGAATGGCAAGAAACAGAACGACTTGGAAAGTGTTTGTTGAAGACCTATGCTCCACAGGGAGCTGAAAGGTAGAAGAAGAATGAATGGTAATTCCAAATAGAAATAGTGATAGTATACATCCCTGTTTCACTCCTTTTTCAATATGAAACACTTTCCCTCCTCCGGCAAGCAATAGCTGGATAGAAAGTAAGAGTGGGAGAAACGTGTATATCTAGAAATATCAAAAGGGAATTGAATGATAATTGCAGAGTTTATCTTTGTTATCATCAAGTATACTTTCTATTGACGTATATTACATGCCCTTACAAACGTTTTGAACATTACTATTAGATAAATATAATTTCAATTATTAATTTTCACCGACCGATTCTCTCAAACTCTATGCGTCTCCCCACCCCCACCTCCCTCAGTTTCTTCATTATCCCATTTTTGTTGTTGATTTGCTGCAACAGTATAATCCAACTGTCCACTTCTCGTGGCCTGGTCTACAATACCACCTTCTCTGGGTGTTGGCAACAAGTTTGCTTTTTTCTGTTGGTTTCTCTCAGAACAACACCCTTGTTAATCTGTTTACTTATAATTGAAGTTCGACCACCTTTCCGTAAAATCTGATCTCCAATGATTTTCTTGCCAATTGTGTGATTTGTCAAGGAAACCTTCCGTCAAGACCAGGTCTGCATAATGAACTCATTCTGACACTTACAATAACAAACATACGTTGCGCAATATATTGTCTCACTCATTGTACAACTCAACAAGGTGTTAGAAGACAGCCAGACCTTGAGTTAGTCGCTGGTTCAGTCAGTTCCGCGTGAAAATGTGTTATTCTTGTTGTGTCATCTCAGTGCATGGAATGGTAGCCTTTCCCCCTGGGAGGACATCGATCTCGCTGTACAGGAAATGTGTCGTTCAATGTTTCTTTGGGGTCAATGCAAAGAAATGTCCATAAATACATCAAAAGATCTTACAGGGACGATTCTAGACTTATTTTTCTTTCCATTTCTCCTTTCAAGTCAGCCTATGGCAATCTGCACCATCAAAGCAAGAGACAGAGTGGAATGGCGCTCCATGGTAGCCAACCTTCGATGCGGAGACGGCACTCAATGATGATGATGATGATGATGATGATTTCTCCTAGTTTAAAATTATTATATTGTTAATTATTTTTAATTTTCAATACATATTTGTACGTATGTTTTATGTTTGTTCCAGTTGAAGGCTTGCTACGCCGAAACGTCGTTCTGGTTTGTGTTGTCCACTTGGTACGTGAAGCTTTCACCACACTGTTTTCTTCTATTATTTCTATATATTTTTTATTTCTCCTCATAATGTTTTTTTTTAGCCTGAGCTAAACTAAATCTAAACCTTTTATACTTAACTTCATCGACTTCAAAACAGCATTTGACAGTATTCATCGAGATTCTTTGTGGAAAATTCTGAAGCAATATGGCTTACCATAAACAATCATAATATTATTAAAGACATGTATGATGGTTACATATGTGCAGTTCGAACAGAGGAAGGCTTGAGCGAATGTTTCCCAATAGAAACTGGGGTTAAACAAGGATGTATTTTATCGCTCTTGTTATTTGGAGTTGTTATGGACTTCATAATGAAGAAATGCTGCACTGGTAATAAAGGCATCGAATGGATACAAGGAGGCCATTTGGAGGACCTCGACTTTACTGATGACATAGTTCCCATCAGCAGTCAGATAAAAACGATGCAGGAAAACACAAATGAACTATCATCAATAGCCAGCAAAATTGGGCTTGAGATCAATAATTAAAAAAACTAAAGTCATGAAAAGCTTAATTCCAACAGACGACAAAATATACATGGAAAATAAACCAGTGAAAGAGATTGATAACTTTATCTTGGAAGTCACATTGATCGGAAAGGGGATACAAGTAAAGAAATTAGAATCAGAATAGCTAAAGCAGTAATGTCTTTCAGAAGCCTTGACAAGTTGTGGAAATCAAAACTCAGCACAAACACAAAACTTAGACTATTTAAATCAAATGTACTATCAACCCTTCATAATCATGCGTGCGAAAGCTGGAAAACAGCAAGAGATATAGAAACAAAGTTGAACGCATTCGAAAATACATGTATAAGGAAAATACTTGGTATAGCGTGGAACGAATTCAAAACAAACAAGGAAATTAGAGAAATCGCCAATCAACCACTAATATCTTCAGTAATAAAGAAAAGACGATGGTCATATGTTGGACATGTGATGAGAAGAGATAACCGAATAGCAAAGCAAGCCCTCATGTTGGATACAACAGGTAAGAGGAAAAAACGAAGACCCAGAGAGACACTGAGAAGAACATTGATGAGAGAGGCAAGAGCAGCAGGAATTGGCTCCCCCAATGAGATAGAGCTGCTTGCACAGAACAGAGACAAATGGTGAGACTTTATAAAATATATTTAAAAGAATTGAAAACTGCTAGAACAAAAATTAAGATAAGAGAAGGAGTATCTTGGTCTACGCCCTATGGGCCGGCTATGACTCGAAAGGGCAATAGATAGATTGATAGAATCTACCTCGCGTACTTGAATACTTGTTTATTACATCCAGAGTGTATTTCAATAGTAGCCAATGTAAGAGAACAGCAACATTAATTCACATGAATGTTGCTTCAAAAATGTGTAAGATGTGCTTTACAAAACTTATATTAGGTTTTCAGATATACCCCACTTTCACAAAAACATCTAATTAAACATCTAATACAATCACATCCACATTCGTACCTTTATCATGGGCAGAATTTGACCTTATCATGGGCAGAATTTGACACATGGATTATCATATTCGCTTCATTACATACTATATTTTAAAAAAAGGAAATTGCCCCGTCACGCGAAGTGGCGTATACGTAATATGGTGTTAGGGACCATAATTTTTATAGACCTTCAGCACATGATTTTTGGGGTAATGTGGTCTGTTTTACGTCAGTGCCGCTTCACCATTAAAGCAGGATGGACTTGGAAGCCGTCGTTCAGGATCGAACCCGACCTCTTGTCCTTTGTAGTCCAGTTCGCTAACCACTGAGCTATCGCAGCTCCCATTACATATTATGGTACCACATAATGACGTCCATTTTCACACTCATCTCCTACACTCGACTACTGTACTGGTCAACTACTACACTCAACTGTTAAGTCACCCCTTACACTCATCTATACGCCTTCTGCTATAAACTATATAAGCCACCTCCTACACAAATCATTACAATGATTCTCACACACAGTTCATCAAGGACACGTCCCCACAAACAATACCTTAGACAGCACAAACTCCTTAGACAGCAAGATCCAATCAAAAAGGGTCCACAAATATTTTCTAGGAATTTTCCCTCCAGAAGAGAAACAAAAATTAACCTTGACCGACACATTTCCAGTACAGCGAGATCGACGTCATCCCAGGGGAGGAAAACTACCACACCATGTATAGAGATGACACAACAAGAATAACACATATTCACACGGAACTGTCTGAATTAGAGACTAACTAGGTCTGGCTATCTTCTAACACGTCGTTGAATTGTATTGTCGAGTTGGACTCTCAAAAATCTATTACACTTACAACATTACAATAAAGGTGAGTACTATTTCTACAACTACTGCTACTTCTGTCCGTAACCTACTTTACATAGGCCTGGTCACAAACAAATGTAGCCTGATTGAGCGCTGAAAGGTATACCCTGGAATACGTTGATCAACTACGCGAGCTATAGACGGTTGATCCACAACGGCTCCTGCACGGAAAGCTGAAAACGTCACGCATCTGAAGATTCTCGGGGTTTCAGCTTTCAGCGCTCAGACCTAGTAGGTTATGTTCTATCACACCACTGCTATTAACCAGTACAATTGTTACAATCTCTTCACTAACCACTGAGCTATCGCGGCTCCCTATTCAGCGCTCAGCCCTAGTAGGTTATGTTCTATCACTACTGCTATTACCAGTACAACAGTTACTATCTCTTCACTAACCACTGCATCACTGTTACTATCACTCCTGCATTTACATCTACTGCCACAAGCATTCACACTATTACAATCACAATTACTAAAACTACCACTTTTACTACTAGTTATATAAAATACCGGGAGCCGCGATAGCTCAGTGGTTAGTGAACTGGACTATAACGGACAAGAGGTAGGGTTCGATCCCAACCGACGGCTTCCGGTTCACCCAGCCATAAATGGATACCGGATTTTTTCCTGGAAAAGTAAAGCAACATGGGCGTATTACCGACCACATTACCCCAAAAATCATGTGCCGAAGGTCTGTAAAATTTATGGTCACTAACACCATATTCCCCATACGCCACTTGGCGTGATTGGGGTACTTTACTTTTACTTTTATATAAAATACCATTTAAAAAACTACTGTTATTAGTATAAACTACACGACTGCTGCTGTATAAATTTACTATTACAGCTATTGTATCATTATTGATATGATTGAAGCCTTGAGGTTGCAGTCATTTGAAATACAATGATGAACAATTACGAATGGTAATGTGTAAAGTAAATGTATGTATGCACAACCATCCAGTTAATGAGAGAATCGGTGTGCAAACATGTTATGATTTCTGAAAGCGACCGTGTTCATATAGATTTATCCTACGTACGTTATTGACAACAATGAGAGGAAGATTAAGAACGAGAGAGAGTGTGAGAGAAAGATATAGAGAGAGGCACAAATAAGCAATATTGTCCAGGGCCGCTAGGAAAACTGGAAAATACATGACACAATACAAATAACATTTATTGAGCTGATAAAATTAGTAAAAGAGAACAAAATATAGGTTTCAGCAACAGTCCATCCTCAGTTTGGCAAAGACCTGATCTCGAAATCTTACATTTTGTCAAGTTCTGACCTAATCTCGAAATCTTACATTTTGTCAAGTTCTGACCTGATCTCGAAATCTTACATTTTGTTCAGTTCTGACCTGATCTCGAAATCTTACATTTTGTCAAGTTCTGACCTGATCTCGAAATCTTACATTTTGTCAAGTTCTGACCTGATCTCGAAATTTTACATTTTGTTAAGTTCTCGTGTTAGTTTAGCTGCTCAATACAATTTTATGTTTCTTTATTTGTTCGTGAAGATTACGAGATAGGAGACATAAAACACGGGCTGGATCTGTAAATGATTTGTATGAGATTTGTATGAGACTTATATGAGATTTGTATGACATTTATATGTGACAGAATTATTTTGCGTGTTCTTCATATAAATATACAAAAATGAATTCACAACGTCAACATTAAAAAAAACAAGAATAATAAACAAAACACCGCAAAATAAAAGCGGGGACAAAATAATCAAAATATCAAAGAGGGAAAAATAAAATTTAATCATGTAGGTAAAAATTAATGGAATTCCTCAACTTTTAGATTTATAGTACAAACTGGAAGGAATTATTGGCATTCATTTGGGGTGAATATTTCGCAGATATTAATGGATTGCGCGGATATTACTGATATTACGGTAAAACTATTATTTCATGAACCACTTTGAAAAGCGCCAGTGGCAAAACGATCAAATGTTTGAAAACAACAGGCCAGTTTATTTGATGGCACTCAGTGAACCACTACTGTAAAACTTGGTAAAGTATGTATACACTTAACTAAAGATTGATTATTTCCTTTTTTATTCTTGATTTGATAAATCTGAGTTTGGGTGGACTGTCGTTTCCTTTAAATGTTAAACGAGAAAAAAACTCGCCGCACAACTACGTCAAATGTCGACTTGTTGGTATTAGTAAAATTGTTCTACATTAGATATGTTTGTCTTTACAAAATTATCTTATACTGGGTCTGACGGTGTTCGTATAGCTGTTATAAATGTACAATGGGCATTTCTGCCTTAATAAAATTACACTACAGTGGATTTGTTGATTTTTTTTCATCATCATTGAGTGCCGTCTCCGCAACGAAGGTTGGCTACCATGGAGCGCCATTCCGATCAGTCTCTTGCTTTGATGGTGCAGCTTGTCATAAGCTGATTTGTCTATCTTTTGATGTTACTCGTCCATGTTAGTTTTTGTCTGCCTCTGCCTCTATTACCTTGTATTTTCCCTTCCACTATTACTTTTAGTAGGCTGTTGTGTCTTTTAACATGCTTCAAAAATCGCACTTATCTTGTTTGAATTGTGTTTAGTAGTTCTCTTTTAGTTTTTAGATGTTTTAAAACTTCATCATATGTTTTCTTTTCTTTCCATCCAATTCTACCTATTCTTCTACAAATCCACATTTCAAAGGCTTCAATTTTCTGTTCCGTTTTCTTGTCTAATGGCCATGTTTCTGCACCATACAGAAATATTGAGAAGATGTAACATTTTGCTATTCTTAGTTTTAGCCATGGTGTTATTTGTTTTGATCTTCCGTTTCTAAGATGGCGGATCTAGTCCACGTTCTCTCGATCGTCTCTCGAAAGTGCATTCGATGTGTGATTAATTTCGGTTCTCTATTGCACTCCTATGCGTTAAAGTCAAGATGATGATCTACTTATTACATCTGCGCCGATAAAACAATGTCGTACGCCGGCAATATTCAATTTTCGACAAATCAAGTGTTGTGAATGCGACCTTCCATCATCTAGGCTTGTTCTGCGCTTTACGTCACATTGGTGCTGTTCATGACAGTTGTTGGATTTGCTTGACGCAAGTTATTTTCATGTTACTCATTAATGTAAAATGCTTCGTCATCCGCAGTTTTATCTCTTTAGGGAATTTGCACCGTGTTCTGTTCGTCGTAGTCTACTTTCACTAGATTAATCAGGATTCTAAAGGGCGCGTCATTGCAGTGCGTCCGACATTATTATGTGTGCTACGTCATCGTAATGGCTCATCGTAAATCCCTAGACCGGCCGTACGCTACCCTAACGGACTGTTGTTTGATGTGCAACGGGGATAATCTGACGACTAACTGTGTGTTTATATGTTCGAAATTGGAGTCAACAACGATGGCCTAACATCATCAAGCGCTATACATTTTTAAAGAAATATGACGATCATCACTTTCGGGAGGACGTGAACTTCTGGTATATGGTGGATAGGCGGCAGGAACCATTGCAGGCTATGCATGAAAAGTGTTCCTTGTTGCAGTTTCCTCATATTCCAAGTCCACGGGGGACAGGTTGGTCTCGAGGCAAGACGCCGGCCTCGAGACAGAGAGGTTGTTGGTTCAAATCTCGGTTACACTGGTTGGGATTTTTATTTATGATTTCTCTCTGCGGCAACCACCCCTGGTCTCAGCAGCGAGGCCCGGTTTGAAACGTCAGTTACTCATCGACGGAAAAACATGAGTACCTCCGAAGTCGGAGTTATCTGCCTGTGCGGCGAGGGACCCCTGTGCACACGGCTGCCAGGGAAAAATGGATTAACACGCAAAATTCAGTTCCTAGTCTCTAGGTGCTTCATCAGAGTTGAAAACTGGCGAACGCAACAACAACATTTGTTTTGATGTTAGTATACTTTTCTTGAGATTAAAATACTTGTTACTATTCCTATTCTTTTGTTTATTTCAGTTTTACATTTTCCATCACTGGTTATAATATATCCAAAGTAGTTGTAGCTCTGAACTACCTGCAGGTGTGTTCTTTCAATTTTGATATTTATTTGTAGGTCTTGATAATTTTCTTTCCTTATGATCATAGTTTTATTCTTTTTGACATTCATTACTAATCCATATTGTTTGCTTGTGATTTGTATTAGATTATTGTAATTTTGACATATTAGTGTTAGTTAAATTTGTTTATATCGCACATGTTAGCATTAATAAAAAGAACATGTCATACGCTGCATATTTATATCTTAGCAAAAGTCTACTATATTAAACTTTATTCTAGTTAGCATTGTGGACTTGCAACTGTTTGCCGAAGTAAGCTGCAAGGAAATTGTCCATGTTAGTAAAACTTACCGATTTAATTTACCTTACAAGCTTACCTCTTCCTCTGAATTGATGCGCTATACTAGATTTTGCCATCACCATCATCATTGAGTGCCGTCTCAGCATCGAAGGTTGGCTAACATGGTACGCCATTCCACTCTTTCTCTTGCTTTGATGGTGCAGATTGCCATAGGTGGACTTGTTCATCATTTGATGTTACTCGTCATGAGGTGGTTGACTAGATTTTGTAAATGTTAGTAAAACTATCCAGCTGAGGTCTTGTATTAAGTTCCAATAGTATTTTGTCCTAATAGGACAACAGACAAGAAAATCACTGAGGGCTGTGGAAATGTGGTTTTACAGAAGAATGTTGAGAATACAATGGACAGCTAAGAAGAGCAATGAAAACGTTCTGAAAGAGGCCAAATCAAAGAGAGAGCTAATTTCCAATATTAGGAAGAAAAATAATAATTTGTTGGCCATGTAATGAAAAAGGGAATAGCTGAAATATATTGTGACAACTAGGAAAGTTGAGGGGCGGAGAGATAGAGGGTAACAAAGAGAAAAGATACTAGTCAGCTTAAGAGAATGGCTTGGCAGGAAGTCATCAACAGAAATGATAAATAACTGTCGAGATCGAAAGTTGTGGAAAGACATAACCACCTACGCCAGCAGACATGGTACTTGATGATGATGATATTTGTGTTAGGAAAAAAATACACATTTCAAACGAGAGTTTCTAATACAGAAGGCATATACTAATGTTTTCATTATTATCATGTTCTATACCGTCCCGAGTTGGCTTCATGTCCTTCCACAATTCTCTGTTCTTAGTGCAATCACCATCCGTGTGCTGCTAGGGCCCGAAAGGGGAGTAAAGAATAGCGGCGCTGTACCCTACCAGGCATGTTCGTAAGAGGCGAGAAACGAGGGTTGGCCATGGGACTGGCTATCCCATACTGTAAAAAAATAAGCCGAAAAAACATCATAAAAATGAACAAGTCAAAGAATAACAAAATGTAGTGCGGTGCATGAAGGACAGCTTACAGAAGCATTTGAAATAAGAACAGGAGTAAGGCAGGGATGCCTTCTGTCTCCATTTCTCTTTCTACTGGGCATATATTGGATTATGAAAATAACTCAAAACAACAGAAATGGGATCCAGTTGTCACTGTCAAACAACTTGATGATTTAGACTTTGCTGATGACATAGCTCTCCTATCACACAGCCATCAACAGATGCATAATAAAATGAGCATACTTGATGAGAGATCACAACAGCTAGGACTGAAGATTAATAGAGATAAGACGAACATTATGAGAATTAACACTGTTGGCAATAACCAAATAAAACTAGAAGAAATACCTCTACTAGACGTACAATCTTACATATATCTGGACAGTAATATAGATAAAGAGGGAGGAACAGAAAATGATACCAAAATAAGGATATCAAAAGCAAGAGGAACTTTCATTGCACTGGGAAACATATGGAAGTCCAAAGAAATTAGGTTAAATAAAAAAAATAAAAATTTTCAACTCAAATGATAAGGCGGTCCTATTATATGGCTGTGAAACATGGAAAACAACACACCTGACAATCACGAAGATACAGACTTTCATTAATGGATGCTTACGCAGAATAAAAGGATGGAAATGGCAGGACAAAATCACTAACATAGAATTGTGGAAATGTACCAGTGGATAAAGAGATAAAGCGTAGACGATGGCGCTGGATAGGACACACACTACGGAAGCCAACAGAGAGTATTACACAACAGGACCTTTTTTGGAATCCCCAGGGGAAAAGTCAAAGAGGAAGACCAAGAATTCTTGGAGAAGACAGATAGAAGCAGAGATGAAGATTGGGGAAGACATGAAAGGATCTTAAAAGAATGGCAAAAAACTGAACGACTTGGAAAGTGTTTGTTGAAGACCTATGCTCCATAGGGAGCTGAAAAAAGGTAGAAGAAGTAGTGCAATCGTATCAGTTCTAATGTTGACTGTTTACATGCCACGATACCAAGCTATCTTGTAACTTCTCTCTTTGTCGTCTGTAATCTCTCTTTCCCTGTATATTGCTATTTATAACCAAGTATTCCAACTTTCCTCTTCTCACGATGTGTCCGAAAAATTCGATTCTTTCTTTCTGATGTTTTTAGGAGCTCTCATTTTGCGTTGACACTTGAGAATTCCCTTTGTTATTTATGTTATGTTACAGTTATGTTATGGTTATGGAAGGCCCCGGTATCACTGCAAACAAATTTAAACCAATAATTGCTCAACTGCCCGTGCCAGTGGAATCATCCGAATTAATATCTCATCTCCCAGACAAAGAAAGGTAGCTGTAGTCCCCATCACAGCAGTCTCAGCACACGCCAAAAGATATAAGACGAAACCGCACAGAATGTGAACACAGCCATCTGTTCCATGTCATACGATATCATAATTCATCGTAAACAATTGGAATATTGAAACACGACTAAAACGGATGAAACGCACAGCTCACGGTGTGCACAGGGCACTTAACTCAGTAGCTCATGCAAGAAGTCGGATTACAGTTATGTACGGACTATATATACCAAATTAACCACAACAAAGTATTACATCAAGATCTATAAGATCATAAGAAGTGTAAATAAAGCAATCATTTATTATTTTTATTACTCAGGGCTTAATAATACAATGTAGTGATGGTGGCCAAGTGGTTGGACTGGTAGATTCTCTCTAGTGGATGCAGTTAGGGTCAAAATGTGTTACTTTTTCTTACATCTTGAATTATTCCAGTGTTATCATTACAGGACTTGCTTCTCCATCCATTTGATAAAGGGAGTCTACGCCTGCTATCTTTGCCTCTCTTCTCAGTATACTTCTCAAGGTGTCCTTTGAGGTCAGCCAATTTTTTCTTATTATTTCTCAATTTTAGGGTTTGCTTTGTGACATGTTATTATCTTCTTATTATCTATCTATCTGTCTATCTTTCTATCTATTGACCTTTCGAGCCGTAGCCGGCCCATAGGGTGTAGACTAAGATATTCCTTCTCTTATCTGAACTTTTGTTCTAGAAGTTTTCAATCCTTTTAAAGATATTTTATCAAATTTCGCCATTTGTCTCTGTTCTGTCTTCTTATTATATGGTCAATATATTCCCACCTTAGCTTCCTGATTATAGATGCAATTTTTTGTTGTTGTTTGCTGCATTGCCATTTCTCTTTTTTTTCCTGCATAGCCTTTCCATTGTAAACAAAGTATTTTCCTGATATATTTCTATTTTTGTTTTATTGGTATTTATTTAGCTTTACAGGAATCCCTCAACATTCTTCTGAGAAATCGTATCTGTGGCATCTAATCGTCTTTTCATTTGCTTGTCTACTGTATATGAGTTGTATCCATAGTCCATAATTAGCGCTCTAGCACTGATGCTCTCTCTCTCTCTCTCTCTCTCGCTCACTTCTATTGACATAAACTTGTCAATGCACGCGGTTTTTTTCATTTTCTGAATAGGCTTTGGCCGTGCTATTATGCTTTTTATTTCTGCGGTGCATCTGCCATTTGATGTTATTATTGTGCCCACATTTTTGAGGCTTTGCACTTGCTTCAGGTCTGTCCCGCTTATTTTTTTATGTTGCATGATGGGTAGGGTAGTTTTTTAATAATTTCTCTAACAACAGTAATCATATCACGAGGTGAGCAAGAGCTCCACTATAGGCTATATCTTCTCTCTTTTGGGCTTTCAAGTAATCATTTGATCATACTACAAATACGATACTACCTGAGTCTCTGTTGTGTGCACATTGTTATGAGGATGTTACAAGTATTTGTCAATGCTCAGGAAGGTTCAATACTAATAATTCAGTCAGCATAAGTGAATGGCGCAGGCATAAGTAGCCTTGATAGCTTAGTAAAGGTAAAAGGTAAAGTACGAGACTTGAACCGGCGTCTTAGCACGCGAGTTTCCACCCATATGTGCTCGGCCGCCTATCCAGAAATGTTCGGAGATTTCTGGATAGTGTCCCTTCAAGCATCAAAACTCACAATTCGAGGCGACATTCCTCACCTTCCCAGGGTAATACCCTGGTACCCATTTCTGCCAACGGCTGTGTCGACTGTGGGTTTTTTTTCTTTTCCAACACGAGCACAATTCACACTGCTCCCAGCGTCATTGAACACGGGTTGTCCGAACGTCGGTGGTCCAGTCGGGTGGTTGTCCCAACTAGACTACCGAGGCCCCCAGTCGGGTGGTTGTCCCAACTAGGCTACCGAGGCCCCCAAGCTTAGTGGTTAGTGAACTGGGCTACTACCAAAGTCGGGTTCGAGCCTGATCGACGACTTCCAGTTTCACTTAGCTTTAAATAACCACCTGATTTTTGTTCTGGTAACGGAAAGCGGCACGGGCGTAATTCGACTACAGTACCACACAAATCATGTCCATTAAAAAAAGACGGACACTAACATCATATTCCCTATACGTTACGTAGCGTGAGAGGGCTCTTAAATTTTTACTTACTTTTACAAGCTTAAGTCGACAGCACATGCATGAGTGGATGACACAGACATAAGTGGTTGACTAAGGTATATGTAGATAGCACAGGCATAGGTGGTTTACTCAGGTATATTTAAATAGCACAGACATAGGTGGTTGACTCAGGTATATGTAGATAGCACAGGCATAGGTGGTTGACTCGGGTATATGTAGATAGCACAGGCATAGGTGGTTGACTCCGGTATATGTAGATAGCACAGACATAGGTGGTTGACTGATGTATGAATATAGCAAAGGAATGTGTGGATGACACAGACATAAATGAATGATACAGGAAAAAGTGGATAGCACACGCATAAATGGATGACACAGGCTTAAGCTGATGGTGCGGACACAAGGGGATGACACAGGCATAAATGGATAACACAGACATAGATGGATAACACAGGCATACGTGTATAACACAGGCATAAGTGAATGACCCAGTTATAAGTGGATGACATAGGAATACGTTGGTAGTACATACATAAGTGGATAACACAGACATGAATTGATAGCATATATCAATGCTTCAAACGTAAAAAAAATTGTTTAGATAATGCTGTAGATAGAGCAGTCCTCGATGCACACATATTAAGGTAATCGGATGACAGACAAGCGGAGGAACAACACCTTGAACGTCTTCAATAGATTTTCTACTAAAATAGTGTGGACTTCGTCTTGAGACTACGGCAAACGAGACTGCGACATCGGTTAACCAGAAATAAGTACCTTGATGTGGACATAACCAACACGCCGATGGAACCATCAGCGTTCACACACTGCTGGTGACAACTGAGTACCTACAGGTTTGACCGAAGTGACGTAATGTCAACTATAACGACAATATCAAATTAAGAGAAATATGACAAGCAGACATAGTCCACTAAACCAAAATTGATAGTATATTTTCTATATGAAGCAACAAAACTGTCTAGTTCGCAACAATACATATCTAACACAGACAGTGTTAAGGTTAAATAACACAATAATTGATTGATAAAGTGTCATATATTTGTGACAGTGACGAATGTGTAATTAATTTAACAGAGAAAATACAACTTCGAGTATCCAGAACAATACTTGTACTCAACACTTCATATGATGACTCGAACATGCAGTCTTAATCACGTTCAAAAATTTGTTTACACAGCTCTCTAGGTACACTTCACAAACACATCCGGATAAGTGCCAAGTCGAGTAAGCGTCGATGTCAAAATCTGAGGACAAAAGTGCAGGAGAAAGGAGATGAGACCAGGCACCACAGATGCAACTTATTCGTTCTGCGTTCGGAACTGTCTATTCAATATTGGCAGATTCAGCCAGTAGAGAAGCTACTCAGTAAACACCATTCGACATAAGATACTAATAATTGACTAAACTACTGATAAATCATGATTGTTTGTTACCAACCGTCTGTAAAGACGACATAGGCTTAATATATATATATATATGTTGTAATAAGGATAATGGAAATATACTTATGTCTTAAACAACACAACATGATGATACATTAATAATAAAAGAACGCACACACAAAATAGGGTTGCTGTTTTTATAGCGAGTTGACAAGTGATTTGTCATTTTTCTGCCACAAGACACGCATTATCTTTGTTTAATGCAACACAGACTGGGTAATGAGGCAGACTATAGAAGATATTCTCCCCGAGGAATATGACAGACATTGTTCTCAGCACTGGAAAGCCTGGAATACACTTATGGCACCCCGTTATTAGCGACCAACAGATTCTATATAAATTAGAAAGACTGACAAACACAGTGAACCAGTTAGACTCAATTTAAACTTAAAATCATGACCCTAAATTTAAATAACTCAACATCAGTTAAAACAAAACGAAAACAACAACAACTTTCAACAACAGATACGTTCTGGGAAACTTTGTTGCACCAGATTAGGAGCCAATGAACAAAAGGATCAATAAAGACATATCTTCTACCTTTCAGCTCCCCGTGGAACATAGGTCTTCAACAAACACTTCCCAAGTCGTTCCGTTTCTTGTCATTCTATTAAGATGATTCCATGTCTTCCCCATCATCTTTATCTCTGCTTCCGTCTTCTCAAAGAATATTTTGGTTTTCCTAATAAAGCCACATAGCCTTTGACAATCTACGAGAAAAACATCTCGAGGTTCACACATTCAAATCAAATAAAGAATATAGGAGAGCTTTTACCTTCTAAACTTCTATATGGATCTGTATGATGGAGAGCAATGGGAAAAGTTACGTTAAGACTATCATCATTCAACACAGTCTGTGACAAATTCGCGCAATATTTCGCGAAATAAAATACTCAACAAAGAACTTCTTAAATGTTGTAACAAGAGGAGATTCACGCTGTGATAATAGGCAAATGGTGGAGCTGGGCTTTCGTACGATCAGTCATACAATATTATAAACAATAGTAGATGATGAATGATAGACATCATTTAACATAATCTTGTCAAATCATCAGGCAAAGGTAACCGCTGCTGTCCAATGAACTTCCTGTAGGTGGGTGTCCAGCCAGTAGTAGCTTGATTGATAAGATTAGCAACGAAGAAATGAGAAAACAATCTAGGAGTAATTTCCGCCATTGAGCACATGAAGAAACAACAGACACAATGGTTTGGCTACGTGATAAGATAGAAAGATCAAAACATAATATAACAAGCCTTCAATAAACGTTACGAGAACACCAGAGCCAAATGCAAACCACGAAAGAAAGATTGATAGAATATTATAAATACCAGGAAACATAACATCAAAAGAGTAAAACATCACGAACTATACATCACCCTTATCGCTGAAAGATAAATGAGAAAGGTAAGAAAAATAAGATATATTCAAATGTGTGTGTATTGAAGAACACACAATTTATGATAAATTAATAATACAAGAAAACCCACCAGCGAGGGTAGCTATTCTTTTAAACGAGGTGACAATTGATTTGATTGCCATGTTTCTTTATTTCACTCTCAAAGCCTGGCAGAGACTGCAATAAATATTTCTTGGCAGGTTAAGTTAATGGAGGTCACGTCCACATAACTTTATTAAGTATCTAGACCGTGTTCTTCTATTAGTTTACGTAAATACGCGTGATTTGCTAAAAGCCTCACTTAACTATTTTATCTATCAGACAGAGGCTGCGTGGGCTAGAGCAGTTATTGCAGACTTAAAACAAAAGCTTTCTTAATAGATGTTTTCAATAGATAACCTGAGCTTCGGCTCAGAACGAGGAGATATCTCGCTCTTTTATAGAAGAGACTATGAAACTTAATGAAGTCTATAGAAGAAACTATGAAACTTAATGAAGTCTACAGAAGAAACTATGAAACGTAATAGTCTATAGAAGAAACTATGAAACTTAATGAAGTCTATAAAAGAAACTATGAAACTTAATGAAGTCTATAGACGAAACTATGAAACTTAATGAAGTCTATATAAGAAACTATGAAACTTAATGAAGTCTATAGAAGAAACTATGAAACTTAATGAAGCCTATAGAAGAATTATTATTAAAGATATTGTCATCTGAAATCCCAAACAGGAGAGAACGAAGAGGACAAAATATGATTGTTCATTGTCTTTACTTACTCTCTTTTGTCTAGGCATAATTTTTAATACCCATCCATTTATTTTATCCTTATTTACAACATACATGCATATATATATTTATATTCACACTCTTGCACAACTCTTCTTCCTACTCCATCAAAAAGCTTGATAAATGGAACAATTTGTACGGAACTACTACTCAGAAACACCTGCAGGTATTATTACATGGCATTAGAGTGAAAGTCGTCAGCACATAGGCCTCTGGATCCATTACGATATAAATACACTTGGCGTCTGTAGCACCGAACCTTTGGTCGCTAAACGCTCAAACACCGCATGTTTAGCTCCCTTTTTCGGTGTTGAACATAGATGAGCTGTTCAACGTTATAGCGCTGAAATATTCATGAAATCGAAAGTTTGGGAATAGAAACGTGGCGAAGGAAAGCTAGTAGAGATAAATATATCTTTGACAAATTAGTGTTGATAAACTTCACAATCGCTTGCGATCTTTTTCTTTCATTTCTCATTTACATTTCAGTGCCGAGTGGAGATATAGTTTGCGTTGTTTGCTCTTCTGATAACCTCTTCTGCTGATATATTTCTTAGTGTTGTTTCTAATGCTCCATGAAGCTAACTACTTAGAGGACATTGAGTCAGGTATTCTCGCAACGATTAATGAAGGCTCATAGTGTTATATTTTGACCTTTCTGCCTTACCACGTGGTCAAGCTATTTAAACATTTGCGTTTGTTATTGTTTTCAATAATGCGAATTATTCATATTTTGTTTCACTTTCCTTCATTTCTCTTCTGATCTTATCTTTTGCAATGCTAACTGGAAATCAATGTGAAACCAGTCTTCTGGCTGCCTCTGATTACAGTCAATTTACTCTACAAAGGAAATCATGCTGGTGGCATAACTTAGTTAGAAGTGGACAGGATCGTAGATACACCAAAGTGAAACACAGCAAGATTCTATTGGCGTAAATACATTTAAGGGCGTTATGCAGTAAATTTCTGTTGATTTTCGTAAAAATGCACCGCAGAAATGTTGCTGTATTGCTGAACAATATAGAAGACAACACGGCAGTAAAGTAACACATCCTCAACAAGAAGATCGATAATTTGTTGTTATCCGTTAACCCTATCAAGTTACATGAATGCATCGAATACATGAAATAGATCCTATTGCCGGATTCAGATCTGTAATTATTTGATGCAAATTTTATTTTTATTTCCTTTTTAATGTATTGTCGTTGAGCTTCAGTTTAAGGACTTTTGCTTATGAGTGTCATGTTAAATGTTACTATTACTTATATGTAATGTTTATCTTAAATCTATGTCAATAAAAATGAGAAAGAGAGTTCATCGGTGCTTTATAGAACCAATTCTGACCTATGGAAGCGAATCATGGACAGTAGACAAACAAATGAAAAGACGATTAGAGGCCACAGAGATGGGATTTCTCAGAAGAATGTTGAAAGTTCCCTGGGCAGCTATAAAGACCAATGAGGAAGTTCTCAAAGAGGCCAACACAAAAAGGGAGCTCTTAAAAAACATCAGAAAGAAGCAATCAATATTTTTCAGGCATATCATGAGAAGAGGAAAGTTGGAATACTTGGTTACAACTGGCAAAATAAAAGGAAAGAGAGATCGCGGACGACAAAGAGAGAAAATACTGGATAGCTTGGTGTCATGGCATGGAAAACAGTCAACAACAGAACTGATACGATGCACTGTAGATAGAAGATTGTGGAGGAACATGACCGCCTACGCCAACCGGTATGGCACATGATGATGACGAGTGCTTATCTTTATATTCCTTTCCGTACACTAAGGTTAACACTTCCTCACACTAAACACCGTGTACTACAGCAACACTCTTAATATAACACGCTGCATTCTTCTATCTTGATAACAAGTTATTCATTGTTACTGTCATTGTTATTGTCAGCAAATGTAATAATTATAAAGCAATAACATTGCATCATCATATAATAATACATGATCCATTTTACACTGTTCACAATGAGCAACTTTCTCTTAACGTGTTCAACATTATGTTCTCCCAGAATATAAAGTCAGTCTCATCTGTGACCTAAGAATATGTTCTATCGTATAATCTACAATCCAATATTACACTTAGTCTGGTATACACAACAGTTCAATACCACAACTAGTCCAGGTGGACTCTAAAATCAATCTACTATAGCAATATTTATATAAACGTGTCCAACACATTCTGCTCTCACAACAGACGGATTCAGTTTCATTTTTAACCTAGAATATTATTCGACCATGTACTCTACAGTTCAATAACACAATTTGTTCATGCTGACTCTACTAAATGCAAAACTTCTCTTGACGTGTTTTACACATTCTGCTCTCACAGCCGACGACATCAGTTTCCCCATGTACATGAATACCATTCTATCATCATATCTATTCCTTGGTCTTTGCTAACGAGCCAGTTGTTCACATCCCATCTGACAGGACTTGACGCCTGAACGCACTAGTTTGGTCTGCCCGCTAGACCACAATAGAATGAGAAATCACATGTTCACCAAATTCAAAATAGGTACAACCAGCCTATGCACTGTACACTGGACAATATGACTACAACTGTACACTGGACAATATGACTACAACACATGTTCTACAAGATTGCTCCCAGTACACAGACCTGAGAAGAGCAATGTGGTCCACCCCACCTCACTGGATGGGAGACTATATGGGGCAATCGAATCACTTAAACAGACAGCTGACTTCATGAGTGAGTCTGGAATCCTACTCTGAGTCTTGATCGCAGAGAGAGAGAGAGAGAGAGAGAGAGAGAGAGAGAGAGAGAGAGAGAGAGAGACCTAGTATGTCTGTTTTACGGCTCTCTGAGAGACCCCAGGTTCCCATACAAAACTACTTTTGCTTCTACAAAACCCGTGTTCATTCGTGCATTTTGTTCTTCACGACTTCTGCTCGCTGACTCAGTGTCGTTGGCCGTGACCACGCCACTCAAGTTGAGACTCTCACTATTAATCATTAATCTATTTACCCTTTTCTCATGTTCTATTCTATTTTGTTCTAATCATTGAGTCAGTTTCATTGCATTCGAAGCATCCCCATATCCACCCCAGCGCCCGTTTCAGCAATGCCCGAAGTGTATGCAGACTTGTTGTTCCTGTAAGATGCCAATTTTAAATACATCTGCTTTCCCCACCAAGCACTCATGATTGACCACATCCCTTTCAACATTTAGACTTCTCAGTCTCTCAATATATTCATCATTGTCCCACTCATTCTCCACCTCTGCTCTTAAAGAATGAAGAACAAACTTGTCGATATCCTCTTTGTCCAGAATAAGGCCAGGCTCAGTGTTAGAGCTACCAGCGAGCTTATCGGCTAATTCATTGCCATGTACACCAGTGTCCTGGACAGTACACCCAGGTTAACGCATTCACTTTAGAGTTATCCAAAAACTACGTACACTCCTGCCGCAGCCATTGTCTGTCAATCTTCTGTAGAATAATCTTCTCACCCTGGTTTCATATTACTTATTTCTTCGCTGACCTTGCTACATGTTTACAGAATAAAATAACAAGTAAGGACGGTAATAAGTATGACAGATCAATGGTCAGTCATATAGTTATACATGCAGGCAGTCAAATCAGCAAGACATAGAAAGACCATATTTTGAAAGACAAAGAACAGACAGACAGACACGAACGATAGAAAATCTGTGAAAAATTCTAACAAATAGACATATAAAACAACAGACAGAAAGGTAGACGGAAAGACATAAAACAGGACTAACGGATGGACAGATGGTTGTTTTAATTTGTACTGACAGACAGACGAACTTGCGGACGGATGAACGCGTGGGTAGGTAGGTAGGAAGGTAGGTAGGAAGACAGACAGTCGGAAGAACGAGCGGATGGACAGATAGACAAACAGACGGACGGACCGACCGACCGACGGACAGACAGACGTGATAGACAGACAGACAGACAGACAGACAGACAGACAGACAGACAGACAGAAAGACAGATAGATAGATAGATAGATAGATAGATAGATAGATAGATAGATAGATAGATAGATAGATAGATAGATAGATAGATAGATAGATAGATAGATAGATAGATAGATAGATAGATAGATAGATAGATAGATAGATAGATAGATGATAGATATAGTCATATCCTATAACTCAGAGCTCTCATACCTCATTTTTGCATACCATATATCTACCGTACCTCATTTTTTGCATACCTAATATCTACCGTACCTCATATCCACATACATAATATGATTCGCATATCATATCTCCAAAACTCATATCTCCCGTACGTTTCTCCAAACCTCATATCTCCATCCCTCAAATATCATTACCTCACGACTCTTTTTCTTCATATTTCCATACCTCCATACCTTCATAAAACTCCTTCCCAATATCTCCTCTATCTAATATGCCAGTACCTTATGCCCCCCTACCCCCAAATATTTCTTACATACTATCTGCCTCACCTCGCATCCTATATACCTCATACTTCCACACATTTGCATCCCCATATCTCATATATCCCTTACTCACTACATCATAGATCACATCTCCCTTATCCCAAATCTCCCTTACCTCAAATCTCCATACCTGATGTCTCTAACCTCATGTCGTTTTACACCAAATCTCCCTAACTCATGTCTTGACCATAAATCGCTATTAAGTCCGGCATTTTTCTTATCAAAATGAAACTCGTAGAGGCGGCTTGTCTTTCTCTTTGATTGGCTGAGCGCAGGGAACTGAACGTTGAATTTGAAGAAGAGAAAGAAACTGACGTTTTTAGACAGGTCAAAGCGACACACACCCAATTCCCTCTTGTCTCCTGCATAAATGATCACAGTTAAAATAATAAAATTGATCATTTCCATAAATGTTTTCTCAGAAGGATTTATGAGCTCGTGTTTGGAAAATACAGACATAAATTTCATGTAATAACTCAATTTGCGCAGATGGAATGTGGGGCGACTAGTACTTAGGGGAACTGTTGACGGATAACTTGAGGGAAGACCACAGATTGGAGCAATGATTTATGATTGTGTAATAAGATTGTCAGGAATGTAGGAGTATGACAATGTTTATAAATGATTGAAGATTATGTGTGTAAGTCAAGGACGTCGGGGGTAGAGGAATAGTTATTAACGGCAATATGTTTAAGTTAAAAGTGCGATGGTGAGGGATAACGCAATATGCTTATTTTGTGCTAGTTTATTAATGTGATTGTAAGTAATAAAGCAATATGTTGTTATACGGTTTATATATGTGATGGTGAGTGATAAAGCAATATATTGTTATAGAGTTTATAAATGTGATGGTGGCTGACAAAACAATCTATTGTTGTAGAGTTTATAAATGGGATGGTGAGTAATAAAGCAATATGTGGTTATAGGGTTTATAAATGGAATGGTTAGTGATAAAGCAATATGTTGTAGAATCTCTAAATATGATGAATGTGAGAATAATATGTTGTAAAATCTGTAAATATGATGAATGAGAGAACACTATGTTGTAGAATCTCTAAATATGATGAATGTGAGAATAATTTGTTGTAGAATCTTTAAATATGATGAATGAGAGAACACTATGTTGTAGAATCTCTAAATATGATGAATGAAAGAACAATATGTTGTAGAATCTATGAGTGTAATAGTGGATTTTTGATTATCAAGTTGTAGTTTTGATAAATGTGATGGTGACTGACAGAGCAATATGTTGTTGATGCTATGAGTGTATGGTAGGTGTTGCGAAACATGTTGTTGAGTCTATGAGCGTATGGTAGATGTTGTGAAACATTTTGTCGAGTCTATGAGCGTATGGTTGGTGTTGTGAAACATGTTGTCGAGTCTATGAGCGTATGGTAGGTGTTGTGAAACATGTTGTCGAGTCTATGAGCGTACGGTAGGTGTTGTGAAACATGTTGTCGAGTCTATGAACGTATGGTAGGTGTTGTGAAACATGTTTTTCGAGTCTATGAGCGTACGGTAGGTGTTGTGAAACATGTTGTCGAGTCTATGAGCGTACGGTAGGTGTTGTGAAACATGTTGTCGAATCTATGAGCGTACGGTAGGTGTTGTGAAACATGTTGTCGAGTCTATGAGCGTACGGTAGGTGTTGTGAAACATGTTGTCGAGTCTATGAACGTACGGTAGGTGTTGTGAAACATGTTGTCGAGTCTATGAGCGTACGGTAGGTGTTGTGAAACATGTTGTCGAGTCTATGAGCGTACGGTAGGTGTTGTGAAACATGTTGTCGAATCTATGAGCGTACGGTAGGTGTTGTGAAACATATTGTCGAATCTATGAGCGTACGGTAGGTGTTGTGAAACATGTTGTCGAATCTATGAGCGTACGGTAGGTGTTGTGAAACATATTGTCGAATCTATGAGCGTACGGTAGGTGTTGTTAAAAATGTTGTGGAGTCTATGAGCACATGAGTCTGGGGGTGACTGATGCTGATACTATAATTCTGATGAACATTGATGTGGCTGAATGGTAATTTTGAGAGTGTGATGAATTTTGAAAAAGAAATCTTGCCGAAAAAATTAATTTGAAGATGAAATGATTGTTTTACGTGGCTGGTAAAGGCTAGTACAACCCTTTGAAAGATTACAGAGCATAAATCGTCACTTTTTTTTAAATAAAAAGGAAATAATTGTAAGAAAAACCGGCCAGTGCTCACTTAAGGTTAAGGGACAGTAATTAATTTCAAGGCAGAACCGACAATAATAAATAATTTGGAAAAAGTTACAAAGTAAACAATTTAGAATGAAAGGTAGCATGACATTAGATAGACATTTAACATGATTTGAATTAAGCAAAATTCTCTTTTCCTTGTATATCGTTTCTTCGAATAACAAGAAATGAAAGAGTAGGAAGTCTTTCTCATACTGGCATTTGTTCACCTTATGGCTACTAAAAGAGTCCCATTCGTCATTGACCTTTTCAAGAAGGTTAAGAGGGCGTAGATACCCTGCGTTGTACTTTACTTGCGCCTTTCGGCCAAAAACATCCGACTCCAGCACGATATGTTTGAGTACCGGGGTTGCCTTCCCTCTTCGATCCCTACTCGTTTGGCCAGATTGGATAGTGTGTTTCCTGGAATGCAGGTGAACGGGGGAGAGGAGAGGGTAGAGGGGCATAGACATGAGCAGTTCTGTTGTTTGCCGATCCTGTCGCATGCAGTCAACTCTGGGTCGCTGAACACACCCATCGAATTTTCAGAATGGACGAAAGAGATTATGAATGATAAACGAAGTTATTGAGAGAGAACAGAATACGAAAGCAGTAACATTAATTGTTAGGTTAAGGTTTCACATTTAGATTTCTCTTGTCGTCTGAGAAGATAAATGAATTCTCACAGAATCAGGGTTTTTCCTGCTCAGTTTGATCTTAGAATTGAACTCGCTCGAGTTATCTCGCATACCTCGTCCGCCCAGTCAGGTCTCGTAATTATTCAAACCGGACCACAATACTCATGACAAATTGAACAATATTACCACCACATATTTTGTATGCTCTTGTGAACAATATTATGGCCACATATTTTGTATGCTCTTGTGAACAATATTATGACCACATATTTTGTATGCTCTTGTGAACAATATGATGACCACATATTTTGTATGCCCTTGAGAACAATATTATGACCACATATTTTGTATGCCCTTGTGAACAATATTATGACCACATATTTTGTATGCCCTTGTGAACAATATTATGACCCAATATTTTGTATGCTCTTGTGAACAATGTTATGACAAAATATTGTGTATGCTCTTGTGAACAATATTATGACCCAGTATTGTGTATGCTCTTGTGAACAATATTATGACCACATATTTTGTATGCCCTTGTGAACAGTACTGATATGCTATGTAACATTCCCTCATAAAATTTGATTTACACTTTGACTCGTTTGAATTTGGGACAACATTTATACAAAAGTCTTCCTGAAAATGGCTACTGTACCCCATCTACCATCGATAAAACTAGTTGTGCTACTCCGCCTCTCAAAGTGGACACCAGCAAATTTCTCTAGGAATGCAAGCCGGCCTGGTGCAATGCTAACCTCTTCATCCATAAATGGTATGGATATCCATAAAATAGTACATATTCAATCCTCATATTTTACTAAAGCAAATAGTTTTCTATTTAAAAAATAAATCCGTTTCAGTATTATACTGGGGTTGATATCTCCCCCCCCCCCTCCCCCACCCACCACGTGCTCACACGTTAGCCTACTCAGGTATCACTTCGTACATTTCCATTGACCCGCTAACCAGAAAAGGCAAACTCCTTGTCCGTGAATTCAATAAGGGACTTTGAAGTAAGGTTTAAGCTTTGTTCATTAAACACAAACTTGGAAACAAAATCCATATCGGGTGGAGCATGTTGTAATAAACTTAGGGGACTTTTCTTTCTCACGAACTGTGCAACAGATTGCGATTTTTGTGTATTTGAATGTACTATTTGTGCATAGCTGAGTATTTCCTTTTCACCAATATCATTAATACCGGTTTTTATCCAGCTTCCTCCTGCCAAAGAGATACATAGAAACACCTCTTTTAAAAATAAAAGCTCTTTTCTTTTGAAAATAATTTATCTTTTTCCGCCCCGAGTATTTTAGAAAATGCATGCGTCAAAGGTGTCCGATGAAAACACATGCCACAAGCTCTCACTGGCAGAAATGTATTAGGGTACTTTACACTTATTCACTTTCTGCTCCAGGGAATGAAGTAATTGAAAAATATATTTAAATTGGACATTTATCTTCCTCCACTTCTCACTGTGTGTACTAAATACAATAGTCACACACGTGATTAATTGACGTCGAGACATAATAACTGAAAAAAAAATATATAACCAGAAACTTTAAAAAAAGAAGCCAGTTTTAACTAACAGATTTTGTTACGGTCGTCCAACAACTACCCCGCTTAATTGTCCACGCTTCTTTGTTTACATGCAGCTGCCATATCTGCAATTCTCGGTCCAATACACCCAGTATGGCGTCTTTGCAACCGAGTTGCCTTCCCTCGCCGATTGCTACTCGCTCGGCCAGACTCTGTCAGTCCATTAATAGGTCCAGGGCGATGTTTTTGGATCTTTAAGAATTCTGTTACTAATCGTGACTGTCACTATCCCTGACTGTCACTATCCCTGACTGTCACTAACCCTGACTGTCACTAAACCTGACTGTCACTAACCCTGACTGTGTCACTAACCCTGACTGTCACTATACCTGACTGTCACTATACCTGACTGTCACTATCCCTGACTGTCACTAACCCTGACTGTCACTAACCCTGACTGTCACTAACCCTGACTGTCACTATCCCTGACTGTCACTAACCCTGACTGTCACTAACCCTGACTGTCACTAACCCTGACTGTCACTAACCCTGACTGTCACTATCCCTGACTGTCACTAACCCTGACTGTCACTAAACCTGACTGTCACTAACCCTGACTGTGTCACTAACCCTGACTGTCACTATACCTGACTGTCACTATCCCTGACTGTCACTAACCCTGACTGTCACTAACCCTGACTGTCACTAACCCTGACTGTCACTATCCCTGACTGTCACTAACCCTGACTGTCACTAACCCTGACTGTCACTAACCCTGAGTGTCACTAACCCTGAGTGTCACTAACCCTGACTGTCACTAACCCTGACTGTCACTAACCCTGACTGTCACTATCCCTGACTGTCACTAACCCTGACTGTCACTATCCCTGACTGTCACTATCCCTGACTGTCACTAACCCTGACACAAACATTCAGTTGTCAGTACCTGGCCGCTAATCAACCCAGATGCTGTTGGAAACCTTGGCTCCACGAAGACACGGGTAGTATATATTTGAACAAACGGACCAGTTGAGGTTTCAACTAACAATGTTTCCGAGTTCATTCACCCTCTTTCTCTTCAACATTTATTTGGCGTGAATCTAAACCGACGGTCATGAATATGATGGTTTGCTTAATTTCATCTCTAGTTCCCCATAGTTTGTCATGCCGACTTACTTCTATAGGCCAAACTTTTGGTCTCTGGCTGTTGAGGTTGCTGCAGCTCTGTTGTACACACTCGGGAGTTCCGAAATCGCAGAATCTGAGACTTAATTTATGAAAGTTGAGTGCATTCTAAGGCGCAATTGTTCTCTTCAAAGTCGAAAACTAACTCAGAAAATGAAACACTTTTCTTATGGTGATGCACGTTGTAACTTGATTCACTCAGCATTGGCCTGACAACAGGATCAGAAAAATGCTAACACCATAATCCCTATACACATTGGATGGTGGTGGCGATCTATGTCACTTAATCAGAGGATGGAATGTTGCAGGGTAAAAAATAAAGATTAAAGAACACAATAAATATGTCTAAAAATAAACAAACAGGTAGCATCTAGCAATCGGGATGCTCTAAAAAAAAAACATTGACGTTTATCGCATAACAAACAAATAAGGGACAATGGTGTACACAGCACTCGGGGCAAAAAAAAAAACTCACAAACAAAAACAGAAATGTGCAGAAAACAATGGACATCCCTAAGTAGAATCGAACCAGTACGCCTCGACAGCTTTGTCATGAGAGACTTGTACTTCAGAATGTTGCCAGCGAAAACAACCAACGAGTGATGTCAACATGCCATTGTCCCTCATTTGTTTGTAGTTACTCGCCTTGGATGTTTCCTTCATAATATTTATTGATAATTTTATTCTGGAAATCACACAACGAAACAAGACTTTTTTGAAAAATACAACAATTTGAGATAGAGAGAGAGAGAGAGAGAGAGAGAAGGAGATAGAGAGAGAGAGAGGGGGGAAGAAGAAAAGAGAGGAGAGAGCGAACGAGAGAGAGAGACAGAGTGAGAGGAGAAGGACAGGAATAACAACGAGAGCTCAATGACAAGGTGATCCTCAAATCACCATCGATGGACGATCATCAATCTGTTTAAAACACAGTTTCTCCTTCCATGGGGAAGTTAACAGAAGATAGATTCGGTTTTCCTCATTTTGAATAGTCAAATGAGATTTAGAGGGAAAATGACACTTTACTGTCAAGATGGTCGCTTAGTTTTGCTATATACGGGATCAGTGCTAACCTGGGATGTTTTAACGTACAGAGATTTCTCTCTGCAACCGTAAATCTAATATTGATGATACTAACCAACGGGGAACGCAAAGTCAGGTTATCATCCGACTTGCACAGTTTTGTACTATAGATCACGATAAATGAATATTTGGGGATTCAATAACGATTTGTTGTTAAATGAAGCGTTTAGAGAACACAGTTTTAGAATACACTACATTTATGGCCGGCGCTAATCCTTGAGTATTTGGCACAAAGAGCGGATGCCTTGTACCTTTGTTTTCCTTTAATTATGCTGCGTCTTGTCTTTCATTTGGCTCACTTCATTCTTTCATCGACGACTGCTCAATCCACTCTTACATTCGATTCACTTCATTCTTTCATCTACGACTGCTCAATCCACTCTTACATTCGATTCACTTCATTCTTTCATCTACGACTGCTCAATCCACTCTTACATTCGATTCCCTTAATTCTTTCATCTACGACTGCTCAATCCACTCTTACATTCGATTCACTTCATTCTTTCATCGACGACTGCTCAATCCACTCTTACATTCGATTCACTTCATTCTTTCATCGACGACTGCTCAATCCACTCTTACATTCGATTCACTTCATTCTTTCATCGACGACTGTTCAGTCAACTTTTCCATTTGGTTCACTTCTTTAATTAACCGACAACCGTTCAATACACTCTTCCTTTGATTTATTTCACTCATTCATCGAAGACTGCTCAATCCACTCTTTCATTCCGACCCTCTGATACGCCTACGACTCTGGTAATGCATTCTGTCTTGGAATAATCTTCTTTCTTCTTTTCTCTTTTCACTGATACGCTTAAAGGTGTCGTGGTTTATATCATTTGTCGTTTTTGAGCTGATCGAACTGTCTGAATTAGTGATTTTCCTCTGTTGTTACATGTCACTGTCACAGCATCTATCCATCTTCTTCTGGGTCTTCCTCTTGGTCTTTTTCCATGCATTCTCGAGAAGAACGCCCTTGAAGGTAATTGGTGAGGATTCATTCTGACCAGGTGGCGATACCATTTAAGTTGTTGTTGTTCTATATATTCTTGGCAGGGTTTTGCTCCTACCATTTTTCTTATGGTTTCATTTGGTATTTTATCTCTTCTTGTGTTGTTTGTTTCTTTTCTCAAGCATCGCATCTCACATTCATTTATCTTTCTTAATTGTGATTTAGAAAGAGTCCATGTTTGACTTTCATAGCACAAAGTTGGTATGAAAATGCTATTTATCATTTGTTGTTTAGCTGGCATAGAAATGTTTGGATGTCTTAGCGATGGTGAAAGCTCGTATGTGACAGCATTTGCTTTTTGTATTCTCATGTCAATTTCTCTGTCTAGTTTTCCATCTTCTGTGAACATTGTGCCCAAGAATATGGAAAACTTGGAAGAATAATACTTATTATTATGCTTTATTTTGTCTCGTTGGATCATAATTTCGAGAAGTCTTGCCATATGTCTGGTTATCTATGACAGTCTATATCTCTATAAATGACGAATCTTTAAAAGCAACAATTGAAAAGGAAGAAAAGAGTGACAAAAATCAAGATTATGAAGAAAGAAGAAGCAGAAGAAAAAGTAGTAAAGTTAATAATCTTAAGATAGTAAAAGGCAGCAACTTGAAACTATATAAAGTCACATGACAATAGTTGAAACTGCAAGAAAACAGAAGCGAGTACTTTGTGCCTCTATCAACGCTAGAATTGGTAAAAGAGAATACGAGTAAGAAAGAATTCAAATAAAATTGTAAAGAACACGAAGAAATAAAACCAGTCTCACGTGGACGAAATGTAGGAGTAAGGAAACGACTACTAGAAAATCGTCGGATTAAGAAACATTTGAAGTTTAAAATTAAAGGCTCAATAAGTATCAAAGAGATCGCTATTGTTACAAGACTTTGCTCACAAAGAGACCAATTTATCAGGGAACAAACAAACCAATATGGCTATCAGGATATTTTCGCTATAAACTGTTTATTAAAAGTCATCACTTTCTGACACAGCGCCATTTATGTATAGTCCAGCCAGCGTGATGCAACCCAGATAAATTGTGGAGTTCCTAAATAATGACAGGTTTATGTTTATTACCAATAACTTTTGGACTGAACGCTTTCTAAGCAATAACTTTGTAAATAACGAAAAGAAGAAAGGGGGACAGAAAGTGGTAAGAAGATAGCATGAGAAGATAAGAAGATAACTAAGAATGGACAGATTTTTCAGTATCCATAAGAATGGACAGATTTTGCAGTATCCATAAGAATGGACAGATTTTGCAGTATCCATAAGAATGGACAGATTTTGCAGTATCCATAAGAATGGACAGATTTTGCAGTATCCATAAGAATGGACAGATTTTGCAGTACCCATAAGAATGGACAGATTTTGCAGTATCCATATTAAGAATGGACAGATTTTGCAGTATCCATAAGAATGGACAAAGTGTACAATAAAATGGATTTTATACTGGTACAGAGAAGATTCAGGAACGGGCTAACATCTGTTAAAACAAAGCCAGGAGCAGATTGCAACAGTGACCATGTACCAGTGGTTGGAAAGATAAGAATAAAACTGCGGAAGGCACAGAAATCTCCAAGAAATATAAAATTAGAACTAGATATACTTAGAGTAGATAAACAGATGAGCGATAAGTATGGCACGATAGTACAAAATAGATATAATGCTATTGAGAAAATACAGGACATCGAGGAGCAGTGGGAAATGCTCAAACAATCGATTCAAAAAACATCAAAAGAAGTTATACCAGTGACCAAAAGAATCAACAAAAAGAAATGGATGACAGAAGAAATATTACAACTAATGGATGAAAGAAGAAAACATAAGAAAGAAGAACGGACATACAAAATAGTGCACAAAGAGATCCAAAACAAATGCAGAGAAGCAAAGGAAGGATGGTTAAAACAGAAATGTGAAGAAATGGAAAAACAGCAAAAGAAAGACTCAAAATTTATGCACGATCAGTTAAATGAATTAACAGGAAGAAAAGAAGTCAAAGTTTCAGGATGTGTAAAGTCACAGGAAGGAATTATAATAATGTGACTAGAGAAGACAATAGAAAGAAGGACAGATATATCAGTCAACTCTATGATGATGAAAGACCAGAGTTAAACAATTCAAACAAAGACACAGGACCACCAATTATACAGAGTGAAGTGGAGGACACAATTCAACACATGAAAAGAGGCAAAGCTCCAGGTCCCGACAATATAACAATCGAAGAGATAAATGCATTAGGAGATCTGGGAGTACAAGTCATAACAAAATTACTCAATGACATATATAACACTGGACACATACCCGAAGGTCTACTAAAATCTATCTTTGTAGACATACCGAAGAAATCAGACGCCACTGATTGTGAAGACCATCGCACTATTAGTCTCAGAGCCATATTACGAAAATATTACTAAGAATCATCATGAGACGTGTAAGGAACAAAATAAAACCAGAAATAAGTGAGGAACAATGTGGATTTGTGGAAGGAAAGGGCACCATTAATGCAATATACATCTTAAGAACATTGATAGAAAGATCTATAGAGATAAAGAAAGATCTATATATGTGCTTTATAGACTACACAAAAGCATTTGACAAAGTAAAGCATATGGAAATAATCAATACGCTGGAGAAATTAAACATTGATGGCAGGGATCTGCGAATCATAAAAACATGTACTGGCAACAAACAGCAGCTATACGAATTAACAACCAAACAGGACAATTTCAACTTATAAAATAAGGAGTCAGACAAGGCTGTGTTCTGTCGCCGGATTTGTTTTCACTTTACAGCGAACATATTATGAGATCAATAGTAGACAAAAAAGGGAATTGAAGTCAACGGTCACAACATAAATAATTTGCGATATGCGGATGACACAGTCTTAATAGCAAAGACAGAGAACGAACTACAAGAAATGATAGACATAATAGTAAAAGAAAGCATCAAGAAAGGTCTCAGTCTGAATAGTAAGAAAACAGAAGTAATGGTCATATCGAAGAAACAATCATCAACAGCATGCAGCATAAAAAAATATACAGGACAAATTTGAAACAAGTGCAACGCGTCAAATACGTGGGCACAATAATAAATGAAAAATATCTTATGCAGCAAATCTATGTCAATCGAAGTGAGAAAGAGAGTTCATCAGTGCTATATAGAACCAATTCTGACCTATGGAAGCGAATCATGGACAGTAGACAAACAAATGAAAAGTACGATTAGAGGCCACAGAAATGGGATTTCTGAGAAGAATGTTGAAAGTTCCCTGGACAGCTAAAAAGACCAATGAGGAAGTTCGCAAAGAGGCCAACGCAAAAAAAGCAGCTCCTAAAAAAACATCAGAAAGAAACAATCAACATTTTTCGGGCACATCATGAGAATACTTGGTTACAACTGGAAAAATAAAAGGAAAGAGAGAACGCGGACGACAAAGAGAGAAAATACTGAATGGCTTAGTGTCATGGCATAGAAAGCAGTCAACAACAGAACTGATACGATGCACTGTAGATAGAAGATTGTGGAAGGATATGATCGCCTACGCCAACCGGTATGGTGCATGATGATGATGATGATGATAAGAATGGACAAGTTTTACAGTATCCATAAGAGTGGACAGGTTTTACAGTATCCATAAGAATGGACAGGTTTTACAGTATCCATAAGAATGACAGGGGAGCCGCGATAGCTCAGTGGTTAGTGAACTGGACTACAAAGGACCAGGGGTAGGGTTCGATCCCAACCGACGGCTTCCTGGTTCATCCAGCCTTAAATGGGTACCGGATTTTTTTCTGGGAAAGTGAAGCGGCACGGGCGTAATACTGATCACATTACCCCAAAAATCATGTGTCGAAGGTCTATAAAATTTATGGTCACTAACACCATATTCTCTATACGCCACTTGGCCTGACTTGGCCTGAAAGGGGTACTTTCCTTTTTTTTATAAGAATGACCGAAGATGGAGAGAAAAGGAGATGGTTAACGAAGTGTGTCAGTAACGCCTCAGCGTGCTCTTATGGGGTGATGAAGAAGTGGAAGAAAAGGAAGAAGAGAAAGAAGAGGAAGAAGAATAAATAGGAAGAAGAAAGCTTTACATTATGGATGATAAATAGGGGGTTCAAATTTGCTTTGATATATGTAGATATGTGTGTAATATATTTGGAACATGTGTATGTTTTTGTGCACATACGTGTTTAGATATGATAGTGTGGGCATTCGTGTGTGTGAGTGTGTGTGTGTGTATGTGTATACAGAGACCGGTAATCGTATCCACTACATTTAAACCCCAACCCCTTTAGATATTATTAAAAAAAAAAACTATAAAAAAAAAACAAACAAACTTGTTACTTCACGTTTTTGTCAGGAAATAAAGAGTTCCATGAAAAATAGTAAAAAAAAAAAAATAAAGTAAAGTACCCCCCGTCACACCAAGTGACGTATAGGGAATATGGTGTTAGTGACCATACATTTTACAGACCTTAGGCACATGATTTTTTGGGTAATGTGGTATTACGCCCGTGCCGCTTTACTTTCCCAGGAAAAAATCCGGTACCCATTAAAGGCTGGGTGAACCCGGAAGCCGTCGGTTGGGATCGAACCCTAGCTCTTGTCCTTTGTAGTCCAGTTCACTAACCACTGAGCTATCGCGGCTCTCATGAAAAATAGGCTTACCCGTATATGTGACTCTGTGAGAAGTATGGGCCTAATTTGACTTGACTTCACTTGACTTAATCCCCTTGTTAGCTGTGAGCTATGAGCTCTTTACAGCTTAATGCCTCTCGCATGAAGGCGCAGGTCCTTCTCAGTTGTACAACTGCAGAGTACAGTGTGCTATTGATGGATGGAAGTAGTGGGAGTAACATGCTCCGTCGGTTTTGTAAATTTGGACAGTGTAGTCGCAGGTGATCTACTGTCTCAGATTGTTGACGACAGTGTCTGCAGATTGGGTCATGTTGTGTTTTTATTCTGCTCAAGTTTTGATTGGTAGGAGCATGGCCTGTTCTCAGCAGGAATGTCGGGCATTGATCCCTTCGTCTGAGCTCCCGCACAGGGTCGAGGGGGTCTGGTTTTGTTTGATATATGTAGAGTAGGCGTCCAGTCTTAGCTAAAGCCCACATATTTAACCATTCCTCGTGGTAGTTGTTTCTCAAAATTTGCTTGCATGTTTTGAGGCTAACTTGAACAGGGAGCTGTGGTAGAGATGCTCCCAGTTTAGCCAACCTATCCACTCTCTCATTTCCCGCAATGCCGATGTGACCAGGGATCCATTGTAGGGTTACAACCACGCCATAGGTAGTGGAGAGTTGGTTGGATAAAGATCTTATATTGGAAACCTCGGATGTTAGTCCGCTTTCAATTGCTTCGAGTGCTGATTTTGAATCCGAGAAAATATATATATCTTCCGGTGCGATGGTGTCACATTCAAAGTCTACAAATATCCTTCTGAGTGCTCTCTCTATAGCTATAATTTCTGCAGAGTAATTGGAGCAGTATTCTCCGCATGGACCGTAAATTTGGGGTAGTCGTCTGGGTGAGAGTATGGATACTTGACAACAGCACCGTAACCAGCATTTAGGTTGGCCTTGAATGCAGATCCATCAGTATAAACGTGGACGGCATTGCGTAGATACTGGTCAATGGTTTCCAGTGCTGTATGGGCCTAATATGTTTATCTTCAAACGCAGTGATGTTATGGGTTACCTCTACCCATATAGTCTCACACACCTCCCTAAATCTCTGATATTTGTTTTCCCCGAGCTGGTCTATTTTTTCTTTCTTTCTTTCTTTCTTTCTTTCTTTCTTTCTTTCTTTCTTTCTTTCTTTCTTTCTTTCTTTCTTTTTTTTTCTTTCTTTCTTTCCTCAAAATCTATTGTTAGTCCACCTCTGAAGACACACATGAATCTCCTCGCACACTAAATGTATTATTTTAACCGAGTTAATTATTCATCCAATCATGAAAAGACTAAAGCCATGAAAAGCTTAATTCCAACAGACGACAAAATATACATGGAAAACAAACCAGTGGAAGAGATTGATCACTTTATCTATCTTGGAAGTCACATTGATCGAGAAGGGGATACAAGCAAAGAAATTAGAATCAGAATAGCTAAAGCAGCAATGTCTTTCAGAAGCCTTGACAAGTTGTGGAAATCAAAACTCATCAGCACAAACACAAAACTTAGACTATTCTAATCAAATGTACTATCAACCCTTACGTATGCGCGTGAAAGCTGGAAAACAACGAGAGATATAGAAACAAAGTTGAACGCATTCGAAAATAAATGTCTAAGGAAAATACTTGGTATAGCGTGGAACGAATTCAAAGCAAACGAGGAAATTAGAGAAATCGCCAATCAACCACTAATATCTTCAGTAATAAAGAAAAGACGATGGTCATATGTTGGACATGTAATGAGAAGAGATACTAACCGAATAGCAAAGCAAGCCCTAATGTGGGAAACAACAGGTAAGAGGAAAATAGGAAGACCCAGAGAGACACTGAGAAGAATATTGATGAGAGAGGCAAGAGCTGCAGGAATCGGTTCCCTCAATGAGATAGAGCTGCTTGCACAGAACAGAGACAAATGGCGAGATTTGATAAAATATCTTTAAAAGAATTTAAAACTGTTAGAACAAAAATTAAGATAAGAGAAGGAGTATCTTGGTCTACGCCCTATGGGCCGGCTACGGCTCGAAAGGTCAATAGATAGACAGATAGAATTATTCATCAGATTTACTATTGCTACAAGCGTATACCCATCAGTACATACCGAATGGAATAGAGTGTCAATAGCAAGACCAGAAGCTTGCGTGAGACTAATTGCAGACCAGGTGGCCCATACATGAGTCCATCCAAGGAACGTAGCCAATGATCAAGCTTGATCAGGAACAGAGAAAAGGGGGATAACCTCGAGCCAGAAAGTCTGAGCAGCTCCCTAATGGACGTCTGCTCATATACAGACAGGGGGAGAGAATCTTATTGAATAATTTCAATTCCCTATCTTGACAATGTCATTTGCTTTCTTGTCTTAAGACACCACGGGAGGTAATTTGTTGTGACGACTCTGTATCCCCGTGCGAAATCTGTCTTCACAATCTAGCACATTCCGCGTCTAGCACATGACGCGCTGTTAGACGATCACGTGCTCTGGTAGGGCGGGAAATTATAGACCTGGTTAACATTTATGAACTGATGCAGGAACCATCCACATAAGAACACATACAGTTACAGAAGTTATTCCCTGGCTTCCGTCATAAAATGAGGTTCAAACGGTTTAATTCTTTTTGTTTTCCTATCACCAAAGATCGTTCTGAATGTCGTGAACAAAAAGGTGACTGCCAATATCATGTCGAGTATACGGAATACGATGATAAGTAGGTAATGATTATTATGTTATGTTTTGATCATCACCAATGCATTCTGGACAAATCCATCTATTTTCGGCTTGTCTCGAAACACTAAGAATTTCCAAGGAGAACCCTGACAACGTGCAAGTACTATGTTTCACAGTCTGAATTGTACGGGTCTGATCTCAATACATGGAACTTAACTTAGCGAGACACTACCTATTGAGTTACACTGTAAGTAAATAATGGTTCCATGCACTAAATCAGGCAAAGTGGGAATAAAGTGTTAGCGTCAAGATATTTCATAATTAACGACACAAATTTCCTGTGATTTTTTCGATGTCGATATATTCCATTTGCTAAAGCCGCATATAATGGGAGCCGCGATAGCTCAGTGGTTAGTGAACTGGACTATAAAGGACAAGAGGTAGGGTTCGATCCCAACCGACGGTTTCCTGTTCACCCAGTCTTTAATGGGTACCAGATTTTTTTTCTGGGAAAGTAATTCGGCACTGGCGTAATACCGACCACATTACCCCAAAAATCATGTACCGAGGGTCTGTAAAATTTATGGTCACTAACACAATATTCCTTATACGCCACTTGGCGTGATGGGGGTACTTTACTTTATTAAAGCCCTTCTTCTTTTTTTCTTTTCTCTTTTCGCTGATACCTAAAAGGTGTCGTGGTTTATATCATTTGTCGTTCTTGTGCTGCTCGAATTGTCTGAATTATTGATTTTCCTTTTTTGTTACATGTCTCTGTCACAGCATCTATCCATCTTCTTCTGGATCTTCCTCTTGGTCTTTTTCCATGCATTCTCGCGAATAACGCCCTTGATGGTGATTGGTGAGGATTCATTTTGACCAGGTGGCCAAACCATTTAAGTTGTTGTTGTTCTATATATTCTTGGCAGGGTTTTGTTCCTACCATTTTTCTTATGGTTTCATTTGGTATTTTATCTCTTCTTGTGTTGTTTGTTACTTTTCACAAGCAACGCATCTCACATGTATTGATCTTTCTTAAATGTGATTTAGAAAGGGTCCATGTTTGACTTTCATAGCACAAAGTTGGTATGAAGATGCTATTTTGTTGTTTAGCTGGCATAGAAATGTTTGGATGTCTTAGCAATGGTGAAAGCTGGTATGTGACAGCATTTGCTTGTTGTATTCTCATGTCAATTTCTCTGTCTAGTTTTCCATCTTCTGTGAAGATTGTGCCTAAATACTTGAATTCCTCTACTTGTTTTATTTCTTTATCTTTGATCTTGATGTTTAATGGGTGTCTTGATTTGCTTATTCTTATAGCCTCTGTTTTTGCTGTGTTAATTTTCATACTGTAGTTTGTGCAGCTTTTATCTAGAGATGTTAAATGCTGTTTTAGCAGGTTTTCATCCTCATATATTAGGCATTGGTCATCTGCGAAGAGTAGCTCGTTGATGTTGGAGTTTTCTACCTCTATATTATTATTTAATTTTGTCCTTATTGTTGGTTGTTTCCTGATTTATTTTGTCCATATATAGGATGATGAAGAGTGGTGAGAGGACACATCCTTGTCTTACTCCTGCTGTAACCTGAAACCATTCTGACAGACCTTCCGATGTTCTGACGGCACTTTGACTGTTTTTATATAATGCCATTATATTAAAGCCATATATTACCGATATCTTGTCAATATCAGGCCCAACTTTGGGTACCATATTTTTTCTGGGAAAGAAATTCGGCACTGGCGTAATACCGACCACATTACGACAAAAATCATGTACCGAGGGTCTGTAAAATGTATAGTCACTAACACTATATTCCTTATACGCCACTTGGCGTGACGGGGGTACTTTACTTTATTAAAGCCATATATTACCGATATCTTGTCAATATATCACGCCCAACTTTCCCAGAAGAAATCTTTGTACCATTTTCAGAAACTGGTATTGCTGAGTAAATCACGATGCCGTGTCTGCCCGAATTTGCCGTATTTAAAAATAGAACGAGAACTAATTTTACCAGCGGACGATCACACTAATAACAAGACTATAAGGATTTGTTTGTACTTTGTAGAGTTGCTTTGTTTTACAATAGGATGGCTTTAACTGTGACTTAATGTTCGGCGTTTGTGATTTCTGTTGGTAGTTTAGTTAACACGAAGAATGAAGGTAACAGGAAAAGTACTAGACTTGGATCAGCGTCTAAGCACGCGAGTTTTCACCCACATGTGCTCGGCCGCCTTTCCAGAAGTGTTTGAAGACTTCTGGATAGTGTCGCTTCAAGCATTGAAACTCACGATGCGAGGCAGCATTCCTCACTTTCACAGAGTACTCCCTGGTACCCATTTCTGCCAGCGGCTGGGTAGACCGCGGGGGTATTTTTTTCCTAACCACGAGTACAATTCACACTGCTTCCAGAGGGAATCAAACACGGGTTGTCCGAACGTCGGTAGCCTAATCGGGTGGTTTTCTCAACTGGTCTACCGAGGCCCCCGAAGAATATACAAACCCATCATAGTCGCCCATTTGTAACATGCCAGTTAATGCAGTTAATAATCTCTTGTACGCATGTATTGTTATATACACATGTTTCTTTTTACACATCGGTTCGTGGTGCACACACAGAGTTAGATTTGCACAGTTTATACATATCTTGTACACATCTCCCAATATTTTTAGAACCCTTCCGTTCCATCTTCTCACTTGACTGCCTGGTCAGTGAGATTTATAGTTGGTCATCCCGCCCTCTCATTTTAGTCCATTCGGAGGCTGACCACGCTCTAGAACACAGGGAAGGGACCCTTTTTTTAATTTCCTTTCTTGAGTATCTAGCATATTATCGCCATGTAGTTGGATTTGTTTACATATCCTTATATATATTTTGTGTGTTTGTTGTTTGTTGTTCCAGCTGAAGACCTTACTTGGCCGAAACGTCGACTTTTGTTTTGTCCATTACCCCACGTAAAGCTGTCACCATACCACTTTTTTAGTATTGATATTATCATCAGCTTTACAGCAGCTTCGCATCTCTACGCAGCATGGTGCATCTTGATGTCTTTACTTCTTTCTTAGTTAATGCAGTTCTGTTCTTACTCAAAATGGATTTGGGCGGGGGACAAATACTTCTCAACAAAAATCACTAACTAGACAATTCTATAAGAGATATAAATAAATAAAACAATAATAATGTAACATTTATGACTATAGTTACACCTCATAAGCTGTAGAGTCATCATCATCATCAAGTACCGCGCCTTCTGGCGTAGGTGAACATGTCTCTGCACAACTTTCGATCTCGGCAGTTATTTATCATTTCTGCTGTTGACCTTCTGCCAAGCCATTCTCTTAAGCTGTCTGGTATCTTTTTTCTTTGATTCCCTCTAGCTTTTCGTCCCTCAATTTTCACAGTAGTTAAAGCTGTAGAATACCAGACGTTATTGAAACAATGCAATATAGAAGTGAACGTCTAATAGATGGCTGAGTCGATTGGGCCTTAATTTTCACAAATTGGCTAGCAAGAAATCGATTCCCTGGTTGAGTCCAAATATTTTTTTTCTATGGGGGAGAGTAAGGGGGGAGGCGGGGGGGGGGAGGAGGGAGCTACAATATAACTCCTCACTATGTCAAGAGTTGACGTTTGCATTTCATCATGTGGACTCTCTCCATCGCCATCTACCACAGAAAGCCCTGGGTCAAGCAAGAGATCTAGATAAATGACGTCATGTGTATATTCTTAACACTTAAAATACTAATTACTAGCAATGTATGGGTGAAAAATGCTATTTCTTCACATACTCAGAGTTCGCTATTTACAAGTCAAGTTTACAAGTTTCTCGTCGATAACTATAAATTGTGTTGTTTTTTATCCGGTTGCTAAATTATTTTTATTTATTATTTACTAATATACCTTATCCTTTCATCACTTGAAAAACCCAACCACAAACACCTCTTTTCCCTCTCTCTAAAGTATTTTTTTCAGCTCATGTTTCTATAATCTTGTCTTTTTCCGTAATTCTAAATCGCACCAAACAAGTGTACTGACACACTTACACACACACAATATGATGGAACAAAAGATAGTTCTCACATACGCTGATGCAAGCACACACAGTCGTAGTATTATTTATACATCTTGAAAAAGCTCGAAAGGGACCTAAGAAAAGAAATACACGTTGAACAATGTGAATGCGTTAACTCCCTTCTATCACTTTTTGTACACACAAAAACATAAGTTGCTTATCACAGAACTAAGGTCCCCAAAACATATGAAGTGAAGAGCCTTTAAGGTTTTAGAAAGGCCGATAATCAACATCTTTTAACAACAGATGCAACCTTATATAATTATTTTGTGATAAGTAAAAGTATGGGGTAATCGAGTTTTGTCTTTAAACTTGCTCAACATCAGGACTTGGTGAAACCAAAAACTGCTTAATGAAACTTTCGGGCCTCCTGTTAGAAAAAGAAATAATTAAATTCAAGAAGGTCTCTTTCATAGATTACAATATATATATATATATGTATATATATATATATATATATATATATATATATATATATATATATATATATATATATATATATTCATACAGGTCTATACCATTACAAAAAGCAGATATATAATTACCTTTTTAGCAACTATTAAGTGATAAACAATTGTCCTCAAAAGTAGGTGTGTCTAAACGTGACTTGGTATGTATCTACTAAAGGTTTAAAGTAACTTGCTAAATTAAGCCGAACCGAGGTCGTAAACTGAACTGCTAAATTGTGTTCATAAAGTAAGATGTTAACTCAATTATTAAAGAGAGAATTGTTCTTCAAATAAGTGGACAACTTTACAAGGGGAACAAATGTTCGAACGCAAAATTAAATTCAGATATATGTAAAGGTAAAAAAGATGCAGGTAGTTTACATACGTATTCAATTTTAAACTCTTTTACATCATATCGTTTAACCTGTTCTCTTTATCTGTGTCGGTGTCATTCAGCTGTCTGAACACGCACGGCTCTTAAAGTCTATCTCCCTATATCTTTCAGTATGTAAACCAGGAGGAGATCTCAAGGTATATCTCCCTATATCTTTCAGTGTGTAAACCAGGAGGAGATCTCAAGGTATATCTCCCTATATCTTTCAGTATGTAAACCAGGAGGAGATCTCAAGGTATATCTCCCTATATCTTTCAGTATGTAAACCAGGAGGAGATCTCAAGGTATATCTCCCTATATCTTTCAGTGTGTAAACCAGGCGTAGATCTCAATGTATATCTCCCTATATCTTTCAGTGTGTAAACCAGGCGTAGATCTCAAGGTATATCTCCCTATATCTTTAGGTATGTAAACCAGGAGTAGAGCTCACAGTCTCTTCCTATATCTTTCACTATGCAAACCTGGTGTAGAGCTCACAGTCTCTCCCTATATCTTTCACTATGTAAACCAGGAGTAGATCTCAAGGTCTATCTCCCTATATCTTTCAGTATGTAAACCAGGCGTAGATCTCAAAGTCTATCTCCCTATATCTTTCCTTATGTAAACCAGGAGTAGATCTCAAGGTCTATCTCCCTATATCTTTCAGTATGTAAACCAGGAGTAGAGCTCACTGTCTCTCCCTATATCTTTCAGTATGTAAAGCAGGCGTAGATCTCAAAGTATATCTCCCTATATCTTTCAGTATGTAAACCAGGCGTAGATCTCAAGGTCTATCTCCCTATATCTTTCAGTATGTAAACTAGGAGTAGAGCTCAAGATCTATCTCCCTATATATTTCAGTATGTGTACCAGGAGTAGAACTCAAGGTCTATCTCCCTATATCTTTCAGTATGTAAACCAGGCTTAAATCTCAAGGTCTATCTCCCTATATCTTTCAGTATGTAAACCAAGAGTAGATCTCAAGGTCTATCTTCCTATATCTTTCAGTATGTAAACCAGGCGTAGAGCTCACAGTCTCTCCCTATATCTTTCAGTATGTAAACCAGGCGTAGATCTCAAGGTATATCTCCCTCTATCTTTCAGTATGTAAACCAGGAATAGATCTCAAGGTAATCTCCCTATATCTTTCAGTATGTAAACCAGGAGTAGAGCTCACAGTCTCTCCCTATATCTTTCAGTATGTACACCAGGCGCAAATTTCAGTCCAATTCATGTGTCTTTCCTTATCAAAACATTGCATTAGTTCTAAATGTCTATTTTCCGTCTATATTTAAACACACTTGTATTCAAAGTTTATTCCTCTCTTTTAATGTCTAAATATGGCGTTACATTTTCAATTCACTTCTCTTCAAAGTCTGATTGCCTCTTCTCAAAATATAAAGATAAATAACATATCTGCAGTTCGGACTTCACCTTCTAATTTTTTTTTTCCCCGATCACGACAGTTATTTATCATTTCTGTTGTTAAGAGGAAAAGTGAACACGACACGAAGGCACAGAATTCTGCCAATAAAGAAAAGTTAAGATTAGAATAATCTTTCTGAGGTAGATGGAGAATAGAGTCCGCATGAGGAAATGCAAACGTCAACTCTTGAGATAGTGGGGAGTTATATTGTAGCGCCCCCCCCCCCTTTTCTTCCCCCTCCCCCCCAACTCTCCCCCATAGAAAAAAAATTGAGTGTAATGTTTCGCTACTCGTTTATCTCTCTCTCTCTCTCCCTCTCTTCATCGTTGCTTTTCTTCTCTCATAGTTTAAACGCGTTATGCGGCTTCTATTTCTCCGAGTCATTGATTATCCTATATTGTTTTCCCCGCAATAGAACAACTGTGCTATTCTCTAACAGTTATTTACAAAGCCATTCTGGTTTTAGCGTGATGGGTTTTTTATAAACGGTTTTTGGAGGAGGAAATGACGTAGGGACCCTCCGGAATGGACCACACTATAGTTATCTAAACAACCGTTATTCGTTAACTGGTCCAAAGGGAGATAGCTCATTCCAGCGGCAAATTACCGGTGACTGCACTCAAGCAGAAATAAAGTCTGTGACAGGAAGCTGGTGTGGACCGGAAGCTGAGTTTGGCAGGAAGTATGATTAGGAGGGGTCGGGGGAGGGGGGCGGAATTAGTGAAGAAACACATCTTTGCTGTGGGAATAACTCCTGACTTGTCACAGTTGTTTTTTCTCATCACAGAGTGGCATTTTAGTTCTAAACTACCAACATTTTCATAATTTATGGACGAAAGCGTCCAGACCCTGGTACATTTCACTCACTCTACAAAAATTGAAATTATAAGTGAGGGGTTTACATTCTGACAGTTCTCACAAAACGTAACATTTTTTAGCTCGAGTAAATATTTATTTATGATTGGCATTTTAGTAGTTATTTGTCATGATTATTACAGGCAATTTAAGAAGGTAGTTTGCCATTCCTTTCCTTCTTGGCAGTGGCTGTACTAGTCGGAGATCGCAGCCATTGTCTCTATACATGAGATCCTCTGCCTGCCATCGCGGTGTAGGGACCATAACCGGCACTACTTGTCGTCTGCTCCCACAACACCATCCACCACCTGCTCCAATGGCTTCACATAACCCTGATAGGGGGCTAAACGGGAGCTCCACCTTGCCCAGGGGTGTCCCCTGTTGAAAACAGTCAACAATAGAACTGATACGATGCACTGTAGATAGAAGATTGTGGAGGGAAATGATCACCTACGCCAACCGGTATGGCACATTATGATGATTTTAGTAGTTAGTACCCGTACACAAAAATAATCAAAGATTGACAAATGTTTGAGTCTCTGGGGCGCTATATTCAATTTAATTTTTAACCACACAATATTTTCACAATTTCAAGATGGCATTTCCTCTAATCCATTTGAAATAACAATATAGAAGAAGGAGATGTCTATTTTATGTTTCTGTGAAGGCGCAAATATACAAATCAACTAAAGTATCACTGATAAATATATTTGCTTTGAGCAAGTCGATAATTTGCGTCTCCTGTCCAATTCCAAAGCTTAATTCATTTAATCTGAGATTTTTTTTTTTTTGGCCGCTCTTTCACAATTCATCAAATGCATTATTTACTTATGTGAACGCCATTTTACTATTTTCTTCTTCTTCTTTCTTTCTTTCTTTCTTTCTTTTTTTTTTTTTCAAACGACGTGCCAGCTAATTGCAAAAGCTGCAAAAATTCCAGGTGGAGAGCAAAATAAGACCAGAATCTTGAATGAAAAATCGGTGGATGAATATTCAAATATTGGCGGATGTATATGCAACAACCATGTGACCGGAGACAGAATAACGGGTTTATAATAACTCGGAGTGCCCTGTCTGCGATAAGCGCTCATTTACAGAGTCCAGCTTTTCAAAAAGCCACCACGAAAGCTGATTGGTTTTCCCGCAATTAGTCACGCGAAGACTTCGATTTTGTGTGCTCGTCAGCCCTCGTTGTTTGTTGACAGTGAGTGTTATATTTTCTATATATGCCAGTTGGCTTGCTCCTTGATTCTGTCCATTGTAAGTTAATGCATGTTTGGTGTATGACTTTTTATATGCGCATTTAAACCGCATTATGACTGTTCTGTTATTGTAAGCAACTTTTATTTAGCATGAGTCTCGATATTACATCAGATGCATATTCATCACTCTGCAGCCAATGCCAAAACAAGTACTCATTATGTGTCGTTTAGGCAAAATAGAGCTGCTGTCTGTATTTTTTTTTAAAAGAGACATCAATATCTGTTTTGCAGTTTCGGTTAGCATTACGCTAAGCCGTCCAACTTTCCGAGAGATTAAATACTGGTACACATTTTCGGATGTTGTGTGAATCACATGTATATCCACACAGACAAAAATCGTAACATTTTAGTAATTTAAAGTGAACAGTAGAGGAATTGATTAACCACTTCACTACCGTAGGTCCTACCAACACTATTGTTCTTAATTCAAGAAACAGAAACAAATTTGTCACAACAAAGTTTCAATGCCAGAGAAGAAAAGTGAACACGACATGAAGGTACAGAATTCTGACAATAAAGAAAAGTTGAGGTTAGAACAAATGCTAGACTCGGGGCCTTTAGGTCTAAACAAAATAAGCTACATCTTGGGGCCTCACAATCCGAGAGGAACTCACATTTGTTTTTTATTGTAATCTATGACATAGATAAAAGAGTTCTTAAATGTTATGTAGAGCCAGTCTTAACATATGGATGTGAATCATGGACAATAGGACAACAGACAAGAAAATCACTGGAGTCTGTAGAAATGTGGTTTTACAGAAGAATGTTGAGAATATCACGGACAGCTAAGAAGAGTAATGAAAACATTCTGAAAGATGCCAAAGCAAAAAGAGAGCTAATTTCCAATATTAGGAAGAAACAATCATCATTTTTTGGCCATGTAATGAGAAAGGAACAGCTGGAATATATTGTAACAACTGGGAAAATTGAGGGACGAAGCGATAGAGGGAAGCAATGAGAAAAAATACCAGACAGCTTAAGAGAATGACTTGGCAGAAGGTCAACAACAGAAATGATAAATAATCGTCGAGATCGAAAGTTGTGCAGAGACATGATCACCTACGCCAGTAGGACCGGCACTTGATGATGATGACATAGATCTTCTGGTGTTAATTATTATTTTTTTTAATCATAGGGCCTCAAATTTTCATTTAACTTAGCCAAAGTAGGGCCTGTAGTAAGTTTAAGTTCAAGGTTGTTGCCGAAATGTTGTAGTTTGTCTTGTCTCGCTTCTAGCTTTGCTGCTTGATACTATTGTATATTTATTTTACATATTCGCATCAGCTTTACCCACGGCCCCTCATTGTATTTGATATTTATAATTATCTCCATATTTGCACTGACCACAATCTTTATGATACACTTCTGGCTTATGAAAAGTCCAAAGATTGTTCAAACACTCTAAAATCTATTTGTAGGGACACAATAATTACAAAGTCTACAAAGAACATAGAAAGATGCCGCGTTAAGGAAATCATAATATTTACGTTATTTTAAATTATAAAGCCATAATATCGTGGAGAATTTAAGACCACGCGCACAAATTCAGGGTTATCAGTACATGGGTTTTAGAGATATTTGATATATAAGCATATAAGGAATGAGATTTTGAAACGCTTTATAGACAAAAGTTGAGCATTTTTACCTGATGATTCTGTTTTGTACACACACCAAAAAGGTAACAGATGCAGGAATAGAACTTTGATGATAGATACCGATTAATGTTGTAACTAAGATTGTGGGTGAATGATCCAAACACAAGACTGTGGGCTGGATCTCCAGAGATAAGATTGTGGACTGGAATGTCCAGATATCAGATTGTGGGCTGACTGGTCCAAAGATAAGATTGCTAGCTGGATCTCCAGAGATAAGATTGCGGACTTGAATGTCCAGAGATCAGATTGTGGGTTGGATAGTCCAGAGATAAGATTGTGGGCTGGATGGTCCAGATATAAGATTGTGGGCTGGATGGTCCAGAGATAAGATTGTGGGCTGGATGGTCCAGATATAAGATTGTGGGCTGGATGGCCCATATATAAGATTGTGGGGTAGATGGTTCAAATATAAGATTGTGGACTGGAATGTCCAGAAATAATATTGTGGGTTGGATGGTCCAGATATAAGAATGTGGGCTAGATGGTCCAAAGATAAGATTGCTGGCTGGATCTCCAGAGATAAGATTGCGGACTGGAATAATCCAGATATCAGATTGTGGGCTGACTGGTCCAAAGATAAGATTGCTAGCTGGATCTCCAGAGATAAGATTGCGGACTGGAATGTCCAGAGACAAGATTGTGGGCTGGATGGTCCAGATATAAGATTGTGGGCTGGATGGTCCAGAGATAAGATTGTGCGCTGGATGGTCCATAGATAAGATTGAGAGCTGAATGGTCCAGATACAAGATTGTGGGCTGGGTGGTCCAGAGATAAGATTGTGGGGTAGATGGTTCAAATATAAGATTGTGGACTGGAATGTCCAGAAATAAGATTGGGGTTGGATGGTCCAGATATAAGTATGTGGGCAGCATGGTTTAGTGATAATATTGTGGACTGGATTGTCTACGGATAAGATTGTGGGTTGGATGGTCTAGAAATAAGATTGTGGACGGGAATGTCCAGATATAGGATTGTGGATTGGAATGTCCAGATATAAGATTTGTTGGCTTAATGGTCCAAAGATAAGATTGTGGGCTGGATCTCCAGAGATAAGATTGCGGACTGGAATGTCCAGAGATAAGATTGTGGGCTGCATGGTCCAGAGATAGGATTGTGAGCTGAATGGCCCAGAGATGAGATTGTGGGCTGGGTGGTCCAGAGATAAGAGTGTGGGTTGGATGGTCCAGAGATAAGATTGTGGACGAGAATGTCTAGATATCAGATTGTGGGTTGGATAGTCCAGATATACGATTGGGGGCTGTATAGTCCAAAGATAAGATTGTGGGCTGGATGTTCCATATATAACATTGGGGGCTGGATGGTCCATAGATAAGATTGTGGGCTGGATCGTCCAGAGATAAGATTGTGGACAGGAATGTCCAGAGATAAGATTGTGGGCTGGATGGTCCAGAGATAAGATTGTGGGTTGGATGGTCCAGAGATAAGATTGTGGACTGGATTGTCAAGATATAAGATTGTGGTTCGGATGGTTCAGACATAATATTGTGGGCTTGATTGTCCAAAGATAAGATTGTGGCTTGGATGGTCCAGAGATAAGATTGTGCGCTGGATCTCCAGAGATAAGATTGTGGTTTGGATGGTCCATAGATAAGATTGTAGGCAGGATGGTCCATAAATAAGATTGTGGGCTGGATGGTCCATAGATAAGATTATGGGCTGGATGGTCCAGAGATAAGACGTCTCTTTTCAAGGTCCCGGGTTAATTTTCCACTGCAGTCGGTGAACAAAATCAAATCTTTGGCTTTTCCTTCCATTGTTGTCTGGGTGGTGAGATCCGATTTCTCGGTAGAGAACCACCGATGTTCCTCAAGGGGGTGATACTCCTCCGAAGTTAAATAATAAATAAGCTTAAAAAAGGACGTTAATTTTATACTATTAGAGTCGCTGAAGCTATCTGCTATAACTTATCAATTTGTTTATCTCTATATCTCATTCCTTCAATATTTTTTCCGTATATTTCAGCTGTTTCTTTCTCACTACAAGATCATGATGAGTGATACGCACTGATGTTGGCAACCAGCCTTCTGTTTGTTTTGGCCGTTGATAACGTTACTACTTTTTAAAATAAGTCACAGTGGTATTCTCAACATTATTTCTGTAAAACTACATTTCTGTGATGATTTCTTGTTTGTTGTCAACATTTCACTTTTCATATACCAAGATCCGCTTGTACATAACACCCAGTTGCTTATATATAATAGATAAAGTAAATAAGAAATATTCAAAATTTTAGAAGGCATAAACGTAGACAGCAAAAGGTAAGGTTAAGGTAATGTACGAGACTTGAACCGGCGTCTTACAATCGAGTTTCCACCCATATGTGCTCGACTGTCTATCCAGACGTGTTCGGAGACTTTTGGATAGTGTCGTTTCAAGCATAGAAACTCACGATGCAAGGCGACATTCCTCACCTTCCCAGGGTAATATACTGCTACACATTTCTGCCAACGGCTGGATCGACCATGCGGGTATTTTTTTTCAACCAAGAGTACAATCCACACTGCTCTCAGCGGGAATCGAACACAGGTTATCCGAACGTCGGTGGTCCAGTCGGGTGGTTTCCCCAACTAGGCTACCGAGGCCCCCAGACAGCAAAGATCTAAGAATAATAAATAACACGAACTGGCAACAAACAGCGACCATAACAGCTGGAAATCAATTGCGAATGTTTCAACAAATAAAACAAGGTGTTAGACAAGGTTGTGTGCTGTCACCAGATTTGTTTAATATGTATAGTGAGATTATTTTAAAATCCATAAGGGACATGACTGGAATAACAATTGGAGGTCATAATATAAATAATCTAAGGTTTGCTGATGATACAGTCTTAATTGCTTAGAGTGAAAATGAGTTACAAGAAATGTTCGACATTATAGTGAAGGTAAGTAAAAATAGAGAACTCAGCCTTAATAGAAAAAAAGGCAGAAGTAAGGGTAGCAACAAAGAAAAAGACATTACCGCAATACACAATAAAGACAAGTGGAACAGTAGTAAAACAGGTAAATGAATTTAAATATCTGGTAACAATGCTAACCTTAGATGGTAGATGTATAACAGAGATGAGATGCAGAATGGCCCAGGCAAAAGCAGCTTTCCAAAAAAAAAAATGAGGATGATACAGTGCAACCCATTTTTGATAATAGAAACAAGAAAAAGAGTTCTTAAATTTTATGTGGAGCCAGTCTTAACATAAGGATGTAAATCATGGGCAATAGGACAACAAAGAAGAAAATCACTGGAGGCTGTAGAAATGAGGTTTTACAGAAGAATGTTGTGAATATAATGGAAGAGCTAAGAAGAGTATTGAAAATGTTCTGACAAGAGGCCAAAGCAAAGAGAGAAGTAATTTTCAATATTATGAAGAAATAATCACCACTTTTTTGTCATGTAATGAAAAGTTAACAGCTGGAATATAGCGTGGCAACTGGGAAAGTTGAGGGACGAAGAGACAGGGAAACAGAGAGAAAAGATACCAGACAGCGTAAGATAATGGCTTGGCAGAAGGTCAACCACAGGAATAATAAACAACTGTCGTGATCAAAATTTTTGGAGAGACATGATCACATATGCCAGCAGGCATGCTACTTGAAGATAATGATGTTGCTTACATCCTTGCAGCTATTTTATTTGGTGCATGGGGGAGATCTTTCATTGCAACTATTACCTCCCACAAAATTCAATGAGCCATATACGAATTGTTTTCAGCTGGGTTGAATGTAAAATCTTAATTTGGAATTGAACCCGCGTCCACTCTATCACTGTATCTCCAAACCAGTATGCTAATCACTACGCCACCGACTCTATGTGGTTTAAATTCTACATTACATCATGCCATCGGAATAATGCGAGTCATATTCTGTTGTTAATATCTATATGAACACAAGACCTAGAATTATGCAGAGTGAAGTGGAGGACACAATTCAACACATTAAAAGAGGCAAAGCTCCAGGTCCCGAAAATATAACAATCGAAGAGATAAATGCATTAGGAGAGCTGGGAGTACAAGTCATAACAAAACTACTCAATGACATATATAACACTGGACACATACCCGAAGATCTGTTAAAATCTATCGTTGTAGCCATACCGTAGAAGTCAGGCGCCACTGATTGTGAAGACCATCGTACTATTAGTCTCATGAGCCATATTACGAAAATAACACTAAGAATCATCATGAGACGTGTAAGAAACAAAATAAAACCAGAAATAAATGAGGAACAATGTATATTTGTGGAAGGAAAGAGCATCAATAATGCAATATACTTCTTAAGAACATTGATAGAAAAAAGATCTATAGAGGTAAAGAAAGATCTATATATGTGCTTTATAGACTACACAAAAGCATTTGACAAAGTAAAGCATGTAGAAATAATCAATATGCTGGAGAAATTAAACATTGATGGAAAGGATCTGCAAATCATAAAAAAACATGTACTGGCAACAAACAGCAGCTATGCTAATTAACAACCATACAGGACAATTTCAACTTAGAAAACAAGGAGTCAGACAAGGCAATGTTCTGTCGCCGGATTTGTTTTCAATTTACAGCGAACATATTATGAGATCAATAGTAGACAAAAAAAAGGAATTGAAGTCAATTGTCACAACATAAATAATTTGCGATATGCGGATGACACAGTCTTAATAGCAGAGACAGAGAATGAGCTACAAGAAATGATATACATAATAGTAAAAGAAAGCAACAAGAAAGGTCTCAGTCTGAATAGTAAGAAAACAGAAGCAATGGTCATATTGAAGAAACAATCATCACCAGCATGCAGCATAAAAATAAACAGGACAAATTTGAAACAAGTGCAACGCGTCAAATACTTGGGCACAATAATAACATCGGATGGAAGATGCACCACGGAAATAAAAAGTAGAATAGCTCAGGTCAAAACAGCATTTCAGAAAATGAAAAATATCTTATGCAACAAATCTATGTCAATGGAAATGAGAAAGAGAGTTCATCGGTGCTATATAGAACCAATTCTGATCTATGGAAGCGAATCATGGACAGTAGACAAACAAATGAAAAGACGATTATAGACCACAGAGATGGGATTTCTCAGAAGAATATTGAAAATTCCCTGGACAACTAAAAAAACCAATGAGGAAGTTCTCAAAGAGGCCAACACAAAAAGGGAGCTCCTAAAAACATCAGAAAGAAACAATCAACATTTTTTGGGCACATCATGAGAAGAGGAAAGTTGGAATACATGGTCACAACTGGCAAAATAAAATGAAAGAGAGATCGCGGACGACAAAGAGAGAAAATACTGGATAGCTTGGTTTCATGGCATGGAAAACAGTCAACAACAGAACTGATACAATGCACTGTGGATAGAAGATTGTGGAAGGACATGATCGCCTACGCCAACCGGTATGGCACATGATGATGATGAATATCTATGTAATCTTCACTTTCATTTATTGACGGCAATTGTAGTACACGATATATACATATAGAAGACTTAGTCTGAGCTTTTGAGCTTGTGGAGCCGCGATAGTTCAGTGGTAGTGAACTGGACTACAAAGGACAAGGGGTCGGTTCGATCTTGATCGACTGTTTCCCAGTTCACCCAGCCTTAAATGGGTACCGAATATTTTCTGCGAAAGTAAAGATGCACGGGCACAATACCGACCACATTACCCCAAAAATCATGTGTTGAAGGTCTGTAAAAATGATGGGTCACTAACACCATATTCCCTATACGCCACTTGGCGTGACGGGTCACTAACACTATATTCCCTATACGCCACTTGACTTGACGGGTAACTATAGCTTGTTTCATAACTCGTGCCCAACTTTTAAAATCGATAGCTTTTTAACCGCTTGTTGTAAGTTGTTCAAAATTTGCATGTAAAGTTATAATGATTAGAACCCAACAGGGAATTAATTTCATAAAAAAAAAAACCATTTGGTTATTATTGTTGCTTATTTGATTTATATAAATTTATAACGACCCATTGATGTAGTCAAAACTTAATGTTTACAGTATTTTAAGTTAAAAATAGCGAGTAAAAATCCATACACGGTAAAATTGACGTGTTTGCACGCTTTCGCCGTGGTTTTTTGACACAATTAGACACTTGATAAATTGTGTGTTCCATTTCCGTTCTTTCAGAGGTGTAGACGTGGAACGATAACATTTATCATGAGTCTTAAAATGAAATTCTGCAGTTTACAAAACATCGCAATAAAAATGTATGACTATTTTTGCAAAGAGGCTAAACGAGGAAGATTATTACATTCTTTAGAAAAACCTGAGAATAGGACAAGACACATTTTGGATTTATCTAAACGGTCATTTAATCGCTGGATTCAAGCACGTGACCGTCAATGTTCAAAATATACAAAATCACAAGGAAGAGCACAAATGTTGGATAATTTCGACAGTGAACTTATTAGAAGTGAAATTCGCAAAATGTTGGGTATGAATGAAACTATTACAATAAGAAAATTAAAAGTATCGCTGAAAAAGAACAATAGTATTGAAATATCAAAGTCTACATTATGGAGGAATGTGAGAGCTGCAGGCTTTACATTCAGAAAGTATTCCAATGGACGAAACATCATCTGTGAGAAGCCACATATAGTAGTCATGAGAAGCAAGTACTTACGTGAAGTAAAAGAGGTGCGCAAGCAAGGTTATGATATTGTATACTTGGATGAAACATGGATCAATGCTCACCACACTAACCAAAGGGAATGGCAGTCATCAGATGGAAAGTTTAAGAGATTAATACCTAGCAGCAAAGGACAGCGCTTGATAATTGCTCATGCAGGTAGTCGACAACATGGACTAATACAGAATGCAGAGCTCATTTTTCTTTCAAAATCCATAGACAATCGGGATTATCACTCTGAGATGAATGGTCACATATTTAGACATTGGATTGAAAATTCTGTTCTCCCATCACTAGATCGACCATCTTGCCTAATAATGGACAATGCAGCGTACCACAACATTGTTGCACTTGAAGATAAAGTCCCGACGTCATCCAGTACAAAAGATGCTATTAAGATATGGCTCACAAAGGAGCACATACAATTTAATAACATGTACTTAAAACCTGAATGACTATCTCTAGTAAAGCAAAAACAAAGGACAAAGATTTTTCAAATAGATAAGATTATCCAAGAGCACGGTCATATAAGTTTGAGGCTGCCACCTTACCATGCTCATTTAAATCCAATAGAACTAATCTGGGCTAAATTAAAAGGACAAGTGGCAGATGAAAATACAACATTTAAATATGCGATGTAAAGACTCTTGCTAATCTCGCTTTATTAAATATAGACATATTATTGGGCTAAATGTGAAGACCACGTCTTAAAACAGGAAGAGGAATATTGGAAAAATGATGGTTTGTGGAATGTTCAACCCCAAACAGTTATTAATCTTTTAGACTCCTCTGATTCAGAATGAAAGTATATAGCCCCCACAATGTTGGCCCCTATATTACCTTAAATTAGTTCAACAAACGGTCCTTTTCAGGACCACACAACTATGAAAATTGGACATACAGGTATACCTTGATATTATCGTCCGTCCTCGAACTGAGCAGACAATAATTCTCCTGGTATTTCCTTATTACGGTCATGCCTTTACCTAGTGAAAATTAATCATAGACCAGCAACTACGGTAATTTCTATTATTTAGGGGTTCACAATTTACAATTTTGACAAACATCAAAGAAATTCGCCGCTTTAAGAAAACTGCAGCTGCAAGATATATGTTAAATATACATTTAAAGGGTCTTTTGCATTCTAATAACATTTGGAAAATTTCAACAGTTTTTAACAAACGGTTACTGAGCAATAGCGTTTTGAAGTTGGGCACGTGATTTGAAACGAGCTATAACACTATATTCCCTATATGCCACTTGGCGTGACGGGTCACTAACACAATATTCCCTATACGCCACTTGGTGTGACGGGTCACTAACACCATATTTCCTATACGCCACTTGGCCTGACGGGTCACTAACACCATATTCCCTATACGCCACTTGGCGTGACGGGGCTCTTTACTTTTGAAGTTTGAGCTTGAACGGATCGTACTTCCCAAAGTGGGTAAAACCCTCAAGATAACAACAAATTACGCGAATTTGCTTACCATTAGAAATGCTGGTTATTATAGATTACTAATATTTAACTTTTATCTAAGACAATTACCAATTACTTTAACCTAACGGCTGTCTTGTTACACTGTGTCTCTGTTTCCTTATCTAAGATATTATTTATCACCCCCCTGAAACTAAAAATCCGCGACTAAAATATGTACATTTATAAAAGCAGGGAGAACAACTGATCATGAATGTATCTAAACATTCCCCACTTGTGAGGTAATGCTCGGGTGTTTTTCCGCTTAATTTCAAAGCTACATGAGGATGAGGTTTGACGTGGTTCTCTGTAATTGAGTTCTGAGTGTGAAGACCAACTGACTGCTCTTTTCGATAAAACTGTTAAGTGGCAGTCATGGCGTCCACAATCGTAGTGGAATTGCTTTGTATGGACGGTACAATATTTGGAGAGTAGAATGGAAGTTGGATTGCCGTACAATAATCGGAGAGAAGGATTGGATTTTGGATAGCCGTACAGTTATGAAAGAGAAGAAATGGATGTTGGATAACCGTAAAAGATGGAAGAACAGGAATGGATAAGTATAGATGCGATATGTGTTTGGACTTTCAGCAAGCTACTACATCTACGCCTACACATCATTTTTCATCTTTTTCTACCATTCTATCATTCCTGTGGAGCACGGGTATCAACAAGCAGTGAATCAATTCAGAGGAAGAGGTATGTTTACAGCACTCTGAAAAAATGACAAATAATCAACAACAGAAAAAAATATGGACCAAGGCAGGATCGAACCCGTACTCAGTGGCACAGCGCCTTGCCACGAAAAGCCAAACGCTAGGGAACACTGCCACTCAGCTAACTAAAAAATTAGCTTCGTAGGCAAGGTCCTTTCGCGAAGGCTTTACCATGACTATAGCATAAGGCTGCGATCACAGCTCGGAAATATTTTTCCTGTAAAGACAAGTATCTCCCGGATAGGGTAGGGCTGAATACTTGCGTTAATCAACGCAAATATTCATTTATTATTATTTGTCTCCAGTATCAACAAGCACTTTCCAGGCTGTCCTGTTTGGCACCATTCGCTCTCTTAAGCTCGCTCACCGTCTTTCTCTTTCTTATTTTTTTTTATCTCTACTTCTACAAGTCTTTTGCTGAAAGTAGAGCCACCATGGACACAAAGAAAAAACAAACATATAGACTGATAGAGGAGCCACCGATGCTGGCTAAAGAAATAAGAAATACACAAAGAGTGATAGAGAAGCTACCTACATTGACACAAGGAGGAAACATATATACAGATTGACAACGGAGCAACAAATGTTGACTCATAGACGAAACGCATGCACAGATTGACAGAAAGAGCTACCTATGAAGACTAAATACCACGACTAAAGACATTTAACATAAATACCAGATTATCTCTCAAAAACACAGCCGAACTTTAAATTAATCGTAACTTTACTATAATCTTATATGTTTCAAAATATCTTTGTCATCTCTTCTAAGAAAAATCGTTTTTGGCACTTGTTCTGACACTGGTAATTTACCCGATCTTTCAACATGTTGGTGATATGTTATTCTAGCAAACTTGCGTGGAAAATGTGGTAATCTCATTTGTCTATTATCTACGTTCTTAGTTTAAGCTTAGACTTCCAAAAAAAAAAAAGAAAGAATGCAAGTACCTTTCAACCAATTATTTGTATGAGTCAGTATAACGGTCCCCTCTTACAAATGCCCACCTCTTGTAATGGATATTCCCTCTGAATAAACACTACAAATTAGACATAGAAAGAGAGTGAGAATGCATTGACTCATTGAGGATACATCATATTATATATCATATATCATACAATCGTCATCCCAATTTGTGGTGTCAATGCCAAACCTGGACCCTAGATGCAAGAACAATAAGAAAAATAAACTCTACAGAGATGAGATGTGTTAGACGAATGACAAGAAACAGCTTGAGAGACAAGATCAGAAATGACGAACTGAGAAAAAAAGCTAGGAATAGCCCTCGCCATAGAATATATAAATAAACAACAGAAACAATGGTTTGGCCACGTGACAAGGCAGAAAGATCAAAACATAACACAACCTTCAGCAAACGTTGTGAGAACACCAGACCTAAGGGTTGACCACGAAAAAGCTGGATGGATGGAATATTAGAAGCACTAGGAAACATAGCAGCAGAGGCGAACAGAAGAGCAAAAGACTGCAAATTATATCTACCCTCGGCAAATGAGGAAGGAGAGAAGAAGAATAAGAATATATCATACAGATTGAATGAGGATCCACTGATTTTTCTCACATACAGGAAACATGTACAGATTGACAGATGATTGAGCCACTAACATTGATTCATTGAAGGAGCACGTACGCAGACTGACTGAATAACCACCGAAATTTACTCAAAAACCAGACATGTATCATCATCATCATGTGCTATACCGTTGGCGTAGGCGATCATGTCTTTCCACAATCTTTTATCTATCGTGCATTGTATCAGTTCTGTTATTGACTACTTTCCACGCCATGACACTAAGCCATCCAGTATTTTCTCTCTTTGCTGTCCGCGATCTCACTTTCTTTGTATTTTGCCAGTTATAACAAAGTATTCCAACTTTCCTCTTCTCATGATGTGCCTGAAAAATGTTGATTGTTTCTCTGATATATTTTAGGAGCTCCCTTTTTGTGTTGGTCTCTTTGAGAAATTCCTCATTGATCTTTTTAGCTGTCCAGGGAACTTTCAATATCCTTCTGAGAAATCCCATCTCTGTGGCCTCTAATCTTCATTTTGTTTGTCTACTGTCAAACCTATGATTCGCTTCCATAGGTCAGAATTATCTACATATCACCGATTCACCGATGAACTCTCTTTCTCACTTCTATTGACATAGATTTGTTGAAAAAGATGTTTTTCATTTTCTGAAATACTATTTTGGCCCGAGCTATTCAGCCTTTTATTTATGTGGTGCATCTTCCATCTGATATTATTATTGTGCCCGAGTATTTGAAACATTGCACTTGTTTCAGAGAAAAGATCCTCATACGTTGGCTGTAAGAAAATATACATACACAGACTGAAAGAGCATCCACTAACTTTGTCCCATAGACGAAACGCAAACAAATTGAAAGAGAAATAACTAAAACTGATCAAGAAAGGGACACTTATAGACCTTTGTTCAGAGGTTGACGTGTTACTTCATAGCCCTCACTCTCCCCTCCACCCCACCCGAAAAATTATTTATTGAAAAGTGAAGCCTAATTACAACCTGAGAGAAAAGTCAAAGAACCAGCACGTGAGAGAATAGTCAATGCAACAGCACTCACTGATAGAAAAGTCAAAGCACCAGCACGTGAGAGAAAAGTCAAAGCAACATCACTTACTGAGAGAAAAGTCAAAGAACCATCACTTACTGAGAGAAAAGTCAAAGCACCATCACTTACTGAGAGAAAAGTCAAAGCACCAGCACTCACTGAGAGAAGAGTCAAAGCACCATCACTTACTGAGAGAAAAGTCAAAGCACCATCACTTACTGAGAGAAAAGTCAAAGCACCAGCACTCACTGAGAGAAAAGTAAAAGCACCATCACTTACTGAGAGAAAAGTCAAAGCACCATCACTTACTGAGAGAAAAGTCAAAGCACCATCACTTACTGAGAGAAAAGTCAAAGCACCATCACTTACTGAGAGAAAAGTCAAAGCACCAGCACTCACTGAAAGAAAAGTCAAAGCACCATCACTTACTGAGAGAAAAGTCAAAGCAAGATCATTTACTGAGAGAAAAGTCAAAGCAACATCACTTACTGAGAGAAAAGTCAAAGCACCATCACTTACTGAGAGAAAAGTCAAAGCACCAGCACGTGAGAGAATAGTCAATGCAACAGCACTCACTGAGAGAAAAGTCAAAGCACCATCACTTACTGAGAGAAAAGTCAAAGCACCATCACTTACTGAGAGAAAAGTCAAAGCAACATCACTTACTGAGAGAAAAGTCAAAGCACCATCACTTACTGAGAGAAAAGTCAAAGCATCAGCATGTGAGAGAATAGTCAATGCAACAGCACTCACTGAGAGAAAAGTCAAAGCACCATCACTTACTGAGAGAAAAGTCAAAGCACCATCACTTACTGAGAGAAAAGTCAAAGCAACATCACTTACTGAGAGACAAGTCAAAACACCATCACTTACTGAGAGAAAAGTCAAAGCACCAGCACTCACTGAGAGAAAAGTCAAAGCACCATCACTTACTGAGAGAAAAGTCAAAGCAACAGCACGTGAGAGAAAAGTCAAAGCACCAGCACTCACTGAGAGAAAAGTCAAAGCAACAGCACTCACTGAGAGAAAAGTCAAAGCAACAGCACTTACTGAGAGAAAAGTCAAAGCACCAGCACTTACTGAGAGAAAAGTCAAAGCAACAGCACTTACTGAGAGAAAAGTCAAAGCACCAGCACTTACTGAGAGAAAAGTCAAAGCCCCAGCACTTACTGAGAGAAAAGTCAACGCACCAGCAATTACTGAGAGAAAAGTGAACGCAACAGCACTTACTGAGAGAAAAGTCAACGCAACAGCACTTACTGAGAGAAAAGTCAACGCAACAGCGCTTACTGAGATAAAAGTCAAAGCAACAGCACTTACTGAGAGAAAAGTCAAAGCAACAGCACTCACTGATAGAAAAGTAAACGCAGAAGCACTTTTTGAGAGAAAAGTGAACCCAGCAGCACTTACTGAGAGAAAAGTCAACCCAGCAGCATTTACTGATATAGAGACGAAAGCAGCAGCACTTACTGAGAGAAAAACCAACGTAGCAGCACTTACCGAGAGAGAAACCAACGCAGCTGCACTTACTGAGAGAGACACCAATGTAGCAGTACTTACTGACAGACAAACCAAAACAGCAGCACCTACTTGAGAGAGGAGCCAACACAGCAGTACTTTTTAAGACTTATACTGACTCATACAGATAATTAACAGTAGGTTACTTGCTTTCTCTTCTTTTTTGTCCAAGCTTCAACGAAGAACATGTATAATAAACAATAATACTACACTTACCATACAAGATTAGTAGAGTAAAATAGAAACGAAATGTTGAAAGATCGAATAAATTACCAGTGTCAAAACAAGTGTCAAAACAAGTGTCAAAAACTACGTTTTTTGTTAGAAAAGATGACTGAGAAATATTGTGAAATGTTTAAGGTTACGATTAATTTAAAATTCTGCTCTGTTTTTGAGAGGTGATCTGGTATTCGTGTCAAATGCCTTTAGCACGTGGTCTTATTTAATTGAAACTACAAATGTCAATGAGATAAATATATGAACGGGTAGAGATGAGAATAAAAGAACTAATATAGAAGATGATGAATAAAGTAATAATTTTTTTTTAATGCCAGAGGTTAATAAAAAGGAAAAAAAATGAAGCTATAGTGCTGAAGATAGTAGAACAAGGAAAGAAGTCAAGCACAGAGAGTGTTAATTAATGGAGAACCTGGGTCGGGAAAAAGTGCAGAAAAAGAATATGGACATGAAATATTCAATAGATTATTATTTTAGCAAACAAAGAAGAGAACATTCACATTTGTATCACTAGGTACGAGTAACAGTACCAACGAAACAGATTATTAATTCAGAATAAAACACAAAGAGAAAATATAAAGCGCAGACATTGAAAGATTCGTCAAGATAGTGGTATGTGGTGTAGCAACCTGTGGCAGTAACTGAATTCAACCACATGGTTTGTTATTGGTGCAGGCCGTTCTCTTTATTTCTGTTATTACAATTACTGATTCTGAAAAGTAGTTACACAATCTTACAGCAGGGTTAACTGTGACGTGTATATCAGAAATCGATGTAGATACTTTTATGTTTGCAGTAATAATAAGTCATGCAGAAAAAAATATAGTACTCACCGCGAACAATCACAACTTTTGTTGTTGTTGTTGTCGTCATTGTTGTTGATGTCGTTGTTGATGTTGCTGCCATATCCGTAATACTAAAATGTGTCACAGGTTGATGAAATCTACGAAGACTAGAATGAGGAGTATCCAGTGTGTGAGGGGAGGCTACACAGTGTTTAACCAGCTTTAATTTACAAGAGTTATGTTCTATTTCGTCTTTCACTATACATTTCTACATCTTTCTACTTTACTACATATTGTGCTGATATCGCATGTGTTGGGCCGAAAGGCGCAAATATCACAGTTATACTGCAAACCACAACACAACGCAGACTTAACGTCCTTTTAAGACCCGATAATGAAGAGGTGTACTGCTCTAGTCATCGGGCAAACGCAAGCAAGCAAGCACTATATATTGCAGTCCTGATCTATGTTCAGCGGTTAAGTCGCATGTTTGTATGGTAGTTATGATCAAGGTTCAGCACGTTAGTTCACGGTTCTGTTTGGTGTCGAGCTTACTGAAGCACGTAATAATAGCCAATGCTGTGGATAGTCCCTTTAGCACGAGCAGCTAGCCGACACAGCGTGCTCAAGCCACATGTTCGTTACTGTCACAGCTAGAGTTGACTGGCGCAACCAACAAGGCACAGCTCCGCCTATAAAAATGGTAGATTATTGATATTTTTTGGGGTGTTTTTCTCTCAAGTGGAGCGCGTTATTGTAAAAGGACACTATAAAGCAGGTGAACAGAAGCGACCAATGAGGTACTCGAGGAGAAACGGATATTAGATATTTGATAGTATCGAATGTAGGATTGTGGGGCCGGCAGGAGGTCTAGGTGGGGGAGAGGTGAGTGTCGGGATGTGAGTCGGAAGGAGAATTGTGGGGCGGGGGGAAAGGAGTGTTGAATGTAGAGTGGTGGGGTCGGCAGGAGGACTAGGTGGGGTAGAGGTGAGTGGTGAATGTAGGGTTGTTGGGTTCGGCAGGAGGACTAGGTGGGGTAGAGGTGAGTGGTGAATGTAGGGTTGTGGGGTTCGGCAGGAGGACTAGGTGGGGTAGAGGTGAGTGGTGAATGTAGGGTTGTGGGGTTCGGCAGGAGGACTAGGTGGGGTAGAGGTGAGTGGTGAATGTAGGGTTGTGGGGTCGGCAGGAGGACTAGGTGGGGCAGAGGTGAGTGGTGAATGTAGGGTTGTGGGGTTCGGCAGGAGGACTAGTTGGGGCAGAGGTGAGTGGTGAATGTAGGGTTGTGGGTCGGCAGGAGGACTAGGTGGGGCAGAGGTGAGTGGTGAATGTAGGGTTGTGGGGTCGGCAGGAGGACTAGTTGGGGCAGAGGTGAGTGGTGAATGTATGGTTGTGTGGTTGGCAGGAGGACTAGGTGGGGGAGTGAGGAAGGTGAGTGGTGATGTAGAGTCGGAAGGAGAACTCGGTGGGGGAGGGGGGAAGGTGCGTGATGATGTAGAGTCTGAAGGAGAACTAGGTTGCTTGGGGGGGGGGTGTTGAATGTAGTGTTGGAAGGAGAATTGGGGCGGGGGAGGGGTAGGGTTGAGTGTAGGGTTGTGATGTTTAAAGGAGAACTATAGTGTTGAATGTAGAATGTTGGAATAGGAATGAAAATTGTGAATTTACAGTATCATTGTTGGAATAGGAAGAAAGAATGAGTAAGAGGTGAATGTAGACTCGTGGAGTCAGAAGGAAAAATCAGGTCTCGCGATGGTTTTTTGTAGAGTTAAAGCGGCGTTGTGAAATATAAAAGAGGATTGTCGAATAGAAAGAATAATTATTGTGTAATAAAAGACATAGAAAGTCGAAAGGAGAGTTGTAAATTAGAAAGAGGTGTGGCAGGAATGCTAAGTTTAGTATTCTCATACAGCAAGTACGGTAGTATTGTTAATTAGTTTGGCACTTTCAGTATGACATTGACAAAATATTGTACTTTAGTTTAATGTTTTAAAATATAACTTGGAATTTCAATAAAAAATTTTAAAAATTTATATATTCTCATAAAATTGTGCATTTTAATTGCACCAGATGGCTATTTCTGGATCAAACAGTGAAAAGAGTATTAAATGGAGAGTCTGCTCTTTAATAACGAGTATACTTCCCTTAGCTGTTCTATAAGATGGAGATATTGTGGCTACTAATGAACTGCAAACTTTGCAAAATCCCATCTGAAGAGCGCCACAAATTTTAGCACACACTTTAACTAATATTATCAAACTTATATTAAAATTGTAAGTGAACGTTACAGACTAAACAACTTTCACATCATTTTCATAGTTATCGGTTAAATACGTTGTGGTACTAGTTTACGATAAGACGAGATATCGGCGCCTTTCCATGAGACACTACTGTCTTCGACATGCTTAGATTTAAGGAAGATTGCTTAACACTTTAACCAAGGCAGCGACCATTCATCTGACCTTCGCCTGTTGATTTTAAGCTAACAATGGTTCTTTAACGTGCCCAGAATGGACATATGACCGTTTATTTTTCACTGTTATCTCAATAGGTATGGCAAAAAGTAATTTTAATGCCATGACAAATATACTAACAACGAAACAAATATCAGCAGGGCTGAAACTAAGAATGGCAAAATGTTACATCTTCTCAATATTCCTGTATTGTGCAGAAACATAGACATTAGACAAGAAAACAGAACAGAAAATTGAAGCCTTTGAAATGTGGATTTATAGAAGAATAGGTAGAATTGGATGGAAAGAAAAGATAACAAACGATGAAGTTTTAAAACAACTGAAAATAAAAAGAGAACTACTAAATACAATTAAGACAAGACAAATGAAATTTTTGGGGCATGTAAAAAGACACAACAGCCTACTAAAAGTAATATTGGAAGGAAAAATACAAGGTAAAAGAGGCAGAGGCAGACCAAGACTAACATGGACGAGTAACATCAAAAGATGGACAAGTCAATCTTTGACAGCCTGCACCATCAAAGCAAGAAACAAAATAGAATGGCGATCCATGGTAGCCAACCTTCGTTGCGGAGAAGGCACTCGATGATGATGATCTGAGTGGGCTAGATATCGCATTTTACTGTTTAGAGACCGTGGGAGGGTAAAGTCTTAGAGACCGTGGGGGGGTAAAGTGAATTCGAAGAGAAAAATGTCCATCTCCTGTGTATGAATTCGAACACTCGACCATTTTGTCGAGAAGCCGACGTCTTATCTTCAGACCACTCAATCTCCTATAACTGCGAAAGTTAAAAAATGTCTTTATTGAGCAGTGTTAAAATAATTCTTAGAAGTTTTCAGCAAAAAAGATAAACTCACAATTTAAAACTTAAATAAACATGTTTGATCCTTCATAATTCCTTTCCCTTAATGAAGCTTATTATCAAAACTGAAAGTACTGACATGTATTCATCAAGTACTATGTTATTTTATTTTAAACCACATAATATATTTTTGATTGATATACTTTATATAATTTTATTGTGTACTGTTTCTGACAGTCTGGTACATTTCAGTGGTCAATTTGATTCTTTCGCTGCAAAACGTTTAGAAGCCCTGATGCAGGGCCAGATGTTGGTTGGGTTGTAAGTAAAAGTAAAGTACCCCTCGTCACGCCAAGTGGCGTATAGGGAAATATGGTGTTAGTGACCCTATATTTTACAGACCTTCAGCACATGATTTTTGGGGTAATGTGGTCAGTATTACACCCGTGCTGCTTTACTTTCCCAGAAAAAAATCCGGTACCCATTTAAGGATGGGTGAACCCGGAAGCCGTCAGTTGGGATCGAACCCTACCCCATGTCCGTGGTAGTCCAGTTCACTAACCACTGAGCTATCGCGGCTCCCCTGGTTGGGTTGTGGAGTCAGAAATATAGTGTATAGTTGATAGGGTGAATGTGGATCTGAAAGGGGTGTTCTATCTCTATTGTCCTTTCGAGCCGAAGACAGGCGGTCAGAACCACAATCTCAAAAAGAGAAACCTTGCGTGCCAAAATGGCACACATTGCAGAGTTCACTGCTTCTAAAATCTATGGTTCTGTTTCCATAACAATACTTTTTACAATGACAGCTTGTCAAGCCATCGATCAAATCGATTGTAATTGATGTGTAGGAGAATAGAATTATCTAAGCAATCAGAATTTTTACAAATTTACCGACTTCGATACATGACATAAACGTGACGTCAAAATTGTTATTATGGTTCTAAAGTTCAATATAACATTTTAGTTTTCTGGAGAAATCGAAGTGGAATATTAAAATAAAGGTTGAATTATAACTCCATAATACAGTTCTTGGAATAAATGATAATTATCATTCATCATCATCATCATCAAGTACTGGGCCTTCTGGCGTAGTGATCATGTCTCTCCACAACTTTCGATCTCGACAGTTATTTATCATTTCTATTGTTGACTTTCTGCCAAGCCATTCTCTTAATAAGCTGTCTGGTATCTTTTCTCTTTCCTTTCCCTCTCTCTCTTCGTCCCTCAATTTTCCAAGTTGTTACAATATATTCCAGCTGTTCCCTTCTCCTTACATGGCCACAAAATGATGATTGTTTCTTCCTAATATTGGAAATTAGATTTCATTTTTGCTTTGACCTCTTTCAGAACGTTTTCATTACTCTTCTTAGTTTTCCATGGTATTCTCAACATTGTTCTGTAAAACCACATTTCTACAGACTCCTGTGATTTCCTTGTCTGTTGTCCTATTGTTCATGAATCACATCCATATGTTAAGACTGGCTCTACTCTAATTATCTCAATTATCATTACTTAATTGTAAAAAAAATCAACGTTCAGGAAAGGTATAGACAACAAATGATTACCACTTTCGATAAATGTGTCAAGAAAAAAAAACACATTTCCAAGAAATTTAAATTAATTCTGGGAATTCCAATAGCAAAGCTTTCTAACGGTCACTAACGTTACACCAATAGTAATATGTACATTTATTTGCGCGTCGTAAGTTATTGATTTCTCAAACTTGTACCTAAGTCAGTTCTTACAGTTGTAATATAAAAGATATATAGTGTGTATGCAACAGATGTTTGTTTAGAGCAGGTCGATTGTCAAGCGCACCATAAAATTATTAATAACGCAGTCAGAATGGTGAATGTGTGTTCCTTGTCTCTACGTTACGAGTTTTCACTGTAGGTAATGAAACGTGTTAGTTAATACGGTGTCTGGATATATTCCATGGAGAAATTCGTCTCCAAGTGAAGGTTTAAACATATATTTTTGTGAGATGCTGACAGACAGAGAGAGAGAGAGAGAGAGAGAGAGAGAGAGAGAGAGAGAGAGAGAGAGAGAGAGTAAGAGAGAGGGAGAACGGAGAATAAGTAGAAAAGACATACTCGTTTTTCATTCAAACTTGAAAATGTGCAGATCTTTAAAGCAAATGAGAAAACAAAGTGATGTTTGGTAATATAATGTTGAATAAAGTGAACAAATTGAATGATGTTTGTTAATTTAATGTTGAATAAAGTGAAGAAAGAGAATGATGTTTGCTAATATAATGTTGAATAAAGTGAAAAAAGAGAATGATGTTTGGTAATATAATGTTGAATAAAGTGAATAAAGAAAATGATGTTTGTTAATATAATGTTGAATAAAGTGAAAAAAGAGAATGATGTTTGGTAATATAATGTTGAATAAAGTGAATAAAGAAAATGATGTTTGCTAATATAATGTTGAATAAAGTGAAGAAAGAGAATGATGTTTGCTAATATAATATTGAATAAAGTGAAGAAAGAGAATGATGTTTGGTAATATAATGTTGAATAAAGTGAAGAAAGAGAATGATGTTTATTAATTTAATGTTGAATAAAGTGAAGAACGGGAATGATGTTTGGTAATATAATGTTGAATAAAGTGAAGAAAGATAATGATGTTTGGTAATATAATGTTGAATAAAATGGAGAAAGAGAATGATGTTTGCTAATAAAATGTTGAATAAAGTGAAGAAAGAGAATGATGTTTGGTAATATAATGTTGAATAAAATGGAGAAAGAGAATGATGTTTGCTAATAAAATGTTGAATAAAGTGAAGAAAGAGAATGATGTTTGCTAATATAATGTTGAATAAAGTGAAGAAAGAGAGTGATGTTTGGTAATATAATGTTGAATAAAGTGAAGAAAGAGAATGATGTTTATTAATTTAATGTTGAATAAAGTGAAGAACGGGAATGATGTTTGGTAATATAATGTTGAATAAAGTGAAGAAAGATAATGATGTTTGGTAATATAATGTTGAATAAAATGGAGAAAGAGAATGATGTTTGCTAATAAAATGTTGAATAAAGTGAAGAAAGAGAATGATGTTTGGTAATATAATGTTGAATAAAATGGAGAAAGAGAATGATGTTTGCTAATAAAATGTTGAATAAAGTGAAGAAAGAGAATGATGTTTGCTAATATAATGTTGAATAAAGTGAAGAAAGAGAGTGATGTTGTAACAAATCTAGCCTCCTTTGTGCGACTACACTGGGTATACTACCTTTTTCTCAATCTCCATAAAACGTCCCGACATTAGACTGTTGTGTCTTTTAACATGACCAAAAAAAATTCATTTGTCTTGCTCTAATTGTGTTTAGTAGTTCTTTTTTCATGTTTAGTTGTTTTAAAACTTCCTCGTTTTTTTTTCTTTTCTTTCTATCCAATTCTACCGACACCGGAAATAGGATAACGGTTTTTAATGATTGTTTTTTTATTTATTTTAGACATAATAGCTTCTTTTAGTTAAACAAGGAAAATGAGCATCGTAAATCTTTACTTATACAATGTTAACAAATAACAACAGCAGACAATTATGTTTATTGCGCTAGACGTACTCAATAAATACGCTACTTCAGAAAATGTATTTGCTAAACATTCAAATACAAATAAAAAGAAAACATCCTTCAGATGTAATATTGTAGACATAATAAAATATATTGTAAATTTGTGTTGCACAAACCACATGGAAACCCATTCCTGTCCGAATTTGTCTTGTCAGATACAGAAAAATGTCATTAATAATTGTAATCCATCTTTTTCTAGTCACACGAACGCAGCAGTTGTAATATCGGTGTGCGTCATATGTGTAACCAGCGTGAGGTATTTCCGCGTTTGACTCAACAAATGACCTGTTTATCTATTCGTTAGTTATTTCTTCTCTGTTCAAAACAGCGGGCTCGTGAATTCTTTATTCGCCATTTAGTTAGCTCATACAACGACATGTTTCCTTTTCCCTAACTCATGATATGCGCGTAATTGTTGAAGCATCGACTTATTTCTTTTATGAGCGATTGTAATACTGAAAGCAATTTTATGCGTATCCTTCCAGTATATAAAAATGTCATTACTTTTTTTTTACTAGTCACGACAAGCGATGGTTTTACACGGGCGGTACTGTTTCCCGCGGAGAAGACAGATGTTGGGGTTTTGTGGTATAGAGGGCTTTTGGGGAATAGATAATATGGTTATTATAGTATTACGGTGTCAAACATGAGAATGGAAATAGAAGCAACAACAACGGCAATAACGTGGACGGTAACACAGAATATGGATCACGCAGTCTTGCTAACGGAATCGCAAAGTATGCTACGGAAGATTCCATTCCTCTAGATATGAGAGACTCCGTGATTGTAACTATCTACAAAAATAAAGAAGATAGAAGCGGCTGCAACAACTACAGAGGTATCTTCTTGATGAGCATCATCGACAATACCTTCGCCAGAGTCATCTTAGGAAGGCTACAAAAACTCGCAGAACGCGTGTATCCTGAATCGCAATGCGACTTTAGATCCGGAAGATCAACTGCAGACATGATTTTCTCTTTACGTCTGCTTCAAGAAAAATCTAGAGAGCAGAAAAAGCCTCTTCTCATCGCTTTTATCGAACTTACAAAGGCCTTTGACCTTGTCAGAAGGGAGGTCTTTTCAAAATACTATCTAAAATAGACTACTGATATACTCTGCTGACGCTAGTCAAATCGTTTCATGAGGATATGAAGGGCACCATTCAATACGACGGCAGTATATCACAACAATTCAACATACGCAGTGGTCGCAAGCAGATATACGTTCTTGCTCGGATCTTATTTGGAATCTTCTTCGCTGCTCTATTGGAACATGCATTTTCAAACGGAAACAAAGGAATCTATATCTTCACACTTGATCTGATGGTCGGTTGTTCAATCTCGCAAGAGTAAAGGCAAGGTCTAAGGTCAGACATATCACTATTAGTGACCTGTTATTTGCTGATGACGCTGCACTTGTCACGCAAAGTCAGGACGAACTCCATAGAAAGATACATCGCTTTTCGCATGCCTGCAGAGACTTCAGTGATATTTTCATCATCATCATTGAGTGCCGTCTCCGCATCGAAGGTTGGCAACCATGGAGCGCCATTCCACTCTGTCTCTTGCTTTGATGGTGCAGATTGTCATAGGCTGACTTGTCCATCTCTTGATGTTACTCGTCCATGTTAGTCTTGGTCTGCCTCTGCCTCTTTTACCTTGTATTTTCCCTTCTAATATTACTTTTATTAGACTGTTGTGTCTTTTAACATGACCAAAAAATTGCATTTGTCTTGCTCTAATTGTGTTTAGTAGTTCTTTTTTTTTAATTTTTAGTTGTTTTAAAACTTCCTCGTTTGTTTTCTTTTCTTTCTATCCAATTCTACCTATTCTTCTATAAATCCACATTTCAAAGGCTTCCATTTTCTGTTCTGTTTTCTGGTCTAATGTCCATGTTTCAGCACCATACAGAAAATACTGAGAAGATGTAACATTTTGCTATTCTTAATTTTAGCCCTGGTGTTATTTGTTTTGATGTTAGTATAGTTTTCATGGCATTGAAATTACTTTTTGCCATACCTATTCTTTTATTTATTTCAGTTGTACATTTTCCATCACTGGTTATAGTGTATCCAAGGTAGTTATAGTTCTGAACTGTCTCTAGATGTATTCCTTCAATTTTGATATTTAATTGTAGGTCTTGAGAATTTCCTTTGTTTATGATCTTAGTTTTAGTCTTTTTGATATTCACATCTAGTCCATATTTTTTGCTTGTCATGTTTATTACATTAAGTAATTGTTGTAGATCTTTATTATTTTCTGCTAGTAGAACAGTATCATCAGCATATCTTAGGTTATTGATTATCTTTCCATTAATGTTTAGGCCTGGCATCTCAGTGATGTTTTTAAAGATTTGCTCAGTGTATAGATTGAACAAGCTTGGTGATAGGATGCATTCTTGTCTTACTCCTCTCTTTATATCAATGGGTGTAGAGTTCTCCTTGTTTTATTTTATTATTGCTGTTTGCTCCCAGTACAAGTTACATATCAGTCGTATGTCTGCGTCATCCAGATTTATATCTTTTAGGCAGTCTATAAGTTGATTATGGTGTATTCTATCAAATGCTTTGGTGTAGTCTATGAAGCAGGCATTTATTGGTTTGTTTACTTCTATGTACTTTTCGATCAATGTCCTCATGCTGAATATGGCTTCTTTTTTGTCCCACTGTTTTTCCTGAATCCGAATTGCTGCTCATCTAATTCATTATTAATTTTATTCTGAATCCTTCCTTGTATAACATTTAGTAAAATTTGTGTTACCTGGCTCATTAGGCTTATTGTTCTAAAGTCACTGCATTAAACTGCACCATTCTTTTTAGGCAATGCAATAAAAGTTGATGTTTTTAGCTCATTTGATATGTATCCTGTATGGTATATGAGTGGCTATTTTTAGTTCGTTCCTAAAACAGTAGTTAGAATTTCTCTTCTTGGCTTTATTTGGACTGTTACGTGATGAGGCTCCAATCTCTTTCACAGTGGTCTGCCATATTCGTGTTTCGTGTTCTGAATATGCCTCATGTGTACCACACACTTTGCTGTTTTCGCTTTCTAAGCCGTTGATTATTTCAAATTCTTCCGCCCCATCCACGGTCACAGACTTTTCACATACGGGTTGAACACACCCGGCTAACGACGCCATTGTTGTCGAACCATGTGCTTGCCTATCGAACCGTGTACACACGACACAAAGGAAGAATAAATCATATTCCACTTAAATATCGATAAAGTTCACAGTCCATCCACACGTCAGAAGTAAACATACACCAAACGGGGAATAGCAACACATAATTTCACAACTTGACTGTCGCGTAAATCATTTAAATATATCAACAAGAGCTGAATTATAAAAACGACAACACGTAGTCGCCATGAAACCGGAAATCAGTGATATTTTATTTCTTTTTTTTCCAGATTGATCTTAGATTGTTGAACTTAGTGCTCAGATACTGGGGAGAAAAACCTTTAAAACTGAGCGATAATTAGAATAAGGTAATACAAAATTGCACCAATAATGCAGAGTGAAGTGGATGACGCAATTCAACACATGAAAAAAGGCAAAGCTCCAGGTCGCGACAATATAACAATCGAAGAGATAAATGCATTAGGGAAGCTGGGAGTACAAGTCATAACAAAACTACTCAATGACATATATAACACTGGACACATACCCGAAGATCTACTAAAATCTATCTTTGTAGCCATACCGAAGAAGTCAGGCACCACTGATTGTGAAGACCATCGCACTATTAGTCTCATGAGCCATATGACAAAAATATTACTAACACACATCATGAGACGTGTAAGGAACAAAATAAAACCAGGATTAAGTGAGGAACAATATGGATTTGTGGAAGGACACCAATAATGTAATATACATCTTCAGAACATTGATAGAAAGATCTATAGAGGTAAAGAAAGATCTATATATGTGCTTTATAGACTACACAAAAAAATTTGACAAAGTAAAGCATGTGGAAATAATCAATATGCTGGAGAAATTAAACATTGATGGCCAGAATCTCCGATCTGCAAATCATAAAAAAACATGTACTGGCAACAAACAGCAGCTATACGAATTAGCGACCAAACAGGACAATTCCAATATATAAAACAAGGAGTCAGACAAGGCTGTGTTCTGTCGCCGGATTTGTTTTCACTTTACAGCGAACATATTATGAGATCTATAATAGACAAACAAAAAAAGGAATTGAAGTCAACGGTCACAATATAAATAATTTGCGATATGCGGATGGCACAGTCTTAATAGCAGAGACAGAGAATGAGCTACAAGAGATGATATACATAATAGTAAAAGAAAGCAACAAGAAAGGTCTCAGTCTGAATAGTAAAAACAGAAGTAATGGTCATATCTGCTGCTTGCTTGCTTGCGTTCGCCCGGCGACTAAAGTTATCTATAGTATTCGAAGACTGTAGAATTCCTCTTCGTCATCCGCCCTTAAAAGGACGTTAAGTGGACGTGTCTGCGTTGTGTTGTGGTTTGCAGTATAACTGTTATATTTGCGCCTTTCGACTCAACACATCCGACTTCAGCACGAAATTTTTTATTACCGGGTTGTCTTCCCTCTTCGATCCCTGCTCGCTTGGCAGGACTAGACAGGTTAGTCTGTCACTGGAGGCACCACGGAGAGGTGGAGCAGGGTCTGGATGGTTTTGGATTACCGATCCTTGCGTAAGCCATCAGCTGTGGGTCGCTGACAACTTCCAGCTCTAGTGCTGGGAGGCGCGCCATAAGGTCATATCTAAGAAACAATCATCACTATCATGCAGCATAAAAATAAACGAGACAAATCTGAAACATGTGCAACTTTTTAAATACTTGGGCACAATAATAACATCAGATGTTAGATGCACCACATAAATAAAAAGCAGAACAGCTCAGGCCAAAATAGCATTTCAGAAAATGAAAAAATATCTTATGCAACAAATCTATGTCAATAGAAATGAGAAAGAGAGTTCATCAGTTTATGTAGAATCAATTCTGACCTATGGAAGCGAATAATGGACAGTAGACAAACAAATAAAAAGACTATTAGAGGCCACAGAGATGGGATTTCTTAGAGGAATGTTGAAAGTTCCCTGGACAACTAAAAAGACCAATGAGGAAGTTCTCAAAGAGGCCAACACAAAAAGGGAGCTCCTAAAAACATCAGAAAGAAACAATCAACATTTTTCGGGCACATCATGAGAAGAGAAAAATTGGAATACTTGGTTACAACTGGCAAAATAAAATGAAAGAGAGACTGCGGACGACAAAGAGAGAAATTACTGGATCGCTTGGTGTCATGGCATGGAAAACAGTCAACAGCATGACTGATACGATGCTCTGTAGATATAAGATTGTGGAAGGACATGATCGTCTACGCCAACCGGTATGTCACATGATGATGATGATGAATACAAAAGTAGTTGTTGAATGCAGATAAACAAGTCTGAGACGAAATAATAAAGTGGTTTGGAGAACAAACGTTGTACAAGGAGTGGAAGCGCTCACAAGTCAGATGGGTGTATGAAGAATTCAGTGTTAAGTGACGATATTTCATGATGATGTGTCGTTCTATTTCTTCTCTTCTCACTCTCTGACTACCAATCGTATCATAATTCAGTGATTAGCACCACATGGAAATTAGCACCACATGGAAATTAGCACCACATGGAAATTAGCACCACATGGAAATTAGCACCATATGGAAATTAGCACCACATGGAAATTAGCACCACATGGAAATTAGCACCACATGGAAATTAGCACCACATGGAAATTAGCACCACATGGAAATTAGCACCACATGGAAATTAGCACCACATGGAAATTAGCACCACATGGAAATTATCAGTATGGTAGAAAGAACAGTTGTAAACGTTTTCTATAGTTGGGACTTGCGCTTACTTCATATTAAAGGTAAGGTAAAGGTAAATATGTGCCAATTTGGCACGCAAGGTTTCTGTTTTTAAGATTGTGGTTCTGCCCTATGTGCCGTCTTCGGCTCGAAAGGACAATAGATAGATAGATAGAAAGGTAAAGTACGAGACTTGAATCGGCGTCTTAGCACGCGAGTTTCCACCCATATGTGCTCGGCAGCCTATCCAGAAATGTTCGGAGACTTCTGGAAAGTCTCGCTTCAAGCATCGAAACTCACAATGCGAGGCGACATTCCTCACCTTCCCTGAGTACTACCCTTGTACCCACTTCTGCCAGCGGCTGGATCGACTGCGGGGGTATTTTTTCCAACCACAAGTACAACTCACATTGCTTCCAGCGGAAATCTTACACGGGTTGTCAGAACGTAGGTAGCCCAGTAGCGATGTTTTTCCAACTAGGTTGCCAAGGCCCCCACTCCATATTAAGTAGCCAACATTATAACATATTGAACTGGACTACAAAGGACAAGAGGTAGGGTTCCATCTCAACCGACGGCTTTCGGTTCACCCAGCATTAAATGGGTACCGGATTTTTTTCTGGGAAAGTAAAGCGTCACGGGCGTAATACCGACCACATTACCCAAAAAATCATGTGCTGAAGGTCAGTAAAATTTATGGTAACTAAAACCATATTTCCTATACGCTATTTGGCGTGACGGGGGCTTTTTATTTATTTTTTTTTTTTACTATAACATATTATTTATCACGCACACACACACACACACACACAGAGAGAGAGAGAGAGAGAGAGAGAGAGAGAGAGAGAGACTATTGTTATTTATATTTTTTAAATGACTGATTTTATTATTTTTATTTCTTCATCAAGGCTTTCCAAACTGTATTTTTCCATAAACGGGAAAATTAAAGTCTCCATGTATGGACATTGTGACAGTCTCCATAACTTCGTTGGCCGTAGAAACTAAAGTAATGTAGCCTGAATATATTTGGAAGTGTAAATATCTAAACAACGAAACGTCCCATGTACGATTATAATTTATGTGTGCCACATGTTAACAAAGTGTATTTTGATTTCTCCGCTTCCAACAAACAACTTGAAATGTTGTTGCTACAGATCGCAAGTCATACTTCATGATCCTGATCGCTCTACTTCTATGGCACCGACTCTCGATTCTCAGTGCCAAGAAACACCTGCACATCAGCAACAATGTCACTCTTTTTTTTAAACATAGTAATTAAAACAGGGCTTAAAATGATACTATTTGTAAATATCAAAATTTTAGAAAGCATAAACGTAGACAGCAAAGATCTGATTATAATAAAGAACATGTACTGGCAACAAACAGCGGCCATAAGAACTGGAAACCAAATGGGAATGTTTCAACAAATAAAACAGGGTGTTAGACAAGGTTGTGTGCTGTCACCAGATTTGTTTAATATTTATAGTGAGATTATTTTAAGATCCATAAGGGACATGCCTGGAATAACAATTGGAGGTCATAATATAAATAATCTAAGGTATGCTGATGATACAGTCTTAATCGCCAAGAGTGAAAATGAGTTACAAGAAATGTTGGACATTATAGTGAAAGAAAACAAAAATAAAGGACTCAGCCTTAATAGCAAAAAGACAGAGGTAATGGTAGCAACAAAGAAAAAGACATCACCTCAGTGCAAAATAAATACAAGTGGAACAATATTAAAACAGGTAAATGAATTGAAATATTTGGGAACTTTGTTAACCTCAGACGGAAGATGTACAAAAGAGGTGAGATGCAGAATGGCTCAGGCAAAAGCAGCTTTCCAAAAAATGAGGAAGATGCTATACAATCCATTTTTGAAAATAGGAACAAGAAAAAGAGTTCTTAAATGTTACGTAGATCCAGTCTTAACATATGGATGCGAATCATGGACAATATGAAAACAGACAAGAAAATCACTGGAGTCTGTAGAAATGTGGTTTTACAGAAGAATGATGAGAGTACCATGGACAGCTAAGAAGAGTAATGAAGATATTCTAAGAGAGGTCAAAGCAAAAAGAGAGCTACTTTCCAATATTAGGAAGAAGCAATCATAATTTTTTGGCCATGTAATGAGAAGAGAACAACTGGAATATATTGTAACAACTGGAAAAATTGAGGGACGAAGAGATAGAGGGAAGCAAAGAGAAAAAAATAACAGACAGCTTAAGAGAATGGCTTGGCAGAAGGTCAACAACAGAAATGATAAATAGCTGACGAGATCGAAAGTTGTGGAGAGACATGATCACCTACGCCAGCAGGCCCAGTACTTGATGATGATGATTTGTAAATAAATTGAGGAGCGCGAGTTAGTTACCAAAGGTCACCACAGCAGGCTTGGCAACCCGAAGCTGGATAAGTCCTCATTTTTACTTCCCAGAGTCATGCTTCACCTTCCGAGAAAGACTAGCATTAAAACCGATTGGCTGACTGTGAAGATCGCAGTAGTGCCCTCAGTGCTGACATCTTTTGATACAAGAGACTTAGTGTTGGGGTATATCTAACTTGGGGAAGTATCGACGTTTGCTAAAAGATCTGGAAATTAAACAAGCTGTTGCAGCCTGTCACATCATCATCCTGCGCTCCAATCCATATCTCAGCATTTTCAAATGCCCGTCATACATTAATGAAAGCACTGAAGATAGCTTCAGTCTAGATGCAGAATCTCCGTTGAAGCGGAACAACCAAAGCTCCTTATACGCCTCTTACGACAAGCGTGGCAGGTGACAGTGTCTCAAATGCCAGACGTTGCGCGATGAAGATGATCTGTCAACTGAACTAAACCTAAACATCAACTTCCTGGATCAAATTGCTGACGATTGGTGTCCACCTTGCCTCAATAAATCAACATCAATAAACACATTGAACACATTGGGAAGCATAAGTGCCTGTGACCTATGGTCGCAATAGCAGGGTCGACGCACAATCAGCCGACCAAAACCTAGCAGTTTTACCTTCTCGTGGTCTCTCAGTTAACAGTCTGCGTCAAAAAAGCTGGCTAACCGATCGCTGTGTAGCCTGTACTGGTGGCTATTACTGATATAGAAGATCTTGTATTGCAGTACCTCTGGGCTGGACTAGTAGTTTCCCCAGCATAGCCTGGGATAAACGAACTTCCACTTTTCCAGTAAGACCCGGGAATACCGAGAAAGCCATTACGACCTGCCACATCAATGAGTAAAAGGGCACCCTGCCCGCATCAACTCGTGGCATTACGTCAACAACACTGAACACATCTGTGTCAATTTGCTCAGTATTTTTTGACAATAATAAAAAAAAAAATATCATGTGTCAGATTTAGCAAGGCTGGGTTTTCACATCAATTTTAGCAAATGATATACACAGATGACGGTGGTGACATATATAAATAGTTTGAAAAAAATTGCTTTGTAACAGAATGCAGTTTGATTTCGTGTCAAGTTTACGTAAACAGATTATGTCTTGCAATTGGTACATAATATCTGTACAAGAGGCTGAGGTTGACTAAAAGAGCAACTCTTTCTCATTTAAATTTTATGTCAGCAAGACAGTCAGTTTCAGACTGTGTCTGTCATAGTTTGTTCATGACATTGTTATAGGAAATTGTTATCATATTGTTCATATGATGACAGTTAATGGATTTTGTTCAGATCAATCTTAAATTTGGTTATGATATTTTTAAAATTAGCAACATGGTCTCTTTTACGTATAATAAAGAGGTTTCATAAGTTTAAATGTTATCTGGTATCAAATTTAGGAGGCTTGACTATTACTACTACTATTACTACTACTACTACTACTACTACTACTATTACTACTACTACTACTATTACTACTACTACTACTACTACTATTACTACTACTACTATTACTACTACTACTACTACTACTACTACTACTACTACTAAGCGATGGAGTTAGATTAGAATATCATTAGATCAAGGAGACATTATTGAACATCTGATTGTAACAGTCACAGAATACAGCTCATCTTTCACTCTGCGAATAAATAACACAGCATCAACCTCAACTCAGCTTTTATTATTCACAAATAGTCAGCATGTATAAACCATTGTTAGATTATTATAACATCTACACGAGCAACTTTTCTGGAAATTCAGTTTCAGCTGCTGTGATCTAACATAACAAAATCGTGCATGTTGTGATTTCCAGTGAGTGACGATCACGTGACCTAGTTCCAGAATTCCTTTAAACTGGCCGAATACTTGTTGTCCTGCCAGATACTACTTATGTATAAACTACTTATGTATAAACTACTTATGTATAAACTACTTATATCACAGACAATGTTATTCTGACGATCTTATCCTTCTGATTGATGTCTCCAGCTGACTTCAGAATGGCAGCTGTGCACTCTCAAGGCAAAATAACACGCAATTAACGCCAAGGCTTTCTTATAATTATATTCAACATCCGTCCAGCCGATATTGGCACTTCAATTCAACTGGTTGTATCTAAACAACTGACGATTCACTAACGACGCGTCGATAGATACCTACCTTTCCGGCAAGACGCAACAACATGTGATAGTGCATCAAAGACACACCTTGAAACCTACGGTTGGGAAAGCAACATATTCTACAAATTAAGGATTCTACAAATGCTTCAGTTTCTCTTCAAACACTAACACCGTTATCATCAAACAGACACAGATGATCATTTCTCAACATAATTCATCTGTCTCAACAGCGGCGTATCAATAATATTGCTGACTTCCTACCGTATCAGTGTCTCAAGCGGTCTGGTATCTTTTCTCCATGTTTCTTGTTAACTCCTTTTTTCGGTCACCACGACATGTTCCAGTTGTTCCATCCTCACTACAGAAACAAAACTCAAATTAATAATTGTATTTATAAAGAATTTTGTTTATCTCTTTGTTGTGGTTAGTTTACTATATTTGTGCTCAATTTATGCCGTTGTATGTATGTACCTGTACTTATTTAGTAATGTTGACATTTTTGTCTAAACTTGTCACAGTCTGACTAAATGTAAGCACTGATTATCATCAACTATTACTAGTTAATGTTGACAACTTTTCTAAACTTATCACAGTCTGACTAAATGTAAGCACTGCTTATCATCAACTATTACTAGTTAATGTTGACAACTTTTCTAAACTTGTCACAGTCTGACTAAATGTAAGCACTGCTTATCATCAACTATTACTAGTTAATGTTGACAACTTTTCTAAACTTGTCACAGTCTGACTAAATGTAAGCACTGCTTATCATCAACTATTATTTGTTAATGCTGACAACTTTTCTAAACTTGTCACAGTCTGACTAAATGTAAGCACTGCTTATCATCAACTATTATTTGTTAATATTGACAACTTTTCTAAACTTGTCACAGTCTGACTAAATGTAAGCACTGCTTATCATCAACTATTATTTGTTAATATTGACAACTTTTCTAAACTTGTCACAGTCTGACTAAATGTAAGCACTGCTTATCATCAATTATTATTTGTTAATGTTGGCAACTTTTCTAAACTTGTCACAGTCTGACTAAATGTAAGCACTGCTTATCATTAACTATTATTTGTTAATGTTGGCAACTTTTCTAAACTTGTCACAGTCTGACTAAATGTAAGCACTGCTTATCATCAACTATTATTTATTATAAAGAAACTTGCTTCGATTTGAAAAGACGTTTGAGCTGTTATCAGCTAAAGATACCTATAGTTTCTGTCTTATATGTTGAATCTCTGGTCACATTTATTTTATGTGAATATTATGCATATTGGCGTTGCCGTGGTGGTTACTCTAGTGCGTTCGGCTGCTGATTCTGGTGGGTGTGGGTTCAGTTACCAAATGTGGCTATTTTATTTTTCGGACCGACACGACTTTGGGGTTCGCCAAGTCATTGCATGTGGGTGCTAGAACTGGTGCTACTTAGCGTGATACTGACCATACTGACGGTAGATACTGTGATGGATACAGTAAACATATGGGCACTAACACCACATTAGCCGTAGCTACTGTGATGGATATAGTAAACATATGGGCACTAACACCACATTAGCCGTAGTTACTGTGATGGATATAGTAAACATATGGGCACTAACACCACATTAGCCGTAGTTACTGTGATGGATACAGTAAACATATGGGCACTAACACCACATTAGCCGTAGTTACTGTGATGGATATAGTAAACATATGGGTACTAACACCACATTAGCCGTAGTTACTGTAATGGATATAGTAAACATATGGGTACTAACACCACATTAACCGTAGATACTGTAATGGATATAGTAAACATATGGGTACTAACACCACATTAGCCGTAGTTACTGTAATGGATATAGTAAACATATGGGTACTAACACCACATTAACCGTAGATACTGTAATGGATATAGTAAACATATGGGCACTAACACCACATTAACCGTAGTTACTGTAATGGATATAGTAAACATATGGGCACTAACACCACATTAGCCGCAGTTACTGTGATGGATATAGTAAACATATGGGCACTAACACCACATTAGCCGCAGTTACTGTGATGGATATAGTAAACACATGGGTACTAACACCACATTAGCCGCAGTTACTGTGATGGATATAGTAAACATATGGGCACTAACACCACATTAGCCGCAGTTACTGTGATGGATATAGTAAACATATGGGTACTAACACCACATTAGCCGCAGGTACTGTGATGGATATAGTAAACATATGGGCACTAACACCACATTAGCCGCAGTTACTGTGATGGATATAGTAAACATATGGGTACTAACAACACATTTCCCACCATAGGACGGGAATGCTTTGCTTCATTCCAGAAATTAATTATCAGTGACAACACTCAAACTAAACACATTTCTGGTACCTGATTGTATCACATGTTGTTCCTAGACACGTTACCTTTAAAAGCAAACGCTCTTTTAACCTGAGACACAAAGGAAACCTAAATAATAACTTTTTATATATAACTTTTATTTCCGCAAAGAATTGTTTATAAGAATGAAAATGAATTCATCATTTCTGTCATTTCTATCTCTCTCCTGAAAGTTTTTTGTTTTTTTTTAAATTGTCACTTTGATCAACAAGTCTGACGTCCTCCATAACTTTACAAGACATTAAGCACTTTCCTGAAGGAAAAAAAAAACATGAAGTGTGTAATGTACTGTTTAAAAACGGAAAAGCTATTTAAAAACACAAAACAAAACAGTGAATTTACAAATGCCAAACGTGGGATGAAAAAAAATGAAGATAGCTATTTACAACTATGAAATACAACTTTACAGGAAATGTTACATGTTTATGGGGTGCAACTCATGACTACTTTAAAATCTAAAGTTAAAACGCACAATTACCTCCCCTAGTTCATAGATTTTAGAAGAATGTTTCCCAAATTTAACGGTTGGTCTCATTTCTACAAAGATGATTAGATTATCTATAAAAGCTTCAAATAAACTCACATATTTTTATTAGACTCTACTGTTCTTAATGTTGTATGTTATCATGTTAATGCTATGTTGTAAACAGTACGTGTGAGCTTTTATAAATGGCGCAGATAAAAAAATGAGAAAACCTTTCTATTGTCGAGAAAAACCTTTAATCACACCTCACGTTTCATTTTTTAAGTTAGAATAAAATATGTGATGATACAATCATATATTTTCTGCAAAACACTCTGTATACTACTTTATGAAGTTGCAGCTGTAATGCCCCTGACAAAGCTGAGAATATCTGTTCTCGTTAAGATACAATTGCTGTTGGTACTTTGTCAGAGAACTTTAGTTGATGTGAAACTCTAGATTGGGAGAGCACGTAGGAAGGGATGCTCCCTGTGGCCCATGAATCGACTCGTCTGAGAAGCGAGATTCAGAAAGCTAATTATACATTCAAGGTCAAGCTTTCACTGTGAGCAGACCTGTGATGATACCGTCAAGATGTCGTGTTTTCAGAGTGATGCGAACTGTTTTATTTATAGTTGGAAGTAATGATCATAGTCAGAAGTGTAAAGTTATGTAATTGACATCCAGCGTCCGTTAGAGATCCTAGCTCCGACAGTAGAGACGCGACAGTCGTCGTAACTAGATCTAGAAATATTCCTACAGCGGATTTTATGGAGTAGGCTGTAAGTCTCCAAGACAGTTGTCATAACTAGAACTAGACATATTCCTACAGCGGATCTTATGAAGTAGGCTGTAAGTCTCCAAGACAGTTGTCGTAACTAGAAGTAAACATATTCCTACAACGGATCTTATGAAGTAGACTGTAAGTCTCCAAGACAGTTGTCGTAACTAGAAGTAAACATAAACCCTAAAGCGGATCTTATGAAGTAGGCTGTAAGTCTCCAAGACAGTTGTCATAACTAGAAGTAAACATATTCCTACAGCGGATCTTATGAAGTAGGCTGTAAGTCTCCAAGACAGTTGTCGTAACAAGAAGTAAACATACACCCTAAAGCGGATCTTATGAAGTAGGCTGTAAGTCTCCAAGACAGTTGTCGTAACTAGAAGTATACATATTTCTAGAGTGTACCTTATAAAGTAGACTGTAGATATCTAAGACAGCAGACACAATTAGAAGTAGACATATATATTCCAAGAGTGGAGCTCATGAAGCAGGATGTATGTAGCCAAGAAAGTTATATCAGAGTTCAATTATGATGCCCGTCATTACATTCCAACATAAGTTCTCGTAGAGTCTGTCATGAGAGAAGTTTACCCGACAACAAATATAAGTCTGGCAATTACTGCCGAAGGTTAACTTCAACCGTCTGTGAAGACGTAAACTACTTCATATACATTTGTTTTAATATTATGAATAAAGCATTGTCTAAGAGCATTTTGTAAACAAACATTCTGCATCAACACATGTTTTTGTGTGTCGTTAACAAATGTAAATTCCTAAAAAATGATTCAGTAAAAGTCGTTTAAGAGCTCTCATTTGAAATAATGGCATAGAATCGCTAAATTATTTTTGTTGTTATTCTCAAAGTATCTGTCACAAGTGCAAGTCTAATTGAAGGTGGCAATCAAAGGACAACAATATATAGCAAATACAAAATCTAGAGAATATATAAAACAAATAGATTTCTAATATAAACATGATGATAATATTATGCACAATTTATAATATTTAAAACAATAAATGAGGTAACACTTGTATGCAAACAAATAAAGTGTCATCATAGTTTTCATAGTTGATAAATGTTGATTGTTTGAGTGAAGTATCATGAACACAGTAGACGTCATAACATGTGCGAGCGATATCATAACGCCAGGGAAACATTTTATTAAAATATTTTGTTGTGGTCATCAAACGAGAAACGAAAGAGGATGATGATGGAACAAAATGCTTAATCAAGTCCAACATAAGGTTGTGATTTTTTACTGGCAGCGTAACGTTTTTAGCACATTTAATGTCAACTTTTTGTACACACATAAATACGACTTGAGCCACATGGGAATGTGCATTTCCAATTGATAAATGCAGTATCAAATGAGAAGTAGTAAAAGTGCCCCCGTCATGCCAAGTGGCGTTTAGGGAATATGGTGTTAGTCACCGTAAATTTTACAGACCTTCGGCATATGATTTTTGGAGTAATGTGGTCGGTATTACGCCCGTTCAGCTTTACTTTTGCAGAAAAAAATCCGGTATCAATTAAAGGCTGGGTGAAAAAAGAGATGGTGGGCATGTAATTTTATAGAGATTTTTTTGTGTAACTTTGGAGGGGAATGGTTGGTTTAAGGTGGGGTGGGAGAGAAGAATAGAAAGGGAGAAAGGGTGGTGGAAAATGGAAAAGGAACGAGTGTAGAATATTTCTACTGTCAATTAAATTAAGCATTAGAATATGATTGCATGTACACATTAAACATATTACTTGTACATCACAGATATAGCAAGGATAAAGTTAATACACTTGTCAGTCAATATCCACGCTTATGTGTTGCTTCTCACAACCGTTTGCTTTGACTTCTATGTGACAGTGTAGATATAATCTAAAGAAACTTGACAGCATTTATGGGTGCAGACGTCCTAAGCTTAACACATTCCTCTCATTCTTGAATTGGATATTTTATGAAGTGGTTTCAATTTGTGACGCCAGACAAAAAACATCACATTTCTCGCTAAGTCTATTTTATGAAGTAAAGTTAAAGATAAAGGTAACTCGTGAGAGAGTCTCCATTCCTCACCTTCCCAAATTATGAACCCTGGTGGCCATTTCTGCCAGTGGCTGGGTCTATCGCAGGAGTATCGTTTTCTTCAACCACGAGTACAATTCACAAACTGCTTGCAGCGGGAATCGGACACAGGTAGTTCGAACTGTTGGCTAGTTTTCCCAACTACGCTACAGATGCCCCACAATTGTGTGAATTATATGTTTATTACTGAATGCTAGTGTCAAAAAGATCAAATATTGACAAATCTGAGAGTATCGGTGGATGCAATATATAATTTGTAACTACAAAAGTTATTATAATTTTAAGATACAGCTTCTGCTAAACACAATGAATGTTTAAACGATGAGGCTAATATACTTTTATCTTCATGGAAAGATACAAATGCGCAAATCATCTAAAGTATCAGTGACAAACAGTTGTGCTGCTATTTATGTCTACTTTCCTGTTCTTGCTATTAAGCAATAAATTCTTTGGGTCACAATTGTACTATCTCGCAAGGATGAATCCGCACTCCCATTCCATCTTTAACCTACCATTTAATTCACTTTCTGAGTCATCATCATCAAGTACCGTGCCTGCTGGCGTAGATGATCATGCCTTTCCACAACTTCCGATCTCGACAGTTATTTATCATTTCTGTTGTTGACCTTCTGCCAAGCCATTCTCTTACGCTGTCTGGTATCTTTTTTTTTCTCTTTGCTTCCCTCTGTCTCTTCGTCCCTCAATGTTCCCATCTTTGTATAATCATGAATCACCACTTTTAGAGTACAATTGGCTTATACTAAGTTTGTTTACAAATGTTTTACAAAACTTGTTTAATTATTCCAAAAACTTTGCGCATTAAAAAAATCCATAATATATCCAGAACAAACAAGAAAGTTAACTGTCTATGTTGTAGCTGTGAACATCTAAAATTAGTGTTGTTTGTTGTATTAATCATCTAAAATAGTGTAGTTGTATTAACGATCTAAATAAGTGTTGTTTGTTGTATTAATCATCTAAAATAGTGTAGTTGTAATAATGATCTAAATAAGTGTTGTTTGTTGTATTAATCATCAAAAATTAGTGTCATTTATTGTATTAATCATCTAAAATAGTGTAGTTGTATTAATGATCTAAACAAGTGTTGTCTGTTGTATTAATCATCTAAAATAGTTTAGTTGTATTAATGATCTAAATAAGTGTTGTTTGTCGTATTAATCATCAAAAATTAGTGTCGTTTGTTATATTAATAATCTAAAATAATGTGGTTGTATTAATCATCTAAATAAGTGTAGTTTTTTTTGTAATGATCAACTAAAATAGTTTAGTTTGTTATATTAATCATCTAAAATAGTGATGTATGTTGTATTAATCACTTAAAATAAGTGTTGTTTGTTGTAGTAATAATCTAATTAAGTGTAGTTTATTCTATTAATTATTTAAAATAAGTGTAGTTTGTTGTAGTAATAATTTAAATAAGTATAGTTTATTGTATTAATCATTTAAAATAAGTGAGCTTTGTTTTTATTATTTATCTAAAATAAGTGTAATTTGTTACATTAATCATCCAAAATAAATGTAGTTTCTTGTATTATTCATCTAAAATAAGTGAGGTTTGTTTTATTAATCATATAAAATATGTGCTTGTATTAATAGTTTAAATAAGTCTATTTTATTGCATTAATCATCTAAAATAATGAGGTTTGTTGTATTAATCATCTATAATTAAAATTATTTACTTTAATGCTGTCATTAAATCAGAACAATTATTTTCCGTTGTCATCGAAAATGAGAGTTGTTAATAACTTTACTTTCATCATCTAAAATGATAGTAACTATCTTATTTGTTTTGAGGTCCACAATGTTACTGCTATCATATAACCAGCTACTGAGTTAGAATTAGCTGAAAATGATGTTAGGGGGAAATGAACAGAAATAAGCATCTTCATAGCGTGAGCTTCTCACTTCCCTGATCATCTTTCATGTTATTCAAACAACCTTTATTTTTCAGATCACGCAATTAAGGATAATTTCCCGAAGGGAAGGTAAAGAATGAATCTCAGCGGATATTTATATTGTTAGGGCTTCTTATCCAACTTCTAAAGTGTTCCTGGATTGTTTTGTAGAGCTGTGTGAGAATATGTGTGTGTGTATTGTTTTGTTATTTCCTTTCACTAATCCGCGAGTTTTATTATTTGACAATACGCTTCTTTCTATGAATTCAAATATAAAAATATATTCCAGAGGTTACCTTAATTAATTATTTTTTTTTTTAATTCGTAACTTTGGACCTTTTCATTCATTACATACATCATCGGTATAGCCCATTATGTTTACAAGTATTTTAGAGGTGAAGGTAGTGTGCTGGCATAATCAAGCGTAACAAAGATTCCATTAAAAGAGGTCACTAAAACAGTTGTCATGAAGCTAAGGAGAACATTGCTTAACATAACGAAGCAAGACTCCTGAGTGCCTACAGTCAAGAAGAAAATCAAAGGAATAAATGGCGTCACTATAAAGCGATCATGAAATTAAACTCCGCCTTAACCTTAGCCACCGCTTTCATGTCTTCACTGCGGGACTTATTTCTGGGCTAGAACAGAATTCATCAGTCATTTTTAAAACCTTATTTGAAAGAGAACAAAGACAGCGGGGAAACTGTTAGCACCGAAGAAAGAACAGAAACAGCTTGTACTTCTCTTCCTATATCTTGTCTTTCTATGTCTCTATGCCTCCAAATTTGTGAGCTTTTCAATGCGTTTCTGCTCATTTCCCCGTCTGCACACACACACACACACACACACGCACACACATAAATCAAGGATTGTTCCAAACAGAAATCTGTCAATAAAATTAGCTCTGGGAATTGAACATTGCTGACGATGTTTTTATTGACATTGATCCAGTGGTCCGTTGTCGGTTCAGTGCCAGTCTCCAATAGGGCTGCCTCGTGATTTCATCTCATTTCAAATCATGAACCACTAATTAAAAAGTTGTATTTTTTTTTTTTTAACTGAAGACTGGAAGAAGGAATAATTTGAAGCGAGAGGAAAGCACAATGATTGAAAATCACACTGGAGGAAAGCACAATGCTTGAAAATCACACTGGAGGAAAGCACAATGCTTAAACATCACACTGGAGGAAAGCCCAATGATTGAAAATCGCACTGGAGGAAAGCACAATGCTTAAACATCACACTGGAGGAAAGCACAATGCTTAAACATCACACTGGAGGAAAGCACAATGATTGAAAACCACACTGGAGGAAAGCCCAATGATTGAAAACCAAACTGACTTTATATTCTTCCTCAAAACACCTTGAAGGCATTTATATATATATTTCAAACAGTCCACACTATTGAAATCATTTTCTTTAGAATCAACATTAGAACGGTTTCTTACTTGATCCTTCAACATGTGTTATCTTTATATCCCCTTCATGCAACATCACTTACTTAGGAGTTGATTCGTTCTCAGTATCGATTACATTTCTCACATCTTCATTGTTATCTTTAGCAGATGGTTAAGTCCATGCTCACGGATGGTATCGGTAGCTCACTGGTTTAAACGCATCTCTTATTTGCCAAGTGTTTTCCCGTTCTGTAATATCTACGTGTGATTTCAAATTCCTGCATTTCTTCAATATTTTACTTAATCATTCACTGTGTTCTCTTAACTGGATAATCTCTGAGTGACCCCATTTGTCTCCCGTGTTCGTGATCAATATCCCTATAACATTTATCTTTAAAAAAATGTTAAATCGTTTTTATTGTCAATTAGAAGTCTACTTATCCAGGAGAGTTGATACGCGAGAGTCCATAAAGATTTGATTATTCTAGACTCTCTCATGTCTCGGTTATTGATATTGAAGCTTAAAATGATTGGGCATGTAATCGAACAGATCTACATTTTTTATTAACCTTGTCACTTCGTGTGACATACACATATATCGGACATACTATTAATGCCCGTAATTGTGTCCATGGTAATTTATTTCTGTAATGTAGTCAATACAAAGCCAGTCCTGTATTTCTTTTCAAGAATAAAATGCCTGATCCCCATGTTAAGTCCCGGTGAGCCTAGAAAACGTTGACCGAACGTTTTATCCTAACCCAGTTCCATCGCCCCTGCTTTACCGCGGCTCCCATCTACGCCGTGCCAGAAACACACTTAATGGCTGTAGTTAGTCTCAATCTCCATTCACTTGCTAGAATTCTCCACAAAGACAGCTCAATATTGTTCTATTGTACTCTTGCTTTTCTTTCAAGTAAGAAGCTCCATCCAGATTTCGCGTGACAATATAAAGACCCCTCGATGAATACAACAGCATCCTTTTCCTCACTGCTATCAGCTAAAATATCGCTGCTTTCATGGGTTGCATTTCGACACTGAACCAACCACCGTGCATTCTCTTGTACAACGATGAGATTCAATAGATTTTAAATTGTATCTTCCAACATCATCTTTCCTCTTTTCTAAATGTAGTACTCACTCTAACAACATGCTCGATTTATTTCGTTTTGTGCCATCAGTGATCCTATTCCAGGTCACTTGATATCATTAATGTTTATAAGAAATGGAGAGTGTTCTAGTTTGAGCTTCGCTACAGCAGATTTGTGTGTGTTCCTAGCGTAAATGAACTCGCATGCATCACCGGACATTAGTTTGTTGGAAACTCTTAGTTTAAAGGAGAGTGCTGCTTTACTATTCGTTCCTGTTATCTCTGACAATGTCACTGTTTTGATAATCACAAACTCATCACAAATTGAGGACAGTAACATGCCAGTTAGTACGTACATCAAGTTCAAGAACAGTTGGATGTCATGTTTATCAAATCTGTAATGATGATCAAACTGCCATCGCTCCCCTTTTGTTACTAGCCAGCAACTTCAGGATGAGGCTACTGTAGTCTAGAAGTATCTGCTGGAGCATGGACATTATTGTCTTCTTCTTCTCATTCCTCATTTACCTTTTAACTTCTAGACGGGTATAGTTTACTAGACTATTGACCTGCTACATTAGTCAGGGAGGAAATGGTGCTAGAGCACAAAGAGGATCTCTACCAGACGTGGCTCATTGCTCTCATTGGTTAAATATAATCTAAGGTCCACTTATAAAAATAAGAAAGAGAGTTCATTGGTGCTATATAGAACCAATTCTGACCTATGGAAGCGAATCATGGACAGTAGACAAACAAATGAAAAGACGATTAAAGGCCACAGAGATGGGATTTCTCAGAGTTATTGTTGAAAGTTCCCTGGACAGCTAAAAAGACCAATGATGAAGTTCTCAAAGAGGCCAACACAAAAAGGGAGCTCTTAAAAAACATCAGAAAGAAGCAATCAACATTTTTCGGGCACATCATGAGAAGAGGAAAGTTGGAATACTTGGTAACAACTGGCAAAATAAAAGGAAAGAGAGATCGCGGACGACAAAGAGAGAAAATACTAGATAGCTTGGTGTCATGGCATGGAAAACAGTCAATAACAGAACTTATACGATGCACTGTAGATAGAAGATTGTGGAGGGACATGCTCACCTACGCCAACCGGTATGGCACATGATGATGAAGGTCCATTGCCGTTCCACATAATAAAACGTCTATTAGCTACTAATAACAACATTCATTTATGATGATACAGCAGACATTTTAAAAAAAACAATATAAGGTATTTTTGAGATATTTCCTATGTCCACCATTAGATCGTCAATTAAAAAAAAAACAATGATATCTACATATGTATGTTTATATATATATATATATATATATATATATATATATATATATATATATATATATATATATATATATGCATGTATGTGTATCTAATACAATAAACAAATTGTCATATTGTCTTAAATGCAGAACGAAGATGTATGATTAGCTTTCTCATTTAAAAATAAATTATGTAGGTAATGACATTTTGTAACATGTTGCCATTTTAAAACATAAATATAACGCTATTTTAAAACAAAATTTGCGATAATCCATGACAATAACTGGCACTGCAATAAAGAATAGACCTTTGTAAGGGACACTAAACAAATACAAACATGAATTGTAAACTTTTTCCTACATTGTTCTATGGAGTTGATCGTTTTAAATGACTAACAGGTAAGCTATCGTCATTAGCAGGCATATTGATAATTTTAATCACATTCAAAGAAATCCCACAACTTATCTGGATTCAATCCAGAATTATCACTGACAGATCTTTACTCTAACTGAGATTCAATCCAGAATTATCACCGAGAGATCTTCACTCTAACTGAGATTCAATCCAGAATTATCACTGAGAGATCTTTACTCTAACTGAGATTCAATCCAGAATTATCACTGAGAGACCTTTACTCTAATTGAGATTCAATCCAGAATTATCACTGAGAGATCTTCACTCTAACTGAGATTCAATCCAGAATTATCACCGAGAGATCTTTACTCTAACTGAGATTCAATCCAGAATTATCACTGAGACATCTTTACTCTAACTGAGATTCAATCCAGAATTATCACTGAGAGATCTTTACTCTAACTGAGATTCAATCCAGATATATCACTGAGCGACCTTTACCCTAACTGAGATTCAATCCAGAATTATCACTGAGAGATCTTTACTCTAACTGAGATTCAATTCAGAATTATCACTGAGAGATCTTCACCCTAACTGAGATTCAATCAGAATTATCACTGAGAGACCTTTACTCTAACTGAGATTCAATCCAGAATTATCACTGAGAGACCTTTACTACTCTAACTGAGATTCAATCAGAATTATCACTGAGAAATCTTCACCCTAACTGAGATTCAATCCAGAATTATCACTGAGAGATCTTTACTCTAACTGAGATTCAATCCAGAATTATCACTGAGAGATCTTTACTCTAACTGAGATTCAATCCAGAATTATCAATGAGAGACCTTTACTCTAACTGCCGAATCACTGGTTCCCAACTCGAAAAAAACAAATATATATACACAATTTTAACAACCGATGATAAAGTGGTGAAATCATGCAACTATCTAATTGTCTATAAAAACAACACCTTATGTAATATAACGATAAAATTTATATACAAAAATAAACGTATTTAGAGATACTTTGAAAAGGTTTTTTTTTATCACAGAAAGAAAAATGCTTGTAATCCAGATCTTTTAGGCTACGAGTGATTTGAAAATATACACGCTCACATCATGTATGCCCACGACCAATCTTTATTCATCTGACACAAAAGCAGAAATGTTGGAAATTTGTGCTTGTCCAGCGCGGGAAAACATTGAGTTCTGTATTGGTTATTTATTCATTCTTGTGGGTCGTTTTTGCTGTACACGCAAGCATGTGCGACGTCTCGAGTAGGGCAGCATAATTGCATCCGTAAACAAAAACACATCAAAATAAATAATAAATATACACAGGACAAACATAATGAACACGTTTATAAAGTGAGGGGTTATTTGACAACAGCTGAAGGGGATATAGTGGGGAGGTTTGAGTAAGATTGGTCTGATATCATCATCATCGTGTGCCCTCTCCGCAACGAAGGTTGGCTACCATGGATCGCCATTCTACTCTGTTTCTTGCTTTGATGGTGCAGGCTGACATAGATTGACTTGTCCATCTTTTGATGTTACTCGTCCGTGTTAGTCTTGGTCTGCCTCTGCCTCTTTTGCCTTGTATTTTCCCTTCCAATATTACTTTTAGTAGGCTGTTGTGTCTTTTAACATGCCCCAAAAATGTAATTTGTCTTGTCTTAATTGTGTTCAGCAGTTCTCTTTTTATTTTCAGTTGTTTTAAAACTTCATCGTTTTATATCTATTGTTTCCATCCAATTCTACCTATTCTTCTATAAATCCACATTTCAAAGGCTTCAATTTTCTGTTCTGTTATCTTGTCTAATGTCCATGTTTCTGCACCATCTAAGAGGCGTTAAATAAGTTTTCTATACAAAATGTGAATTGGTTCTGTGTTGTTAAACTGCACTTTTGTTTTACTTGAAGAAGAGTGTGGATTTAACCAGCAATGATTACAAGCCGACTACAATAATGTGTACTTAACTCGCAGCCAGGAAGGATATTTGCCCGACGTGTCCTTTTACTGCAGCCTGTTACAGCTATATAAAATTATTGACATCAAAATGGGCATTATATGTTACGTGACTAGTATACTTTGTGTATAATATGTCAGAAGAAAAATATGCACGTTCACTGCATATTTGAACCCAGACTAAGAACATTCATTGTGCAGATATGCAATGTCATATAAGTTGTGATGTTGTTGTATATAAGTTGTGATGTTGTTGTATATAAGTTGTGATGTTGTTGTATATAAGTTGTGATGTTGTTGTATATAAGTTGTGATGTTGTTGTATATAAGTTGTGATGTTGTTGTAGAAAAAAAGTTCTCTTATAGTTCTGATACCAAAACTGAGACTGATTCGTCTGTGAGTCTTTGTGTGTGTAGTATGTATGTACTATTTCTATATTGGATACGCATTTTGTTAAAAAGGGCTGTGTACTTCCACTTATTAATAAATCTGTATTGGTTCACAGATCGAAATAACCAGAACAGCCTGTAAATTAAAGCATATAGAGGAAATATATTAACATTTTGATAACCAGTTAAGTATCAAGGTGAGAAAATTACAGCACGTTGCAAATAAACTTCAACGTTCGTAACAGATGCAAACAGCCAATCATTTATTCATTCTATAAAAATGTACCAAATAAGTACTTTGCAATAAACCAGTAGTTATCAAAGCGCGACTTAAGACAATAGAATACATCGCAATATTGTTAACATCAAAAGTTATAAACTATTTGGACAAATGTTTATTTTTGTGAACTTTTCAACAAATGTATTTCTAGAATATTCTTTTTGCTAAGCCCAACTAGAGACTGGTTACAGAGTATAATTAAATAGTTCATTATATGCATCGGTTGAGAGTAATAACGATATTCAACAAGGAACAAGAGGTGCCAAATGTCAATGACATATTTGGAATTACTTTGGTAAAGTGACATAAATGAATCAACAGAGTTTTGGCTTTCGTTAACTGTAATTAAAAGGAAAAAAAGTATATTACTTTGTAAACGTGACACATCGCTGAATCATTAGGTAGTCGTACGGTCCGGATTAGAGAGCTCAGATTTTGTTGTTTTACTTTTCACAGTACTAATTATTGAACAAGAATATTAACATGTATGCATATATGTAAATAAGCGCAAAATCACAAGGACAAAGCATACAAATAAGTATCAATATATTAATATAACGAATTCAGATATCACGCAAATATATTATTTTGCAGTGTAATAATATAACAATACCGTTTTTTGTAAGTTCGTAAAAAAAAATATAATACCATAAATAATATAATAAATTCAGCAACAATCAGTTTGTTAATATCAGCCTACTGAACTCTTTGCTATGATTAACGTGTCGTCATATAGCAGTACCATATATATTTTAGTCTAGGGCCAGCCTGCTTCATTTCATCCATATACCCTTCATCATATATACAATTGTACAAAATGTTGGTCAGAATGTTCTAAAGAAACCAATACAATATGAAGAAATTGGCCGTGCAATGTAAAGGATCAGATGAAAGATAGTAGGTGAACAAGAGACAAGGAGGTAGGTAGATAACAAGGGAAACGGAAATATAATATAGCAAAGAGCTTGAAGAAAGTCGTGCAAGGAGATATACACAGTATAATTGCTAAAGTAAAATATAATTGTAGCCAGGAAATTATGGACAGGGAGAATTACCTACTCTAGAAGACACAAATATATGATTTGTTTTCTATCTATCTGTCTGTCTGTCTGTCTGTCTATCTATCTGTCTATCTATCTACTTACCTACCTACCCAACTACTTACCTACCTACCTGCCGGTCTGTCTGTTTGTCTGTATGTCTGTCTATCTGACTGTGTGTCTGCATTATGTCTGGCTATATGTCTGGTTATATGTCTGTATATATATATATATATATATATATATATATATACGATGTATATGTTTGTTTTGCTTGCCACGGCTTTGTCTATATTCTCTTTAATATAATTTAATCCTCTCTTTAAAATATAAAATCTACAACCTTTCAATGGAAGTAAATTTATCTCATCAAAGACTAAACATAATCTACATTACTTTGGTGTTATATGAATCGGATAGCTTTGGTCCCATGTGATAGGATTTCTGTGCTTGGGTGGGGCACTTAGACATCTCCTGCCCTGTAGAGTACTGGCTCTTAGACTTACGTTCTGTTTCAGAGATGGTCCATTTATCTTGTTGCCAGTTAAGAATTTCCTCAAAGTTATTGCCTCTGAAACCCAATCTGGGTGGATTACGAAGTACTCAGCTTGGCCTGTATGGGCACCTACGAAGAATCCACCGTCGTAGGAATATGAAGAATTTGGTCTGGTTTTTGTTGGCTTTCCTGCAGGAGATGCCTTCTCTGAGCTGGTGTCGTGAGAGGAGGATCTGGGTGAAGAGGAGTAGGATCCGTAGCTGCGACTGAGGTAACTAGGAGACGGTAGACTCTGACTCATCAGGTGGCTACTGTCTGTCCAGATGTGCGTGGTTTGATTGCGTTTTTGGTAAGCCACAGAGCGCGTGATTGGTTGGTTCATTTTCGGTGCTACACTTCAGTAACACAGCTTCGATATAATTTATTGTCTTCTGAGTAAAGCCAGTCTATTTCTTGTACTGTTCCCCTTGAGATTTTTGTTGCTGAATCTGATTTGTCTGTGTTGATTGCTTTGTAGAGCCTGTGGAATTATAAACATTAACATATAAATGCCTTTCTTTATAATTCATCGTTCAAACAGTGCATTAAATTAATTAAAACTCTATACCACTCGATTAGAAACAGTAAATACAAGGTTAATCAGTTAGTTATAAAAAAAAATAAAAAAAAAATATATATATATATATATATATATATATAATAATAATTATTATTATCAAATACCTCGCCTAGTGGTATAGGTGATCATGTCTCTCCACAACTTTATATCTCTACAGTTTTTTTTATCAATTAAGTTTTCCTACCAAACTATCTTGTATTTTTTCCCCATGTTTTCCTTTATCACATCACCCCTCCATATTTCCAGTAGCCATATTTCAACTGTTTCCGGCTCATTATATAACCAACGATGATTATGGCGTCCTTATGTTGCCATTAGGTTACTTTTTTGTGTGTGTGGTTGTGTTTGGCTGTTGTCCTCTTTTAGACTGTCCTCATTCATATTTTCTGACAGCATATAATAGGAATATTACTACCAACACTTTTACTCAGCACCATAGGGTTCAGTGAGCACTGAAATTATTTGCCTGTTCTTTACTTACCTTATACCGCTGCCAAATGTGTCTAATGTCCTCCACGTTTATGTGTTCTAGATAGTTAGATTCCTTATGATGCTTTTCGTTCCATTCCGTTGTCCGTTTGTGTTCTCGTTTTCTGAACAAGGTCACGTAGGCCGTGTTCCTTTTTGTAAAGCTGTCACCAAACCATGAAGGAGTGTACGCTACACCCCATTACTTGCTCATTGCTACCAGCTTTACCACAGCACTAACATTATTTGCCTGTTTCCTCCTAGACGAACTATAGGTTTGAAGTCAACCTGCAGCACTGAGTATCAGAACGGTCACTGACACGTCTGACTGATAAGGCCAGGATCAATGAGCCAGAACTGATCAAAATCCTATCACACCTCAGTGGATAACCTTATAATAGATGTACCGTTCCGGCAGAGCGAGGGGAGGGGAGGGGGGAGAGATGGAAAGTACAGATATAGCACTGAACTATCAACAACAACACATCGCTTCTACGCCCATTTGACGACCCTTTATAGGTTTGCGGTTAAGGGAGTGGTCGTTGGACGTACGCATTAGAATAGTAGAATATGAAGACGAAAAAGAAGAATTAGACGAACAAAGAGTAGATGAATATGAAGAAAAAGTTGACAAGAAAGAAGAAAACGTACACTAAAAAGAAAAAAAAAACGCACACTAAGAAGAAGAAAAAAGTAAATGGAGAAGAAGAAATAGGAGGCGAAGAATAAGAAGTAGACAAAGAAGACGAAGAAGTAGTCGAAGAAGTAGACACAAATAATAAGCAGATGAGGACGAATAAAAATGTGACGAGAAAGAAGAAAACGTAGGCGAAGAATGAGTAGTCAAGAAATTGAAAAAAAGGCAAAGAAGAATAAGTAGACGAACAAGAAGAAAAAAATAAACGTAAAAGAAGTAGAAGAAGAAAAAAGAGAGACCGTTTGAATTACATTTTTTTGGGTACTGTCAATAAACTTGAAAAAAAAACGTAATATATTTGTTGTCTAACCTAGATATTACTGGAGCCGCGATAGCTCAGTGGTTAGTGAACTGGACTACAAAGGACAGGAGCGGGTTCGATCCTGATCGACGGCTTCCGGATTCACCCAGGCTTAAATGGGTACTGGATTTTTTTTCTGGGAAAGTAAAGCGGCACGGGCGTAATACTGACCACATTACCCCAAAAATAATGTGCCGAATGTCTATAAAAATTATGGTCACTAACACCACTTAGCGTGACGGGGTTCCTTACTTTTTTAAAACTAGCTTTTACTGCTGATCTTATAATCGAACTACAGAATGGAAGATATAATGATTGCAAATACTTTTTATTTATGTAATCTTGAGACATTAACATTATTTCGAGTTATTGAGTTATTAGCTTGTCATCATCATTGCACTCGACCGTATATCAAGTGTTCCGCAAAAATGAAACAAAAATTGAGAAACCCCGCAACAGACTTCCACAAACCGATATCTATCGCTACACCGTCTGTGTAACAAGGCATATAAAGCATCCCTATACACGTTTCATCTCTCTCTAGTCTATTAGACACGTAATCTAAATTAAATTGAAGCCTTTGAAATGTGGATATATAGAAGAATAGGTAGAATTGGATGGAAGGAAAATAAAACAAACGATGAAGTCTTAAAACAACTAAAAATGAAAAGAGAACTACTAAGCACAATTCGCTTTTTGGGCCATGTTAAAAGACACAACAGCCTACTAAAAGTAATCCTGGGGGGGGGGGGGGGAAATACAAGGTAAAAGAGGCAGAGGCAGACCAAGACTAACATGGACGAGTAACATCAAAAGATGGACAAATCAGCCTATGACAACCAGCACCATCAAAGCAAGAGACAGAGCAGAATGGCGCTCCATGGTAGCAAACTTTCGTTGTGGAGAAGGCTCTCGATGATGATGATGAATCTAAATTACAGTGCCATATGGTTAAGTCTAGATCGATGCAATTAGATTTAAACTTTGCGTTTCGTTTTGACGAACATTTTTTTTTATTTATGACAGGTACGTTTACATTGATGGCTTGTGATTTGCTGTGATGTTTTGTGTTTGACACTGATGATTAGTTTTTGACATTGCTTTTTTGTTTTACACTGATCGTTTATGTTTTGCTCTAACTGATCCACACATCAATAATTTGTTTTACACTCATGGCACATGTTGTACAATGTATTAATGATTTACATATTATTTTACACTGATGGGTTTTGTGTTTTACATTAATGGTTCATGTCTTTCTGTAATAGTTTTTATTTTCCAATTAAGAAATTATTTTTTTGTGGCATTATATTTCTTACAGCGGTAACTAAGAGTTTTATCAATGGTCTGTGATATACTTTTATATTTCAATGTGATATTTTGAATTTTCAGCGATAGTTTGTGTCTTACAATTTTGCTTGTGCTCTATATTGATATATATGCTTTGTTTTACTTTAATTGTTTATTTTTTCTTTGTTCTCTTTTTTTTAAGCAGTGGTTTGTATGTACATGTAATGGTTTCTGTTTACTGTCATTGCTTATTTTTAGATAGGCGTTTTACTTTTTCAGCGATAATCTAAGTTTGTAGTAAATGTTTTACAGTGATGGCTTTAATATGGCGGATAGGCGGCAAGTACCATTGAGGCATAGTCTGAAAACTGTTCCTTGTTGCAGTCTCTTCATATTCCAAGTCCGTCTTGCTGCCGGAGCTGCTTTCGGTGCCGCTTGGTCTTATGTCTTTTGGCGTGTGCTGTAGCTGCTATGATGGGAACTGCAACTGTCTTTCGTTTTTTGGATACTTCAATGAGATGAGATATTAATTCGGATGATTCCACTGGCACAGGCGGTTGAGCAATTATGGATTTGCATTTTTGCAGTGATATCGGGGCCTTCGAATAACCATATTCATGACCATGCAATGTTAGTTTATGCTCGTATATGTCTCCAGTTGAGGTTTGTGTTTACATCGCATGTTACAATTACTGTGGTGATTGATGTGTGCATGAATGGTTTGTATTTACAGTGATAATGCATATGATTTTTATTTTTCCTTACACGCGGTTGTTAGCAAGGTGTTGTCGACCGTCACTGACCACAGCCAGACATTTTGTTATCTAACAACTTAACGCTGTCTACATTTTGAATGGAGGCTTACAATAAAATGAACAAGGTTTGTCTATGACATGATGTCTATTTTCTTTCCTCTTGCATCTTTTACCTTCTAAAGTTGACTAAACATAATTTTAGTTAGTTGCTCTACCATTACGTGTATCAGTAACACTCTAAGGATCGTTGAACATAATTTTATGAAGTGGTTCTGCCATTTCTTGTATCTTTATCTTCTAAGGATCGTTAAACATAACTATGTAAAGTGGTTCTGCCATTTCTTGTATCGTTATCTTCTAAGGATCGTTAAACATAATTATGTAAAGTGGTTCTGCCATTTCTTGTATCTTTATCTTCTAAGGATCGTTAAACATAACTATGTAAAGTGGTTCTGCCATTTCTTGTATCGTTATCTTCTAAGGATCGTTAAACATAACTATGTAAAGTGGTTCTACCATTTCTTGTATCTTTATCTTCTAAGGATCGTTAAACATAACTATGTAAAGTGGTTCTACCATTTATTGTATCTTTATCTTCTAAGGATCGTTAAACATAATTATGTAATGTGGTTCTACCATTTCTTGCATATTTTATGTTCTAAAGGTGGTTACACATAATTTTATAACGTGACGCTACCATTTTGTGCATTTATTCTCCATGTACTACAATCTTTTATCAGATCTCATCAATTCTTTTTCTTTGCCTAATGGTAAAATCTCACAGGAATGCTTTGCAGAAACCTTTGTATCTCTTGTGTTTCTTGTAACTGTTTGATCAATACAAACGTTTTTTCAATAACCCAGAACTTTAGGTTACTTGAGTATTCAGTTGAACGCATTACTTAATATTCAGTGCCATGTTTTTTTTCTCGTAATCCCCTTCTATTTTTTTACTAATTTATTTTTAAATTAAAAAACGTAATACAATTTCTTAATGCCGGTACTATCATATTGTCACCGCCTACGGTTTGCTCCGACCAGACAGACCCCTACACACTGCTGGCTGTCCATAATTTTGAATTACCTCATCCGACTCTTGCCAACAGTCTGATACAACTAGGTTGTATCAAGATTAATGCTGTAGCCTGAAAACAAATAGTTTCAGTTTGGATGAATCCTTGTCTTTGTATTTATTAGAAAGGATTACTTAAAACTGTAACGAGATATTGAGTGTTGATAAAATGATGGTGAATACAGAAAAATGGTTACCGTGTTGGTTACGTCATCATGATTGTGATATTGTTTCATGTAAAAATTGGCAAAGTTATTTATAGATACGGAAGTGATAGAAACAGCTAGAAAGATTCCTGACCCCTCTTGCCGTACGCAGTAGCGGAATAATGTGATAAAATATGTGCTTTGTTTACACACTCAAGATGATGTCAGAAAGCCATCTTTAGTGAATACATTGAACCGTGATAAAAGAGATATAGTGGCATCTTCTAAACAGTATGTATTATTAGAAGACCAGGCATTAATTAATGCTGAACTAAAATTAACAATTTCTAAATCTGGAGTAATACAGGGCTTACGTCGGGTACGGTTTATCATGCACGGCCGAATGTAGACTTAGAGAGGCCTAACTTGGCTAAGCTAAAGGAAACTTTGAGGTCTTAACTTGGCTAAGCTAAAGGAAACTTTGAGATCTTAACTTGGCTAAGCTAAATGAAACTTTGAGGTCCCAACTTGGCTAAGCTAAATTTAAAGTTGTGACCCTTACCTGGCTATGCTAAATGAAACTTTGAGGTCCCAACTTGGCTAAGCTAAATGAAACTTTGAGGTCCTAACCTGGCTATGCTAAATGAAACTTTGAGGTCCCAACTTGGCTAAGCTAAATGAAACTTTGAGGTCCCAACTTGGCTAAGCTAAATGATACTTTGAGGTCCTAACCTGGGTAAGCTAAATGAAACTTTGAGGTCCTAACTTGGGTAAGCTAAATGAAACTTTGAGGTCCTAACCTGGGTAAGCTAAATGAAACTTTGAGGTCCTAACTTGGCTAAGCTAAATGAAACTTTGAGGCCCTTACCTGGCTAAACTAAATGAAAATTTGAGGTCATAACCTGGCTAAGCTAAATGAAATTTTGAGGACCTATCCTGGGTAAGCTAATGAAACTTTGTGGTCCTAACTTGGCTAAGCTAAATGAAACTTTGAGGCTAAGCTAAATGAAACTTTGAGGTCCCAACTTGGCTATGCTAAATGAAACTTTGAGGTCACAAGTTGGCTAAGCTAAATGATACTTTGAGGTCCTAACCTGGGTAAGCTAAATGAAACTTTGAGGTCCTTACCTGGCTAAGCTAAATTAAACTTTCAGGTTCTAACCTGGCTAAGCTAAATTAAACTTTGAGGCCCTTACCTGGCTAAACTAAATGAAAATTTGAGGTCATAACATGGGTAAGCTAAATGAAATTTTGAGGTCCAATCCTGGGTTAGCTAATGAAACTTTGTGGTTCTAACGTGGCTAAGCTAAATGAAACTTTGAGGCTAAGCTAAATGAAACTTTGAGTTCCCAACTTGGCTAAGCTAAATTAATCGTTGTGACCCTTACCTGGCTAAGCTAAATGAAACTTTGAGGTCCCAATTTGGCTAAGCTAAAAGAAACTTTGAGGTCACAACTTGGCTAAGCTAAATGATACTTTGAGGTCCTAATCTGGGTAAGCTAAATGAAACTTTGAGGTCCTTACCTGGCTAAGCTAAATTAAACTTTGAGGTTCTAACCTGGCTAAGCTAAATTAAACTTTGAGGCCCTTACCTGGCTAAGCTAAATTAAACTTTGAGGCCCTCACCTGGCTAAACTAAATGAAACTTTGAGGTCCTAACCTGGGTAAGCTAAATGAAACTTTGTGGTCCTAACTTGGCTAAGCTAAATGAAACTTTGAGGCCCTTACCTGGCTAAGCTAAATGAAACTTTGAGGCCCTTACCTGGCTAAGCTAAATTAAACTTTGAGGCCCTAACCATACTAAGCTAAATGAAACTTTGTGGTCCTAACTTGGCTAAGCTAAATGAAACTTTGAGGCTAAGCTAAATGAAACTTTGAGGTCCCATCATGGCTAAGCTAAATGAAACTTTGAGGTCACAAGTTGGCTAAGCTAAATGATACTTTGAGGTCCTAACCTGGGTAAGCTAAATGAAACTTTGAGGTCCCAACTTGGCTAAGCTAAATGAAACTTTGAGGTCCCAACTTGGCTAAGCTAAATGATACTTTGAGGTCCTAACCTGGGTAAGCTAAATGAAACTTTGAGGCTAAGCTAAATGAAACTTTGAGTTCCCAACTTGGCTAAGCTAAATTAAACGTTGTGACCCTTATCTGGCTAAGCTAAATGAAACTTTGAGGTCCCAACTTGGCTAAGCTAAAAGAAACTTTGAGGTCACAAGTTGGCTAAGCTAAATGATACTTTGAGGTCCTAACCTGGGTAAGCTAAATGAAACTGTGAGGTCCTTACCTGGCTAAGCTAAATTAAACTTTGAGGTTCTAACCTGTCTAAGCTAAATGAAACTTTGAGGCCCTTACATGGCTAAGCTAAATGCAAATTTGAGGCCCTCACCTGGCTAAACTAAATGAAACTTTGAGGTCCTAACTTGGGTAAGCTAAATGAAACTTTGAGGTCCTAACTTGGCTAAGCTAAATGAAACTTTGAGGCCCTTACCTGGCTAAACTAAATGATAATTTGAGGTCATATCCTTGGTAAGCTAAATGAAACTTTGAGGTCCTATCCTGGGTAAGCTAATGAAACTTTGTGGTCCTAACTTGGCTAAGCTAAATGAAACTTTGAGGCTAAGCTAAATGAAACTTTGAGGCCCTTACCAGGCTAAGCTAAATGAAACTTTGATACCCTAACTTGGCTAAGCTAAATGAAACTTTGAAGCCCTAACTTGGCTAAGCTAAATGAAACTTTGAAGCGCTAACTGGCTAAGCTAAATGCAATTTTGAGGCTAAGCTAAATGAAATTTTGAAACCCTAACTTGGCTAAGCTAAAAGAAATTTTGAGGCTAAGTTAATTGAAGCTTGATATCCTAACCAGGCTAAGCTAAATGAAACTTTGCGGCCCTTACCTGGCTAAACAAAATGAAACTTTGAGACCATAACCTGGCTAAGCTAAATGAAACTTTGAGGCCCTTACCTGGCTAAGCTAAATGAAACTTTGAGGCCCTAACCTGGCTAAGCTAAATGAAACTTTGAGGCCCTTACCTGGCTAAGCTAAATGAAACTTTGAGACCATAACCTGGCTAAGCTAAATGAAACTTTGCGGCCCTTACCTGGCTAAGCTAAATGAAACTTTGAGGCCCTAACCTGGCTAAGCTAAATGAAACTTTGAGGCCCTTACCTGGCTAAGCTAAATTAAACTTTGAGGCCCTTACCTGGCTAAGCTAAATTAAACTTTGAGGCCCTAACCATACTAAGCTAAATTAAACTTTGAGGCCCTAACCATACTAAGCTAAATGAACCTTTGAGGCCCTAACCTGGCTAAACTAAATTAAACTTTGAGGCCCTAACCTGGCTAAGCTAAATGAAACTTTGAGGCCCTAACCTGGCTAAGCTAAATGAAACTTTGAGGCCCTAACCACACTAAGCTAAATGAAACTTTAAGGCCCTAACCTAGCTAAACTAAATGAAACTTTGAGGCCCTAAACTGGCTAAACTAAATGAAACTTTGAGGCCCTAACCTGGCTAAGCTAAATGAAACTTTGAGGCCCTAACCTGGCTAAACTAAATGAAACTTTGAGGCCCTAACCTGGCTTAGCTAAATGAAACTTTGAGGCCCTAACCACACTAAGCTAAATGAAACTTTGATGCCCTAACCTAGCTAAACTAAATGAAACTTTGAGGCCCTAAACTGGCTAAACTAAATGAAACTTTGAGGCCCTAACCTGGCTAAGCTAAATGAAACTTTGAGGCCCTAACCTGGCTAAACTAAATGAAACTTTGAGGCCCTAACCTGGCATAGCTAAATGAAATTTTGAGGCTAAGCTAAATGCAACTTTGAGGCATTTACCTGGCTAAGCTAAATGAAACTTTGAGGCCCAAATCTAGCTAAGCTAAATGAAACTTTGAGACCCCCTGTTAAAAAATTAACACCAGAAGGTCTGTATCATAGATTACACAATAAGCACAAGTGAAGCGACCTCGTATTGTGAGGCCCTAAACTGTAGTTTATATAGTCGAGGCCTAAAAATCCGTCTCTACGTGAATGTGAGAATGTATCAGAAGTGTTTGTAACTAGTGAGCTTAATTTCGTTTCATAAATAAAAAAGTAAAGTACCCCCATCACGCCAAGTGACGTATAAGGAATATGGTGTTAGTGACCATACATCTTACAGACCTTCAGCACATGATTTTTGGGGTAATGTGGTCGGTATTACGTCCGTGCCGCTTTACTTTCCCAGAAAAAAATCCGGTACCCATTTAAGGCTGGGTGAACCCGGAAGCCGTCGATTGCGATCGAACCCTACCCCTTGTTCTTTGTAGTCCAGTTCACTAACCACTGAGCTATCGCGGCTCCCAATTTCGCTTCATGTCTAATGCTATTTGATATTAAAGAGATTCAGTGCATACATCATATGTGCCTGCTAACTGTATCATTAAAGGTTGGACCAAAGCATTTGATGTTTGAATTGTTAGTGACGTCATTGTATTATTTCAATTGTGCAGATTCATGAGTGATTGGTGTATTTTTTAAACTAATTCGTAATCATAGGTGGTTGTCGTTGTGGGGTAGAATGCTTGCCTCATAACCAGTAGGCACGTAGTTCAACCAAATTTGAGAGAATTGTTGTTTTTATCCAAAATATCTTAATGTGGGTGAGATTTATTTCATAATTCTAGTGAAGACGCACAAAAAATGAAGAATTTGAGTTAAGTTGAGCACTTAAAAGGACCTTGGCAGTTGAAACTCGAAACTTAAGCATCATGCCGCTGCCCAGGCTTAAATTGTGAAAGAAAAGTAAAATTCCTGTCTTCATTTTTTTTTGTAATCAATTAGTTCTCTCAAATGATCCTGTCGGTGCTACAGAGTTCATGCACTGTGCTGAAATCTTTGTCTGTCATCATGACAGAGATTGCAACGTTTATGAGAATTATTCGAACACACTGCGTTGATGGTGTGCTATGACCATGATGAAGCAAACAATTTTAAAAAGTTCAAAATAAAAACACGTATCGTTTACCTTGTATATCGTACGAATCCATATTGCTCATATAAAAAAAATACAACACTAAAATGGCTTCATTACGGATTCATGAACTCTACAGCACAGACAAAGACCTTTAAAATATATATGATAAATGGATAGATTTTTATCTCTCAAATATGTACCCTGCAGCTGTCTGATTTGACCTACACTTTTAGATTTACAACCTTCAATCAAAGGTACTTCAGTGAGTGCACACAGTGGACACGGAACCGATTGTTTTTCGCCGTTATCAGCGAAGGTAAGGACATCAGATCTCACCACCCAGAGATCGGGGCAGGTTGAAGGCCAATAAAAGTTCGCAGATTGAAATAGAAAAACTCCCGAAGTCTGTTAAGGAATCGAACCAGAAATATTCCTGCGCAAAGGTTGACGTCTTACTTCTAGACCAACACAATGCCCAGCTTAAGAATGTATTTTGGGAACATTCTGAGCAGACAAGAGATGAAGATCGTGAAGGCTCTCATGAAATGACTCTTCTCACGGTCACATACACAAACTTCAACCCTAGTAGGAGTAGCTCTCTGTTGGAACATTATTTTTTAACTGCTGCCTTTGGGCAGTAGTTCATCTCTAATAGTGCTATAACATTTGTGTGGTTTATAATAAATCATAGAGTCGAATCTGTCTTGTGGAAGTGAATCATGGACGATAAGCAAACACATGAAAAGACTATAAGAGGCCACAGAGATGGGATTTTTTTCAGAAGAACATTACGAGTTTCCTCTACTGCCAAAAAGACCAACGCGAAGAAGGTCAATGAAGCCAACACAAAAAGAGTTCTTTTTGAAAGAAGACTCCTTAAAAACATAACAAACCAAACCGATATTTTTTTAGTACATCATTAAACGTGGAAAGCTGGAATTTTTAGTTATAACTGACAAAATACAGGGAAAAAGAATCCGCGGGCGACAAAGGAGAGAAAATACTAGATATTTTGGTGTCGTGGCAAGGTAAGTAGTTAACAACAGAATGATACAATGAACGGTGGAAAGAGAATTATGGAAGGACAAGACGGCCTACACCAGCCGGTATGACATTTGATGATTATCATAATGAATAATATCATATTATAGTTTTTAATTATGCATACATTTACATAAACACACTTAGAGTAGCTATAGATTTAAATGTATGATTAAACTGATCTAAAAATTTCATGAGTCTAATGAATTGTTACTGTATTTTATTGTTTATAAGAAAATTACTGTTATTGATAGATCTACACTCACGAAAAACATGCATATTTATTGTTGTCAAGGGCAGTAACTTCAATGTAAATCGAGACTGCCAAGATCCGCATGCCTATATATATTATATATATTAGATGTATAATAGTCATCATTTTCGCCACATCATCATCATCATCATCATTCATTTCCGCCTAGAAAAGCACTGGCCTTCTACAAACGTGCAGCAGTTCCAGTCCTTCTGATCACACTCATTGTACCTTTTACACACTTCACTTCCTCACTTCTCTCGGTATTTTCATATTGTCCTCATTTTGTATTTTATGGAAGATCTGAACTAGATGTTCGTATATCAGAGAACATCAATACTATCTCTGCATATATTATCTCTAAAGCTATGTTTTGGATACCATATTTTCAAGTGTACACATAATGTATATCCTGACAGTGGTTTAGCATTCTTTTTTATCCATAAACTTGGATAATGTTTATTTAAACCTGCGCAGGAAGACCACATTTGGAAGCGTATATTTTTAATGTATTTTTGGTTATAAATTAAGCGAACCTTACCGTACAGCAATATAGGGCATCGATGGTACTCTGAAACCTAGCTTTACACAGAAACAATAGAATCATCCGGCGTTACATTTGCACAAGTTCCAGAAGAGCAAGAATAATAATTGGTAGTTGCTTATTTAGAATATGCATCGTACACACTTGATGTCACTATGTATTTATAATGTTGACAACTCGTTACCGTTATGATGTTGGAATATGGTTGTCTTTTCACTGGGAACTGGAACACAGGGCCATGACACAAGCAAACTACGCCTGGTTCTCCCTGGGCCGTGCTGCGGCGGCTCGTGTGGAGATATCGATCATGGGCTATATAAAGATGTGCTGGCCTGGGTCCTGTCTGTTGTAGCGAGCTGCTCACTCGCAAATCAAAGGCGGATCTCACAGAAGAAATAATCGACATACTTTCCTCCAGTTTTCACTTTCTTGTAATGATTAAGCCATCTTGTAAGAGAGTATTCTGGTCTACATCGGCATCGAGTCTTACCTGGTCACATTTGTTTACTTGTTCAATATAAAGAAGTGTCAGTAGTGTTGTGGTTAAGCATGCTGGTTTTGACAAATAGCGAACGTGGAGTCAATTCCAGGCTGGTTCTCCAGTACTGACATAATTAATAAAATAATGGATACTCAATTTTTTGTATATGAAAGGAACAGCGAGGAAAAGAACTAGCTTATTAGGCCTAACACGTGAAGTTTATTACTTTATTTTCTTGTGAAATTTTCTATTATCGTGCATATTTACCTTGATATTTAAAAAAATTAACAAACTCCTGCCACTATATAACAGCACAATAAACCTTCCAATTTTTTATGTCTCTTGTTTCCTTTAAAAATGATATAAGAAACTACAGTTTTAACAAGATTAAGAGGGTATTTTAGATTAATTTGGAACGAACCCTTCATACAACCATGAAAAGAGAAGGCGCAGTTAGTATAAAGGAGTAAATAGTTCTAAATGTTAGATAGCACTTAAAACACTGTTCTGGAACTGGGAACAACAAAATTAACTGGGTGTTTTTTTTTATCTTCTTTATTTCTGTGTGACCACCATCATTGTAATCGGACTGTGCCTGTTATTACTGAAGTCTATACCTTGATAACGCAGAAATATCTCGCTAGAGTGCAGAAACGAAGGTTTCGTGTTTCTGAATATCACTTGATATTACTTCAACAATTGTAGCATGTTATGTTTTAGAAATCTGGGGCCTAAAGATTGTTCTTTCGACTTTCAACTTTCAACGGTTCATTAGTGTGCTTACTGCTCACATTTACTGTAAGACACGCTTTCTTTATCGTTCTTCTCCGATAGCACTGGACATTTGATAGAGCTACTAGAGAATAGAAGTTACTAAAAATAGAACCTGATCGTCCCATACGCAATCAAAACCATATACCTCCTCGCTGTAGCAAATCCTGATTAATGATGAATGAGTGTAAGGCTTTACATCAGTTTGTCTATTCTTGTCTAGTGTCACTTACATTGTCTGACATATCTTGTCGCTATATTTTTCTTCCTCTTTAATAAAGTTCAGAAATTGTCTCGCTGAGCGGTGGAGTAATCTTTCCTGAACATGCTCGGACAGCGCTTATTTTACCACCGTGGATGAATGTTCTAAGACACGATATTTCGAAATAATTCACCCCTTCCTTCTACGCTGCAATGTAATAGCCGTTAAGCTCGCTGGCGGCTCTAACACTGAGTGTGGCCTTACTCTGGGTAAAGAGGACATCGCCAAATTTGTTCTTCACTCCTCAAGAGAAGGAGGATGGGTGAGGCAAGGATGTATTCAATGAGAGACTGAGGAGTCTAAAGGTGGAAAATGGGTCTGGTCGATCTAGAGTGCTAATTGGGAAAAGCAGATGTATCTACAATCAACACCTTTCAGAAACAATCAGTTTGCATATACTTCGAGAAATGATGGGCGTTCGGCGGGGCGGATATTGGGATGCCTCAACTGCAATGTAATTGATTTCCTTATTCAATTCTATAAATTTCTATATAATCATTCAGTGCTTCGTTTCTGTCTTTTCCACACTATATCTTAGAGTTACTCTTGTATTAACATGTATGGTTTCAATACGCCTTTTTTGAACCCTTTCTGCAACTGTTCGTTGTAGCAGGTCAGTCAAGGCGTGTCCATTCTCTTGTAATTGCACAGCTGCCTGTTTCAATATAAATGTTGTATTTTAGTTACAACCTTACAAATGTTGCAGCACTTTTTGGTACAAAAATGGAAGTAGTTTCATTTTGTGACATTACACATAAACGTAAGATCTCTAGCCAAATTGTAAATGTATGTATGAGAGATATGTGATGGCTTAATGCTCGTAACAAAGAGATCGAATATTGATACAGTTGAGAGTTTCGGGGGAACCAATATTCCATTTTTTAAGCACAAACTTTTCTTAAACAGCGCAGACGACGAAAAACAAAATGAAAATCAACATTCACAAAACAGAAGTCATGAATATCGCAAAAGAGAAACAGAACATCAACATATAACTATATACGGCAGACAACTAAAACAAGTAGAGGAATTTAAATAGACTAGTGACAAATGACAACTCAGAAACAGCAGCAATAGGTTCAAGATGCAATAAAGCTTGTGAAATCATTGGACAGCTATCATCACTATTGTCAAACAAGGAAATAACTCTATAGGCAAAACGGGCACTCTATAATACAATCTTCATCCCAACGTTGTGCTACCAATGCCAGTCCTGGCCTTAGATGCAAGAACAATAAGAAAAATAACCTCTACTGAGAAGAAATGAGTTAGACGAAAGACGGGAAACAGCCTGAGAGATAACATCAGAGATGCAGAACGGAGAAAAAAAGCTAGAAATAATCCCCGCCATAGAACATATAAAGAAATAACAGATAAAATGTTTTGGCCACGTGACAATGCAGAAAGATAAAAGAAAATACAACTCAACGAACCTTCAATAAACGAGAACAAAGAGGGGATGGGGAAAGGACCACGAAAAAGATAGATTGGCGAAATATTAGAAGCACAATGACACATAACAGCAGCAGTGGCGAACAGAAGAGAAAATGACCGCATATTATATCTCCCCTCGACGCTCAAAGGCAAATGGGGAAGGAAAGAAGACATTTTATAATTTTAAGATTTCGATTCTTCTAATCAACATGAATGTATATAGAAAAAGTGTGCGTATTTGATCTTTTTGGAATGACACTAATGAGTAAACCAACTAAAATATCATTAACAAAAAGCTGTGATATTCAAATACTACATTATTGGTTACTAAACTTTACCTGGCTACTCCGGTTGTTATGAGGTTTTCTCTGTCCATCTCTTTCAGCGCAAGGTAAAGTGTTTGCTTACTTGTGAATTATGTAGTTCAGTCGTTGATGTACACATTTCATTGATTTACATTATCAAATTATATACGTTTATTTGTTACTTTGGCATATAGTTTTGCAATTTTCCTTGTATTTAAATAAAAGTTTCAAGAATTTTGGAGAAAAAAAATTCATGAAATTGAATGAAGGTTTCATGGATTTGGATTACATTTCATGAATTGTCATTAGAAGAAGATATATTTAGATAATAAATATTGCTGACTGATTGCTGAATCAAAGATTTTACTTCTCTGCACTCAGAGCATGCAGTATAAAAACAAACAGGACAAATCTGAAACAAATCAAACGCTTCAAATACTTGGGCACAATAATAACATCAGATGTAAGATGCACCTCAGAAGTAAAAAGCAGAATAGCTCAAGCTAAAATAGCATTTCAGAAAATGAAAAATATCTTATGCAACAAATCTATGTCAATAGAAGTGAGAAAGAGAGTTCATCGGTGTTATATAGAACCAATTCTGACCTATGGAAGCGAATCATGGACAGTAGACAAACAAATGAAAAGACGGTTAGAGGCCACAGTGACGGGATTTCTCAGAAGAATGTTGAAAGTTCCCTGGACAGTTAAAAAGACCAATGTGGAAGTTCTCAAAGAGGCCAACACAAAAAGGGAGCTACTAAAAAACATCAGAAAGAAGCAATCAACATTTTTTGGGCACATGAGAAGAGGAAAGTTGGAATACTTGGTTACAACTGGCAAAATAAAAGGAAAAAGAAATCGCAGCGATAAAGAGAAAATACTAGATAGCTTGGTGTCATTGCATGGAAAACAGTCAACAACAGAACTGATACGATGCACTGTAGATTGAAAATTGTGGAAGAACATGATGGCCTATGCAAACAGGTATGGCTCATGATGATGATGATGACTCAGAGCAAGCCCATAGGTACTCAGTACTCTACAGCAAAGATAACCCACATTATGCGTCCAACAATTTATTATCTGGCTGATTATACGCAATTTGGATTCGTTCTTTCAGGTGATCTATACTACCTCATCGAACTTTCCTCCCGATTATCATAATCTTATAATTATTTATAATCACCGGTCTACGATCTAATTAAAGATGATAGATACACTTCAATATATATTTGGCTGATTAATCTCTAAAATTCCCACTATTTGCAGAAAGCCTTTCATCACAACAATTTATAAAGTGCCAATGGCAATAGATTCACATAAATGCATGACTTTGAGAAGTTACAAAAACAATATCTATTTGTGATTCACTAATTTATTCACGCTAGCGAAGCATGGGCGTTGGATCTTGAAAGTCGGCTCCTTGCTACCAGCTTTACCGCAGCACTGCAATTATTTGCATGTTCAGTACTTATATTTTACCGCTGCTACTTTATGTTTGTCTAATGTCATCCATTTTTCTATGTGGTAAAATGTATTTGTATTTCATCGTTTGTTGATGTTGTTCTCGTTTTCTGTAGGTGGCCGCATGTAGGCCGAAACGTCAGTATTTTGATGTGTTCATTTATTGTAAAGCTGTCACCATACATTGTAGGAGTGTATGTTACACTCCAATACTGTCTTTCTGCTACCAGCTTTACCGCAGCATAGCAATTGTTTGCATATTCCCACCTTACAATTCTTTTTACAAGTAACCTCATGAAATGACCACAGAAAGTGAAACGTCAGAGAATGACAGATATCGTGAACAGTCGTACTTCTGTTCAAAAAACAATAACAAGGAAAGAAGATGGTCAAGAATGATAGAGAGTTTTAAAAGCTGTTGTCTCTACCAATTGAAATGTACAACTACTTGAATTTATTCGTGCAATTAATATGTTTTTTGTAGCTTTGAACATTAGCGTATCGAAAAAAAGGCAACGATGGTTATGTTTGATAACACACTGTGAATAGTTTTCATTGAATACAATTATGGTGCATCATGTTACGGTCTCAACTAAAATAAATTATGGTCCATCTGTTACGATCTCAACCAAAATAAATTATGGTGTATCTAGCCACTGTCAGTAGTATGTGTGCCGTAAAATGCCACCTTTTACTATGTTAAACCCAGAAAAATGGTGCGTTTTTGTCGATATAAAAGGTATACACGGAGTTAAACTAGGCAAAATGGTGCATTTTTTGTTTATATAAAAAATATAAGATAAACATTGACTACCGTTAAGTGGGAATATAACAGCACGAATACAATGTGATCCAAACAAGAGTTTTGTACAGATACAGACAGAAACAGGGGAATTAAGACAAAGACCTATGCATATTTTAGTAGTTTATACAACAGCAATAAAAAAACAATAGCGTTATATATAAAAAAAACAAAGATATATTTCATTCTTTTATTATCTCAATATATATATCACACGGCATTCAGCGGATGTTTACATTACAATAGTTACAATACTTATCGGTGCTGATGGTGAAGCTGGTGTTGTACAGGGTGTTGATGGTGAAGGTGGTGTTATAGACGGTATTTGATGGTAAAGACGGTGTTGTAAATGGTACTGATGGGAAAGATGGTATTGTAGCAGGTGCCGACACAGAAGCTGGTATGATAGACGATACCAATGGTGAAAGAGCTGTTGTAGAAACTGAATTTATAAGTCTCCTATGGCTGGCTAAAAAACTTAGACTCGTAAATGAACGTTGATAAATGGCACAAGCATATAAAACGTAGAAGGCGATGTGCTGCCTGTATATGCTGAACCATAGCCTGGCGCCGTTTAAAGTGCTTTGAACATAATGGACACTGATGTTCACCACAAGATATTACGTTATGAGAAACCAGCTGTATAAGACCAAATAACCCTTTATTAACAATACTTAACATACCAAGTTTAAACGGTTTAGTTAGAAACAACGTACAGAAAGTTATATTCAAGGTCCAAAAAGTTAAACCAAATCGCACAATTTTAGCACCAGAATACAAAAATTTAGGCTCATAAGCAAAAAGTCGATCTCAAAACCTTAAAAATCTACTCCCATACTCATACTAGTTAGACAAATCGAACAGACAATTAGTTTCAAAGTACAAAAAGTTAGGCCAAATCGCAAACATTTTACCCCCAGAACACAATAACTGTAAGTTCATATTGAAAAAACTACCTAAAAATCCTAAAAAGCTACTCACATAGTCATAATAGTTAGACACAACGAGCCGGAAGTTATATTCAAGCTCAAAAAATCCCCCCTCTCTCTCTCTGCGTTCAGGACTCAATCAGAGTAAGGATTCCAGACTCTCATATGAAGTCAGCTGTCAGGCTAAGTGTGTTGATCGCCCCCACAGACAGAACATCACGATTAGAGTCTGTCAGATCCACTCTGACTGAACACCCGTTAATACGTTGCACTGTGTTCTGCGCCAGTGGCCCAGTGCATCCGATTTCAGCCAGCATTTTATTCGGGTTTGCTTTCCCTAGCCTTTGATTGTCCCCAATCTTCCTGCAAGGCAACAGATGATCTTTTCTGTAGGGGGATTCTGCCCTTAGATGGTCGGCCCTCCCAGGTTTACGAGCACCATCTGCCCGAGTCACTAGAGGTGACTAACACAGACATGCACACACAAAGATGTGAGATGTGACTAACACAGACACGGACACACAAATATGTGCGATGTGACTAACACAGACATATACACACAAAGATGTGAGATGTGACTAACACAGACATGCACACACAAAGATATGAGATGTGACTAATACAGACATGCACACAGCGATACGAGGCATGACTAACACTGACACACATCAAGATATATGACACATGACTAACATAATCATGCACATAAATATATAAGATATAACTGACATTGACATGCACACACATAGATATGACACATGCCTAAAATAGACATGCACACAAAGATAAGAGATATGACTAACATAGATATGCACACACAAAGATATGAGATGGGACTAACATAGATATGCACACACAAAGATAAGAGATATGACTAACATAGTTAGAGAATTTCACGCTATCTGTTACCACAGTGAGATGGCGGATTTTTTTAAAATGTAAACACGGGTTTGATAATAAATGTGTGTACACAGTTCGTTAACCATCGCTGTAGATCAAGTCTTTATTCCCTGGCTTCGTTAGCAACAATGGAAGCTAATGACCTTACTTGTGCAGCCGGTTGGTTTGGGACAAATTGTACGTTACAATGTCACTGCTATAATGGCTTAGTTTGTGACAAAACTACAGGGACATGCCCAAACAATGACAGTTGTCAGCACAAAATTTTCGGACCCCAGTGTCAGTACTTGGATTTTATTTACAAATATGCCCAAAAATCTGAACCTACTTTCCTGTTTGATGGCAACGACACCTCATGTAATCCGGACACAGATTCTACATCAGTTGAGGCAACTCTCAATCAATCTTTGCCGTGCTCCTGGTTTAGGATTTATGTGAATGACTTAAAAGATCCGGACAATTTCACGGTAAAACTGAATGGTTCTGCCTCATTTAACAATGTATCAAGGTTTGTAGTTAGTCCGCACGAGATTGATGTCTTCTGCCCTGGGGCTGGTCTGATCAACAAGTTACGGATTAAAAGGGCGATAGTTGCAAATATCTGCTCCATCTACATTGGCGGGGGTCGGAAACTGGCTCTCAAACAGATCACAAACCAGACCAACAAATTTGATGCTTGTTATACAGGAGACGGATGTGGACCAGAGGCCGCAGTTAATAGCAAAACAAAGACCAATCTCTATGACAATGGCTGCACACACACACACAATGGAGAAGTGGAACCAATTCTGTTTACTGGTATCTGAACTTTGCAACGCCCCAGAAGACTCACATCATTCGAATCTATCATCGAGCTATCTGTCCGGACAACTGTTTCAACGACACCTGTCAACAGTCGATCGGGAATCTGTACATGCAAGAGAACGTTCTATGGGACAGACTGCACTCTCAGTTCTCCGGACAACTGTTTAACGAAACCTGTGATTCCCACGTTCAGAAGAGTCTGCCGACTACAACAAGCCCAAGCATATGGGAACTTTAATGTGTTTCTGTGCTAGACATGGTTCATTTTTTGGTGTTTTTTAGTGAAGCCATGGCTCATATCTTGCTGTGTTTCTGTCCTAGACATGGCTCATATCTTAGCTTCTGTGTGCTGGCCATGGCTCATATCTTGCTGTGTTTCTGTCCTAGCCATGGCTCATATCTTAACGTGTGTGTGCTGGCCATGGCTCATATCTTTCTGTGTTTCTGTCCTAGCCATGGCTCATATCTTAGCTTGTGTGTGCTGGCCACGGCTCATATCTTGGTGTGTGTCATGTTAGTTATATCTCATATCTCGGTGTGTCCGTGTTAATTATGTCTCATATCTTTATGTGCTCAAAAAATTAGACCAAATCAAAAAATTTAAACACCAGAACACAGAAATTTAAGCTCAAATTCAAAAGTCGATCTAAAAACCCTAAAAATGTACTCCCATACTCATACTAGTTAGACACAACGAGCAGATAGTTATATCCAAAGTCCCAAAAGTTAGGCCAAATCGCAAAAATTTTACCCTCAGAACACAAAAATTTAGGCTCATATAAAAATAAATTGAGCTAAAATTCCCAAAAAGCTACTACATAGTCATAATAGTTAGAAACAATAAGCAGAAAGTTATATTCAAGCTAAAAAAAGTGACACCAAATCGCAAAATTTTAGCACCAAAACAAAAATAAATTTAGGCTCATAAGCAAAAAAGTCAATCTCAAGACCCTAAAAATCTACTCACATACTCATACTAGTTAGACACATCGAACAGATAGTTATATCCAAAGTCCAATTAGTTGGGCCAAATCGCAAACAATTTACCTCCGGAACACAAAAATGTAGGCTCATATTTAAAAAATCGACCTAAAAATCCCAAAAAGCTACTCACATAGACATAATAGTTACACACAACAAGCAGGAAGTTATATTCAAGGTCCAAAAAGTTAGGCCAAACTGCAAAATTTTAGCACCAAAACACAAATATTTAGGCTTATAATCAAAATGTTGAACTCGAACCCTAAAAATCGACACCCATAGTCATAATAGTGAAACAAAATAAGGTCAAAAAGCACCAACACATAAACACAACCGCTCATACATCTTTTCACCTCTAGCCATTAATATGGATACGCCTATGAAACTGTTACAAAAATAAAATTTACACTCTAGGCTTACCTCAAACTTTAATTTAGATACCCCCGTAGCAAAAATTTACTTAAAAATCACTTTTATTATGTTTACCCCTGACCAATTTTGAGGGATACGCCTATGAAACTGTAAAAAAAAATAAGTTAACCTCTAGGTTTATCTAAAACTTTATTGTAAACATCCCCGTAGTGAGATTTTCAATAAAAATCACTTTTATGAATTTTACCCCCTGACCAATTTTGAGGGATACGCCTATGAAACTGTAAAAAAGAAAAAAAATTAACCTCTAGGCTTACCTCAAACTTTATTTTAAACACCCCCGTAGTAAAAATTTATTTAAAAATCACTTTTATGAATTTTACCCCTGACCTCTTTTTGAGGGATACGGCTATGAAACTGTTAAAAAAAATAAAATATAACCCCTAGGCTTATATAAAACTTTATTTTAAACATCTCCATATATCAAATTCTCATTTTAAAAAACATCAAAATCTAGTAGTAAGGAAAACCGGTATACAAGCGGAAACGGTGCCCAGAAAAAAAAATGTGCAGCACCATTCAACAATATGTTCAGATACTTGTTATATAGAAATTCCTGCACTATTGGCTAACGAATACCGGTCTTCTTTACTACTAGCTTTTTGTTGTTGTTTTTTTTCAAAATGGGAATTTGATATATGCAGATGTATAAAATAGAGTTTTAGGTAAGCCTAGAGGTTATATTTTAATTTTTTAAACAGTTTCATAGGCGTATCTCTCAAAAAATGGTCAGCGGGTAAAGTTCATAATAGTTATTTTTAAACCAATTTTTGCTATGGGGGTGTCTAAAATGATGTTTGAGGTAAGCCTAGAGGTTAATTTCTTTTTTTTTTTACAGTTGTATAGGCGTATCCCTCAAAAATGGTCATGAGGTAAAAATTCATAAAAGTGATTTTTAATCAAAATCTTGCTATGGGTATGTCTAAAATAAAGTTTGAGGTAACCCTAGAGTGTAAATTTTAAATTTTATTTTTGTAACTGTTTCATAGGCGTATCCATAAAAAATGGGTGGGGATGAAAAGATGTATGAGCGGTTGTGTTTATGTGTGGGTGCTTTTTGACCTTTTTTGTTTAATTATTATGTCTATGAGTGTAGATTTTTAGGGTTCGAGTTCAACCTTTTAATTATAAGTCTAAATATTTGTGTTTTGGTGCAAAAATTTTGCGATTTGGTATAACTTTTTGGACCTTGAATATAATTTTCTGCTCGTTGTGTGTAACTATTATGACAATGTGAGTAGCTTTTTTGGGATTTTTAGGTCGACTTTTTTAATATGAGCCAAAATTGTTGCGTTCTGGGGATTAAATGAACCTAATGTAGGGATTGATGTAGCTGGGGATAAATGAATGGACTAAAGTATATAGAGCCAGTGTAGGGATGGAGGTAGTTGGGGTTTATGAATGGACTAGGGTAAATGGGGCTAATGTAGTGATTGAGGTAGTTGGGGATTATGAATTGACTAAAGTATATAATAGAAAGTATATATCTATGTATGTATTTATTATACTAAAGTTTATATTTTTGCGATCTGGCCTAACTTTTGGGACTTTGGATATAACTATCTGTTCGATGTGTCTAACTAGTACCAGTATGGGAGTACATTTTTAGGGTTTTGAGATCGACTTTTTGCTTATGAGCCTAATTTTTTTTCTTCTGGTGCAACAATTTTGCGATTTGGCCTAACTTTTTGGACCTTGAATATAACTTCCTGCTCGTTGTGTCTAACTATTATGACTATGTGAGTAGATTTGTAGGAATTTTAGGTCGACTTTTAAATATGAGCCTAAATTTGTGTGTTCTGGGGGTAACATTTTTGCGATTTGGACTAACTTTTTGGACTTTGGACATAACTATCTGTTCGATGTGTCTAACTAGTATGAGTATGGGAGTAGATTTTTAGGGTTTTGAGATCGACTTTTTGCTAATGAGCCTAAGTTTTTGTGTTCCGGTATTAAAATTGTGCTATTTGGCCTAACTTTTTGGACCTTAAATATAACTTTCTACACGGTGTGTCTAACTATTATGATTGTCATGAAAATCCTCTGGTCAGTCATTTCGTTGGTGGGTGTCTGATAGAAATCCTCTTCTCTGATTGGTTAACCTAGATGTTAGTCTAGGGTGGAATAGTGTCGTCCAACTTCTATTTACCAGATTATATTTAAACTAGTCGCAAGTGAGACTTCGTGTTATAAGCATTATTGATTCAAGGAAGCTTATTTTCATAGTAATGTTCAACTTAGCGACCTGTGTTCTGTGTATATTTTACGCTGTAAGCTGAATATTTTTTTCTGTTTTTATCTTATCTCATTATGATGCGGTAGGTTTATCAATAAAATTATATTCAATTGTATTAATGGTAAGGTGTATAAAGTAGGTATGTTAAGCCTTGTTGAGTGTATTATTCCTTTGTTTTTTTCTCATATGTTTATATTACTGTTTGCTTAACAAGTAGATATTTTTAGTCTTGCTGTGATTGTTATTCAATGATATTAATGTGTTTAAACTTGGTATGTTAAGTGTTGTTGATAAAGAGTTATTTGATCTTCTACAGCTGGTTTCTCATAATGTAACATCTTGTGATGAACATCAGTGTCCATTATGTTCAAAGCACTTTAAACGGCGCCAAGCTATGGTTCAGCATGTACGGGCATCACATCGCCTTATACGCCTTATATGTTTTATATGTTTGTGTCATTTGCCAACGTTCATATACGAGTCGAAGTTCTTTAGCTAGCTATAGGAGACTTAAAAATTCAGTTTCTACAACAGCTCTTTCACCATTGGTACCGTCTATCATACCAGCTTCATATCGGCACCTGCTACAATACCATCTTTACCATCAGTACCGTCTACAACACCACCTTCACCATCAACACCCTGTACAACACCAGCTTCACCATCAGCACCGATAATAAGTATTGTAACAATTATAATGTTATATAACATCCGCTGAATGCTGTGTTATATATCTATTGAGGTAATAAAAGAATGAAATATATCTTTGTTATTTATATATAACGCTATTGTTTTTTTTCTTATTGCTGTTGTATAAACTACTAAAATATACATAGGTCTTTGTCTTAACTCCTTAGGTTCTTCCTGTATCTGTACAAAACTCTTGTTTGGATCACATTGTATTCGTGCTGTAATATTCTCACTTAACGGTAGTCAAAACGCATTCTTTTGCCAACTTTAACCGTGTGTATACTTTATACATAGACAAAAACGCAGCATATTTCTGTGTTTAACGCAGTAAGAGGCATTTTACGGCACATATACTACAACTGCCTCAGGTAATTGTTTTCCTCCCCCCCCAAATTAATAAATCACAATTGAACATTCTCACTGTTAACCCTCATTTATCCATGCCTCCATTATCTCCAAATATTTTAGCAACATCTTTATCATCTTAAAAGCCCCACCATCATAAACAAATGCTCTAGTACCTTCATTATCAACATCTACCCAACTCTATCATTATTACCAAAATAAGAGATACACTATTAATTCCTTAACTCCAGGTTCACAGCCCCTTTAATATCCACATCTTGTCTAGTCCACCCATGGACAGCAGCTACGCCAATCCCTACATTAGCTACATTTATCCTGGTCCATTCATTAATCCCCAACTACATCCATCTCTGCACTGGCTCTATATACTGTAGTCCATTCATAATCCCCAACTACCTCAATCACTACATTAGCCCCATTTACCCTAGTCCATTCATAATCCCCAACTACCTCAATCACTACATTAGCCCCATTTACCCTAGTCCATTCATAATCCCCAACTACCTCCATCTCTACACTGACTCTATATACTTTAGTCCATACATTAATCCCCAGCTACATCAATCTCTACATTAGGTTCATTTACCTTAATCCGTTCATTAATCACCGGCTACCTTAATCCCTACACTGGCTCTATATACTTTAGTCAATTCATAATCCCCAAATACCTCAATCACTATATTATCCCCATTTACCCTAGTCCATTCATAAACCCCAACTACCTCCATCCCTACACTAGCTCTATATACTTTAGTCCATTTATTAATCCCCAGCTACATCAATCCCTACATTAGCTCCATTTACCCTAATCCATTCATTAATCCCCAAATACCTCAATCCTTACATTAGCTCCGTTAACCCTAATCCATTCATTAATCCCCAGCTACCTCAATTCCTACATTAGCTCCGTTTACCCTAATCCATACATTAACCCCAACTACCTCAATACCTACATTAACTCCATTTACCCTGATCATTCATTAATCCCTAGCTACCTCAATCCCTACATTAACTCCATTTACCCTAATTAATTCATTAATCCCCAGCTACCTCAATCCCTACATTAACTCCATTTACCCTGATCATTCATTAATCCCTAGCTACCTCAATCCCTACATTAGTTCCATTTACCCTAATCCATTCATTAATCCCCAGCTACCTCAATCCCTACATTAGCTCCATTTACCCTAATCCATTCATTAATCCCCAACTACCTCAATCCCTACATTAGTTCCATTTACTCTAATCCACTAATTAATACCCAGCTACCTCAATTCCTACATTAGCTCCGTTAACCCGAATCCATTCATTAATCCCCAGCTACCTCAATCCCTACATTAGCTCCGTTAACCCGAATCCATTCATTAATCCCCAACTACCTCAATCCTTAAATTTTGTTAATTCACCCTAGTATACTCAATATCCTTTACTACCCGAATCCCACTATTATTTTACCTCTACTTACCTTAATTACACTACTGCTTCCATCAACCGCGACAGCTCAGGTGTTAGTAAACTGATTACTAAGGACATGAGGTCGGGTTTGATTCTGATTGACAGCTCCAGGTTTACCTAACCTTAAATGTGTACCATACTTTCCTGGGAAAGAGAGACATTTTCACACCGACAACATTGTCCCAAAACAATGTAATAAAAACCTGTTTAAACAAAATCTACATTAACATATTCCCTATAACTCACAACGTAGTTTAGCATGGTTCTTTGTTTCTTCTTTATTTCTCCCATTTACCACTGTTTCATAATTAACTCCAGATACCCTACCCAAGAAGTATCCATAATCCCATCAGAAATCTACACCAGTCCAAATTAAACCCCAGTCTAATCCAGCCCAAAATAAACCCCAGTTTAATCCAGCCCAACATAAACCCCAGTCTAATCCAGCCCAACATAAACCCCAGTCTAATCCAGCCCAACATAAACCCCAGTCTAATCTTGCCCAACATAAATCCCAATTTACACCAGCCCAACATAAACCCCAGTCTAATCCGGTCCAACACAAACTCCAGTCTAATCCAGCCCAACATAAACCCGAGTCTAATCCAGCCCAACATAAATCCCAATCTACATAAGCGTAACATAAACCCCAGTCTAATCCAGTCCAACATAAACCCCAGTCTAATCCAGCCCAACATAAACCCCAATCTACACCAGCCCAACATAAACTTCAGTCTAATCCAGCCCAACATAAACCCCAGTCTAATCCAGCCCAACATAAACCCCAATCTACACCAGCCCAACATAAACTCCAGTCTAATCCAGCCCATCATAAACCCCTGCCTAATCCAGCCCAACATAAACCCCAGTCTAATCCAGCCCAACATAAACCCCAATCTACACCAGCCCAACATAAACCCCAGTCTAATCCAGCCCAACTTAAATCCCAATCTACACCAGCCCAACATAAACCCCAATCTACACCAGCCCAACATAAACCCCAGTCTAATCCAGCCCAACATAAACCCCAATCTACACCAGCCCAACATAAACCCCAGTCTAATCCAGCCCAACATAAACCCCAATCTACACCAGCCCAACATAAACCCCAGTCTAATCCTGCCCAACATAAACCCCAGTCTAATCTAGCCCAACATAAACCCCAATCTACACCAGCCCAACATAAACCCCAGTCTAATCCAGCCCAACATAAACCCGAGTCTAATCCAGCCCAACATAAATCCCAATCTACATAAGCGTAACATAAACCCCAGTCTAATCCAGTCCAACATAAACCCCAGCCTAATCCAGCCCAACATAAACCCCAATCTACACCAGCCCAACATAAACTTCAGTCTAATCCAGCCCAACATAAACCCCAGTCTAATCCAGCCCAACATAAACCCCAATCTACACCAGCCCAACATAAACTCCAGTCTAATCCAGCCCATCATAAACCCCTGCCTAATCCAGCCCAACATAAACCCCAGTCTAATCCAGCCCAACATAAACCCCAATCTACACCAGCCCAACATAAACCCCAGTCTAATCCAGCCCAACATAAATCCCAATCTACACCAGCCCAACATAAACCCCAATCTACACCAGCCCAACATAAACCCCAGTCTAATCCAGCCCAACATAAACCCCAATCTACACCAGCCCAACATAAACCCCAGTCTAATCCAGCCCAACATAAACCCCAATCTACACCAGCCCAACATAAACCCCAGTCTAATCCTGCCCAACATAAACCCCAGTCTAATCTAGCCCAACATAAACCCCAATCTACACCAGCCCAACATAAACCCCAGTCTAATCCAGCCCAACATAAACCCCAGTCTAATCTAGCCCAACATAAATCCCAATCTACACCAGCCCAACATAAACCCCAGTCTAATCCAGCCCAACTTAAACCCCAATCTACACCAGCCCAACATAAACCTCAGTCTAATCCAGCCCAACATAAATCCCAATCTACACCAGCCCAACATAAATCCCAATCTACACCAGCCCAACATAAATCTCAATCTACACCAGCCCAATATAAACCCCAGTCTAATCCAGCCCAACATAAATCCCAATCTACACCAGCCTAACACAAATTCCATTCTAATCCAGCCCAATCTACACCAGCTCAACATAAACCCTAGTCTAATCCAGCCCAACATAAATCCCAATCTACACCAGCCCAACATAAACCCCAGTCTAATCCAGCCCAACATAAACCCCAGTCTAATCCAGCCCAACATAAAGCCCAATCTACAGCAGCCCAACCTAAACCCCAGTCTAATCCAGCCCAACATAAATCCCAATCTACACCAGCCAAACATAAATCCCAATCTACACCAGCCCAACATAAACCCCAGTCTAATCTAGCCCAACATAAACCCCAGTCTAATCTAGCCCAACATAAACCCCAGTCTAATCCAGCCCAACATAAACCCCAGTCTAATCTAGCCCAACCTAAACCCCAGTCTAATCCAGCCCAACATAAATCCCAATCTACACCAGCCCCATCATAAATCTCACTATACTCAAGTCCAATCATAGATCCCAATCTACTTCACTCCAAAAATAAATTCAGTTCTACATAAGCCCCACCCGCCGTAAAATCCATCTACTCCAACCCCAGCATAACCCATCTACTCCAACCCACCATAACCTATCTATCACAACACTACCATAACCCAACTACCACAACGCCACCATAACCCATCTACCACAACACTACCATAACCCATCTACCACAACGCCACCATAACCCATCTACCACAATACCACCATAACCCATCTACCACAACCCCCACCATAACCCATCTACTCCAACCCCATCATAATCAATCTATCACAACACCACCATAACCCATCTACCATAACACCACCATAACCCATCTACCACAACACCACTATAATCCATGTGCCACAACACCACCATAACCCACCTACCACAAGCCCACCATAACCCATCTACCATAACCTGACCATAACCCATCTACCACAACACCACACAAAATCGCCATTCATCTAAAAGCCACCAAAAACGCCCATCTACCCTAGTTTCACAATTAATCCCCACTTACCCCCAGCCCCACCACAAATAGCCATTTACCCCAGCCTGGCCGCTACCTTGCCCTATTAGATTTTGGCGAGTTTATCGATCTGCCGTTGGAACTGGATCAATGCCAGACCGTGTAGCATACCCTTCCATCGGCAAGTGCCCAGGACCCTTCCAGGGAAATAATCCAGATCAGTGTACAAGCTAAAACACATCGCAGATTACCAACAACCAACATCTCATGTTTAATTTAAACGAAAAAAAAACAGAACTATTTAAATACGAGAAGTGATGTTTACTTGTCGATCTTGTCTTTTAACTTCAAGCAGCCTCTTGCTTACTTTTGCCTCTTCAGCGCTGTGTAAAACGGTTTCGTTTCTTAAAACGATGAATAAAACGATGACAATGGTAAAGCTTTAGGAGGTGAATGTGATTGATGGTAAACTGATAACAGGGGTAATTTTGAAGTCATCGTTTAAGGGTTAATTGTGGTAACCATGGTCATCATCATCATCATCATCATCATCAAGTACAGAGGCCTGCTGGCGTAGGTCATCATGTTTCTCCACAACTTTCGATAACAACAATTATTTATCATTTCTGTTGTTGATCTTCTGCCAAGCCACTCTCTTAAGCTGTCTGGTATTTTTTCTCTTTGCTTCCCTCTATCTCTTCGTCCCTCAATTTTTCCAGTTGTTACAATATATACCAGTTGTTCTCTTCTCATTACATGGCCAAAAAATGATGATTGTTTCTTCCAAATATTGGAAATTAGCTCTCTTTTTGCTTTGACCTCTCTCAGAACCTCTTCATTACTCTTCTTAGCTGTCCATGGTATTCTCAACATTCTTCTGTAAAACCACATTTCTACAGCCTGCAGTGATAATGTAGGTTTGCTTCTTATTAATGTTAAATTACGTGCTACCGCTTGAAGTCTGTCATATAAATACGTCATGACCACCTGCACGTGGGCCTGCATGCACTGTTACGAAAAGTAGACAGACAAACATATTTGTTAACATGTCAGCACTTGTCAGCTGTTGATATCGGTTTGATTATGTTCTCGTCTGTCAGAAAGTTCTTCAATGGTTTCACACTTTTGAATTATCTGCTCAATTTCGTGTAGAGAAGAAATGAAAGTGCTTCAATGGTTTCACACTTTTGAATTATCTGCTCAATTTCGTGTAGAGAAGAAATGAAAGTGCTTCAATGGTTCCACACTTTTGAATTATCTGCTCAATTTCGTGTAGAGAAGAAATGAAAGTACTTCAATGGTTTCACACTTTTGAATTATCTGCTCAATTTCGTGTAGAGAAGAAATGAAAGTACTTCAATGGTTTCACACTTTTGAATTATCTGCTCAATTTCGTGTAGAGAAGAAATGAAAGTACTTCAATGGTTTCACACTTTTGAATTATCTGCTCAATTTCGTGTAGAGAAGAAATGAAAGTACTTCAATGGTTTCACACTTTTGAATTATCTGCTCAATTTCGTGTAGAGAAGAAATAGAAGTAGATATCTTTATTCAGAACGGAATACAATACTAGAGAAAACAAGGACTTCAGCTACTTAGAAATAATTTATTCAATGGGAAATTGAGGTAGAGACAACAGTTGTTGCAGAACAAGTAAGGTTATTATAGCTGGCTTCAGATATCACAGCAAAAAAAAAAAAATACTTTTTTTTCGATTTATTCGAGTGAATTGGAGTTTGGAATGAATGTGGGCACTCTCTTTTTGGTTTTGTCATTTGAAATTGTCTGTCCATGCAGCCGATTTGGCTCGAACTGAAATTCGACCTTGTTAATGGCTGAAAGTCGTGCTGCTTTTTGCAGACTAACTTGCAATCACTTAAACCGTTTCGGTGGCTTTATGGTTTTAAAAATGGGTTTTAAATGTGTGGTTTAAACGTGTGTTTTAAATGTGTGGTTTAAACGTGTGTTTTAAATGTGTGTTTTAAATGTGTGGTTTAAACGTGTGTTTTAAATGTGTGTTTTAAACGTGTGTTTTAAATGTGGGGTTTAAACGTGAGTTTTAAATGTGTGGTTTAAATGTGTGGTTTACACGTGTGTTTTAAATGTGTGGTTTAAACGTGTGTTTTAAATGTGTGGTTTAAACGTGTGTTTTAAATGTGTGGTTTAAACGTGTGTTTTAAATGTGTGGTTTAAACGTGTGTTTTAAATGTATGGCTTAAACGTGTGTTTTAAATGTGTGGTTTAAACGTGTGTTTTAGATGTGTGGTTTAAACGTGTGTTTTTAATGTGTGGTTTAAACGTGTGTTTTAAATGTGTGGTTTAAACGTGTGTTATAAATGTGGGTTTAAACGTGTGTTTTAAATGTGTGGTTTAAACGTGTGGTTTAAATGTGTGGTTTAAACGTGTGTTTTTAATGTGTGGTTTAAACGTGTGTTTTAAATGTGTGATTTAAACGTGTGTTTTAAATGTGTGTTTTAAACGTGTGTTTTAAATGTGTGTTTTAAACGTGTGTTTTAAACGTGTGTTTTAAATGTGTGGTTTAAACGTGTGTTTTAAATGTGTGTTTTAGATGTGTGTTTTAAACGTGTGTTTTAAATGTGTGTTTTAAACGTGTGTTTTAAATGTGTGTTTTAAACGTGTGTTTTAAACGTGTGTTTTAGATGTGTGGTTTAAACGTGTGTTTTAAATGTGTGGTTTAAACGTGTGTTATAAATGTGTGGTTTAAACGTGTGTTTTAAATGTGTGGTTTAAACGCGTGTTTTAAAAGTGTGTTTTAAACGTGTGTTTTAAACGTGTGTTCTCGAGGAAAATGAAATAAAGAAGTGACTAGGGACTCTCTATTCGATGGAAGTCGTTTGCATTTGTCGCCTGTGCGCTGAGATTAGGGCTGCGTGGTGGTCGACCATGTCAATAGTATTTTCCACCACGCCATGACGGGAGCTGTGACATGGGTGTAGCAGATATGGGGAATTGCCGACTACAATGATACTGATACCATGAACTGAACAAATGCAATATCACATAAAGGGATAATTAAATAACACAATTTTTAACCATCAACTCTTTTTTAACTGCAAATTTCTAACAGAATAGTCCAGAAAAAAAAGAAAGATAAATTGTGGCTATGGAAATGAAATAGTAAAGAATCTTGATCGTGACGAGAATAGACATAATTAGAAATAAATATATAAGTTAAAAAATTCACTATTAAACGATCAGATTCAACAACACAAACACGATGTCCTCCTTTGACACAAGTGGCATCAGCACTCACGATCGGTGGGAAAAGCTGTGATGGAAGACAATGTAGCCGATAGGTAGATTAAAGAAAAGATATCAAGATATGCATTATACATTAAACACATCACATAGCAATTGTACTATAAAGGACAAGAAGTAGGGTTCGATCCTAATCGACGGCTTTCGGGTTCACCCAGCCTGAAATCGGTACCGGATTTTTTCTGGGAAAGTAAAGCGGCACGGGCGTAATACCGGCCACATTACCCCAAAAAATCATATGCCAAAGGTCTATAAAAATGATGGTCCCTAACACCATATTCCACTAGGCGTGGCTCGGCTCTTTACTTACTCTTTACATCACATAGCATTAATCCGACAATCCACAATCTCTCAACATTGAAAGGCATCCTATTTTATGAGCGGAATGCATCTGTAATTGGAATAATGTTCTACTTTTGCAAGATTTATCTTTAGAACAATTGGATGACATTACCATTAATGGATTAAATATGTCATTATGGTTTCAGATTCTTGGACTTTGTGTCTCGTTCAATAGATAGGGACTCTCCTATATAATACGGGTTGTAGGTGATATTTAGGACATTTGAATCTACAATAAAGATAAAGGATAAGGTGGTCACATATCAAATCATAAGAAAAGGTGTTTACATAATACCACCCAGAATAGATCGCAGAATTTGAAGATGAAAATACCAGTCCCTTTATTGCTGTTTTAATCTAATGTTTGAGATAAGTACTAAATTCTAGAACAGATTATACTCAGGAAACAAGCATATGACCTGTACATCTCAAACACAGCGCTACAAATAAAAGAAGGCACTGCCAAAAAATTTAATGAAATGGTTGAAGAAATAGAGTGATTGGTGCCTACTGAGGTGTTTTCCTGGTGGCAAAGTATTTTTGTTCAATTTCCCGCCTACCCTGTTCTTCTAGATGTTCTTGTGTCTGCAGGTGATTGAGTTTTAAGGAAGGATTTATGTTCTCACTGGGAATTTGATTGCTAGTTTTATATTGTCTGTGGTTGGTTGAGGGGGGGGGGGGAATTCCAGGGATTCACCATTATAGATTCTTACTGGAAATATTTTGTTTCTTCTGTGTGATGTGCGATTTATTTAGTTGGCCTGCTTTCTTTTAATTGTTTGTTTGGTGCGGGTTTTCAGTTTTCGTTAGATATATTTTGTGAATTACGTGCATAGGAGTTGACACAAAGGTGTGGGAGAAAGTAGAACTGATAGAGAGAGTTGTAGGAAGGAGGTAATTTGATGATGAGGTAGTTGAAATAGACAGACTGGATAGAAATATGCTTTGGTGGATGGATGGATAATGGATGGATGGATGGATGGATGGATGGATGGATGGATGGATGGATGGATGGATGGATGGATGGATGGATGGATGGATAGTTGAATGAATGAAGTGGTCTGTGGGTCGGTTGGTGAATGGATGGATGAGTGTTGTAAAGAATAAATAGACAAACAGTCTATCAATCAAAATAGATACAATGAGACTGACAGGCAGTGTAACTCGGATGAGAGAATGAGCCGGTTGACAGTTAGGTTGATAGGCAGAGCTATAGTTAAGTAAAAAAAAATAATTAGTTTGATAAATATGATAGTCACGTATTGAAAGATAGATGAACAGGTAATGAGACAGATAAGTAGATAGATATACAAATGTTTGTGTCCTAAATATTTAGGGGCATGACTTTATATCATAAAGGTATTGCAATTAATGTAAGTTGATTTAATTATATTTATCTACATGCCAATATTTTGACAGTTACTAACAATAGAAGATTTTACATATTCTTCAATCAAGTGCCAGAATAATCACTTTTTTTTCATTTCATTGATTGCTTGCGCTCATCCGATGACTTAAGGTACACACTTCTCTTCGTTATCAGCCCTTAAACGTACGTTTAGCGTGTACCAATGAGTTTTATTGTGGTTGACAGTAAAAAGTAAAAGTAAAGAGCCCCGTCAAGCCAAGTGGCGGATAGAGAATATGGTGTTAGTGACCATAATTTTTTTAGACCTTCGGCACATTATTTTTTGGGGTAATGTGGTAGGTATTACGCCCGTGCCGCTTTACTTTCCCAAAAAAAAAATCCGGTACCCATTTAAGGCTGGGTGAACCCGGAAGCCGTCGGTTGGGATCGAACCCTACCTCTTGTCCTTTGTAGTCCAGTTCACTAACCATTGAGCTATTGCGGCTCCCTGTAGTTGAGAGTAGAACTGTGATAATTGTGTATTTTCGCCCAACACATCCGACTTCAGGATAGCATTTTTTAATACTGATTTTCCTTTCCCTCTCGATCGCTACTCACTTCACCAGGCTAGATGGATTAGTCTGTTACTAGAGGCACTGTGAAGAGATGGAGTAAAGTCTTAATAGTTCTTGTTCACCGGTCCTGGCTCACGCTCTCAGGTGTGATTGACTTACAACGTCAATGATGTTGCTGTCATGCGCATTGACTTCCCTTCATTTAATTGAAACACACACAAATAACTTGTACAATGAACGCAAATGTGAAAACTGTTTATTGTAGCTTTGTCATCATTTGGCATTGTTTGTAGAACATTTGTTACAATTTGAGAGGGTACCTCATTAAAAATAGCTTCTGTTTCTCATATGAACACATCAAACTAATGTCCAATACGAAATAGCACATACAAGAACTGCAAATATACATATAAATATTATAACAAACATATAACTGACTTATAAAAACATTAAATATGAACACTGTAAGTTTGAAATTGTATGTTAATGCTTACAACATAAGTAGGTCATACAAATAAAGCATGTTTTTTTTCTTTCGTATTAAAATTGTGAATTATGACCTATATTCTCCCCTTCCCCAACTATTTATATGTCATATACATATAACCTTTTTTATGACCCACATTATTCCCCCTCCCCCAACTCTATATATCATATACATTTAACCTTTTGTATGATCCACATTCTCCCCCTCCCACCCCAACTCTAAATGTCATATATATTTAACCCACATTCCCCCCTCACCCAACTTTATATCATTAACAGTTAAACTTTTTTTATGACCAACATTCTTCCCCTCCCTCCCCGAACTCTTTATGCCATATACATTTAACCTTCTTTACGACCAATATTATCCCCCCTCCCCCATCTATATATGTCTCATATATAATTTAACCTTTTTTTATGACCGACATTCTTCCTCCCTTCCCAACTCTATGTGTCATATACATTTAACCTTTCTTAAGACTCAAATTCTTCACCCTCCCCCAACTCTATATGTCATATAGATTTAGCCTTTTTTATAATCCATATTCTCCAACTCCCTCCCCGAAATATATATGTCATATACATTTAACCTTTTTATGAACTACATTCTCCCCTCCCTACGCCAACTCTATATGTCATATACATTTAACCCTTTTTATGACCCACATTTTCCCCATGCCCCAAATCTATATGTCATATACATTTAACTTTTTTATGAACCAAATCCCCCCCTCTCCCAACTCTACATGTCATATACATTTCACCTTTTTTAAGACCTACATCCTCCTTATCCCACCCCCTACTCTATATGTCATATACATTTAACCTTTATTATGAGCCACATTCTTCCTCTCCCACCCCAAACTTTATATGTCGGATACATTTAACTTTTGTATGACCCACATTCTCCTCCCTTCCCCCAACTCTATATGTCATATATATTTAGCCTTTTTTAATTACCCAAATTCTCCCCCTCCCTCACCTAACTCTATATGTCATATACATTTAACCTTTTTATGACCCACATTCTCCCCCCTCCCTCCCCAACTTTATATACGTCATATACATTTAACCTTTTTATGAATCACATTCTCCCCTCTCCCTCTCCCATCTCTATATGTCATATACATTTAACCTTTTTATGACTCACATTCTCCCCTCTCCCTCTCCCATCTCTATATGTCATATACATTTAACCTTTTTTATGACTCACATTCTCCCCTCTCCCTCTCCCATCTCTATATGTCATATACATTTAACCTTTTTTATGACTCACATTCTCCCCCTCCCTCCCCCAACTTTATATATGTCATATACATTTAACCTTTTTTATGACCACATTCTCCCCCTCCCTCCCCCAACTTTATATATGTCATATACATTTAACCTTTTTTATGACCACATTCTCCCACTCACTCCCCCAACTCTATATGTCATATACATTTAAACTTGTATATGACCCACATTCTCCCATTTCCTCCAACTATATTTGTCATATATATTTAATCTTTGTTATGACCCACATTATTCCCCTCCCAATCCCCACATTTATATGTCATATACATTTAACCTTTTTTATGACCCAAATTCTCCCCCTCCCCAAACTCTATATGTCATATACATTTAACCATTTTTTATGAGCCACATTCTACCCCTCCCCCTTCCCCAACTTTATATGTCATATACATTTAACTTTTTTTATGACCCATAGTCCCCCCTCCCAGGTTCTATATGTCATACACATTTAACCCTTTCTTATGACCAACATTCTACACCCACCTCCCCCAACTCTATATGTCATACACATTTAACCTTTTTTTTATGACCCACATTCTACCCCGTCTCACCTCCCCCAACTCTATATGTTATATACATTTAACTCTTTATAAGACCAACATTCTCCCCACCACCCCAACTCTATATGTCATGTACAATTAACCATGTTTAAAGACCCACAATCTCCCCACTCCCCCAACTCTATATGACATACATTTAACCCTTTTCTATGACCCACATTCTCCCCCCTCACCCAACTCTATATGTCGTATACAGTTAACCCTCTTTTATGATCTACATTCTCCCCCTCCCCCAACTCTACATGTCATATACATTTAACCCGTTTCTATGACCCACATTCTCCCCCCTCATCCAACTCTATATGTCGTATACAGTTAACCCTCTTTTATGATCTACATTCTCCCTCCTCCTCCAACTCTATATGTCATATACATTTAACCCTTTTTATGACCCACTTGTCTCCCCATTTCCCCATCTAATGTTATTACTTAAAATATTACTAGTATAAAGGTAAAAGGTAGTTGCGAGGCGCTACACCTTCCAGCGCGCCCCTCTCCCCCTTCCCTGTTTTCACAAATCCCATCCCTCCCCCCACCCCAGCATATAGACTTTCAGGTATTGGCTCAGACTATAAAGATTAGGGACCAAATTTTGGTTGGTCTGGCGCTATAATTAATAGGAAAGACATTATAGGAACTATTTACTTACTTATAATAATGTAATTTAAATGTAAAATGTGAAAATCATATTCCAGAAATCCGGGGTGCTGTAAACAAAATTTTGCTAGAACAAACACGCAAAAATACTGAGTTATTTTTGATTGTATTGCGAACAGAAGTAAAAAAAAAATTAAGTGTATAAATATTATATTAATCTTGAATTCTAGTAGTTCACAGCCCTGATTCACCATCATCATTGAGTGCCGTCCCCGCATAGAAGGTTGACTACCATGGAGCGCCGTTCCGCTCTGTTTCTTGCTTTGATGGTGCAGATTGTCATAGGCTGACTTGTCCATATTTTGATGTTGCTCGTCCAAGTTAGTCTTGGTCTGCCTCTGCCTCTTTTAACTTGTATTTTTCCCCGATTAAATATTACTTTTAGTAGGCTGTTGTATCTTTTAACATGTCACAAAAATTTCATTTGTCTTGTTCGAATTGTGTTTAGTAGCACTCTTTTCATTTTTAGTTGTTTTAAAACTTCATCATTTGTTTTCTTTTCTTTCCATCCAATTCTATCTATTCTTCTATAAATCCACATTTCAAAGGCTTCAATTTTATATATACTTTATAATACACAAACGTGTATCTTACACGTGTATTCTTGATGAATTCAGTTTTGAGTGTTGAATCAACACCATTGCTGTGAATTGATTTCATTAAGAGTGTTGATCATTACTGTAAAGAGCAATCTCGGTTAAATTAGTTGTAAAAATAATAATAAATAATATTTTTTTTTAATGTATTATTTTTTACAATAATACATTTCATTATACCACACATTCGGCCACTGTTCCGCATGACTTTCATGTGGTTTTCTGTTCCTTGTAAAGAACATTATATTTCTTGTTACTGTATTTGAAAAATGCACAACGGCCAGGAAGACCAGGGTCTCGACATCTCCAAATGTTACATCTTGATAGCCTTTTGCCCATCAAAGACCATAATTCTTCGTCATAATTCTTGGTTATTTTTGGTTCGTAGATGGACTAATAAGAGTCTTGAAATATCCGCTGTAGTGACGATATGAATGTGTTGAATGTTGTTGACCAGTCAGGGATAATGATGATGTTTAACCTGAAGTTTGGTCACTTTATTGGTTTTTCCTTTATACATCAATGGCAATGACCGACGTCTTGCTGTGCCAGATCGATGGATTGGTGTAAATAAGGGGTTACTTCAAAAGCAGATGGCGGTGTGCTCTAGTGTTTAGTTTCTCGTGGTAAGGCGCTATACTGAGGAGTAAGGGTTCGATCCTGCTTCTGACCATCTATTGTTCTTTGTTATTTTTTTTCTATTGTTCATTGTTTGTGATTTTATTCCGAGTGCTGTAAACCTATCTCTTCCCCTGAATCTTTTTTTTTTTATTTTACTGCAGCCTTATTTAAAGATTTATAAGTTTAAATAATGTGTAACTTTAATTACCTTAAATCTATACATAAAATACACCCAAAAGTGTCTGTGTCATCTAAAGTTAATAATAAAAGACCCACTTTGTCATTTTGTAAATTCATTTGTCTTTTTGGCTTATTATCATCTTTATATTGCAGAGGTTCATCTCATTAAAAAAATCAATCACAAAATAAACATATATTCTTTATATCTTTATATTCATTACAATAAGCATATTTAAAGCTTAATAATTGACAAATGCAAGAACAACGTAAAGCAATACTGCTTGCTAAAATACATATTCTTATTTCAAATTGACGATGTAGCACACAAAACGTAGCAACATATTATAGTCTTTATACAAGTCAAATAATGATCCTTGACCTAGAAGTTCGATAAGTTAACCTGGTTTTATATTCCCATTTAACAGTTTACTGGGTCATATCAGGTGAATAAATAGGGAGACTAAAAGAGGGCAAGAAAAAGAAAGAAAGAGAGAGAGAACAAGAAAAAGGAATAGATGGCGATTTAAGACGAGAGAAAAAAATTTGCATTTATGTGTGTGTGTGTGTGAGTGTGAGAGAGAGAGAGAGAGAGAGAGAGAGAGAGAAAGATAGAAAGAAAGAAAGAAAGAGCGATAGGAAAATAAAAACTTGTAAATCATACAAAGACAGACAGAAGAGAACAGGGTAGGAATAAAGTTAAAAATTCAATAAAGGAGACAGTGTTTGACAGTGACAATTTCATCTTATTGTTACCACTAATTTTATGTTGTTGTTACCACTAATTTTATGTTGTTGTTACCACTAATTTCATCTTGTTGTTACCACTAATTTTATGTTGTTGTTACCACTAATTTCATCTTGTTGTTACCACTAATTTTATGTTGTTTTTTCCACTAATTTTATGTTGTTGTTACCACTAATTTCATCTTGTTGTTACCACTAATTTTATGTTGTTTTTACCACTAATTTTATGTTGTTGTTACCACTAATTTCATCTTGTTGTTACCACTAATTTTATGTTGTTGTTACCACTAATTTCATCTTGTTGTTACCACTAATTTTATGTTGTTTTTACCACTAATTTTATGTTGTTGTTACCACTAATTTCATCTTGTTGTTACCACTAATTTTATGTTGTTGTTACCACTAATTTCATCTTGTTGTTACCACTAATTTTATGTTGTTGTTACCACTAATTTTATGTTGTTGTTACCACTAATTTTATGTTGTTGTTACCACTAATTTTGTTGTTACCACTAATTTTATGTTGTTGTTACCACAAATTTTATGTTGTTGTTACCACTAATTTTATGTTGTTGTTGTTACCACTAATTTTATGTTGTTGTTACCACTAATTTTATGTTGTTGTTACCACTAATTTTATGTTGTTGTTACCACAAATTTTATGTTGTTGTTACCACTAATTTTATGTTGTTGTTGTTACCACTAATTTTATGTTGTTGTTACCACTGATTTCATCATCTTCTTAGTACAGTCTGTGTATGTAAATATTATGACTATTAGCTTGAACAATCTAGATTAGTACGAACTTGGAATAGTTGCTGCTTCTAGGGAGATTCATCTCGTTAACCTTTATTATCTCCCTTGTTGGGTTACTACTCTTTTAAGTATCTTACAAGCTGTAACCATCATCATCATGTGCCATACCGGTTGGCAACGGTGTTTTGTCTTTCTTTAATTTTCTATCCACATTACATTGTATCAATTCTATTACTGACTATTTTCCTTCACCTAGTATTTTCTCTCTTTTTGTCGTCCGCGATCTCTTTTCTCCTGAATTTTTCCAGTTGTAACCAAGTATTCCAACTTTCCTCTTTTCAAGATGTGCCCGAAAAATATCGATTCCCTCTTTCTGATGTTTTTATGAGTTCCCTTTTGGTGCTGGCCTCTTTGAGAATTTCCACGTTGGTCTTTTTTGCTGTTAGGGAACTCCCAATATTCTTATGAGAAATCCCATATCCGTGGCCTCTAATCGTTTTTTTTCATTTCTTTGTCTCCTGTCTGTGATTCGCTTCCATAGGTCAGAATTGGCTCTATCTATATAGCACCGATGAACTCATTTTCACTTCTATTGACATAGATTTGTTGAATAAGACGTTTTTCATTTTCTGAAATGCTAATTTGGCCTGAGCTATTCTGCATTTTATTTCTGTGCTGCATCTTCTGTCTGATATTATTTTTGTTCCCAAATATTTGACGCTTGCACTTTTTTTCAGATTTGTCTTGTTTATGTTCTATGTTGCATGATGGTGATGATTGTCTCTTCCATATCGTCATTACTTTTGTTTGTTTCAATTCCGGCTGTATTTATTGGCTTGAATAAGAGTATTAGATAGACTTTCCTTAGTGATATCTTGAACTGCAAGCAAATGTGACTATAAGAACCTGAAAAAAATGTAATTTGATCAAAGCACTTTCCTGGTTAAGGGCTTAACAAATTGGACACACTACGCATTTGTAAGTAAAGTAAAAGTAAAGTAAAGTAAAAAAAAAAAAAGTAAAGTAGAGTAAAGTAAAGTGAAGTAAAGTAAAGTAAAGTAAAGTAAAATAAAGTAAAGTAAAGTAAAGTAAAGTAAAGTAAAGTAAAGTAAAATAAAGTAAAGTAAAGTAAAGTAAAGTAAAAGAGCCCTCGTCACGCCAAGTGGCGTAGAGGGAATATGGTGTTAGTGCTCATAGTTTTTACAAACCTTCAGCCCATGATTTTTGGAGTAGTGGGGTTAGTATTACGTCTGTTCCGCTTTATTTTCCCAGAAACAAATAATCCGTTACCCATTTAAGGCTGGGTGAACCCAGAAGCCGTTGATGCAATGCGCTTTCCAATGCCAGAGCAAAGGAAGGATTTGATAAAGAAAATAATTAGTAAAAAAATCAAATATAAATATGTCTGGTTGCTACAAATAAAGTGTGTCTAAATGATGTTCTATGTCTGCTAAACAATTGTATGCCTATGTAAATTTCTTCATCATATGTGAAGTATGTGTAAGACATTAAACGAGTGACTTACTGGAATTTGGAAGAATTGTTCATTATTGATTCAACAATTATTTTAAGATAATTTTACCCATGAAAATTAATTTGGAATAAAATTCATGAGAAAAAAAAAAACACTCTGGATACATGCATTTAAGCATAGTCTTAACGTAAAATGTTTAGCATTTAAGCACATTAAGGAATTAAGAATAATTTCATCTTTACAATTCAATACTTTGAGCATAATTAAAATAAATTATCACAATATGTTTAGTACTTTAGGCATATTAAGAAATAAGGAATAATTTCGTCAGGAAAAAACATCATACTTTTGACACAATGAGAGTAATTTCATCATTAAATTTAAGCTATTTTAGTTACATGAAAAATACTTTAAATATCACTGTCTAGTATTTTAGGCACATTAGTAAATTAAGAATAATTATATGACAAAATGTCTAGCAATTCGTAAACATAGTCACATTAAGCTTGATTCACCCAGAGCCTTGATATCGGCAATAAGAACTTGGTGGGAAGAACATTTTATTGAAAGAGCTTGGCATTTAACCGGGGTCTTCCATAACCAAATAAATGTTGAAATAACCAAATCTTGAAAAATCCTTAACTCTGCTTAAAGTTAAATTTGTAAATAATTAATGTTAGCTTAGTATACATATTTTCGTAGTTTTTTCGTGTCAGTTTAATTTTATCTTTAGGGGATCAATAAATGAACGTACAATTACTATTTATATAAAAAGGTTTAAGTATAAAATTATTACTATGTAGGCTAGGGTGTTGTAAATGTAAATTAATCTGATTTAACAGAAATAATTTTTTGTGATTTACTGCAAGAAAAACTGAATAAAATCAATAGTTCTCTATGTAAAGGCGAAGAAATGTTCAAAGGTTGGTTAAGGTGGTCACATATTTAATGACACTCTATTAGAAGATTGAAGGTTATCTATCAAAGTTATTGAACCTGGCCACGACATCATCCACGGACTCTCTCGCGTTGGGTTTGCGAGTTTCACGTAACGATCTGCTCACGAAGGGATCGAAGTCAGGGTCCTGACCTGTCTCAGCAGAATGGTTCTTCAGCATTCTCTTGTAACGGCGCTCGAACTGTCGCCTCAAAGTGTTGTTCTTGTCCACTATGGTAGATTTGCTTCTCCCAATTTTCGATGCTTTTCCTTTGGCTCTACCCCCAACGGTAACTTCTTTGTGAGTTCCATCATCCATAGCTCCATTTGTGGATTTTGGTGTTGAATCCTGGTATCCAGGGTTATCCATCATTAGAGAGTAAGCAGAACCACCTGCTGGCTGGATTGGAGATTCCATGTCACCCATACCTAAAGATCGAGTAGACGTGTAGTTTCCCGCAGAGGTGAAGAGATTACTGGCAGCCTGCATGCTATTTGGTCGACTTTCAGACGAACTCATGTACTCGTAATCTTGATCAGTGAGATCTTCATCAAAACCAGTCAATTTCTGCATCTTCATGGCGTATTCAACAATGTTCCGGATAGCTTGTTTCTGGTTGAATTTCTTCTTACTGGCTCGCAGTTCTGTGGAAGCCAAGATGTGGAGAAGAGTTCCGTACCGATGCCTTAACATAGCGATAAACTGTAACAGGAGAATAAAGGCAAACACGCTAAGGAAGATCAGACCTAAAGGCTCTATACTTAAATTTCCGCCACCGTACTTGGGAATAATTATGCTGATTTTGTCTTTGACTCGTTGCAGCATGAAGATAATCACCATCCAGAATGCGTTCATCATGAAGAAAGCGAAGGCAATATTGTTTCTCATGGACTTCAGATCCACAGTGACCTTGGCCTCTACTGTCTTGTCTGGATTTATTGGGTGGAGGTACTTCGCTATACATCTTTGCCAAAACTCAATCTCACGCATGGGCAAGTACTGCACTTCACCATTCTTAATACCTTCGTCCTCAAGCCATCGTGGGTTGATAAGCTCGTCTCTCTCTTCCTCAAGGTACATTTCATCATCAGATATCGTGGGTGAGCTGGAAGAGCTGGCGTCGCCATTCTCAGCTTCTTCTTCGATGTCGTTGATAGTAGATTTGTTGGACTTCTTAGAATGTCTCGATCGAGATGAAGACCTTTTCCTGTTATGTTGAAAAACAGATGTTCCTGTTGTACTGACATTTCTCATGCCTGCTTCCACCTTATCCAACTTCTCGATAACCTGGCGAAGAATTTCAGTGTTTAAATCTTGAGAACCTGGAGAGCAAAGTCGCCGGAGACCTTTAAAGAACCTCCCACAGCAAGCGCTTTCTTCCTCTTGCCGGTGGATCCATCCAGAAATCCCTCCAATGGCTTTAGGAGCAAGCTGTTGCCTCATCTGAGCTTTTTTCTCCAGAGACGATGTTTCCCGTGTGCCCCAGGAGACAACGTGCATGTTGCACATTGAATAGACCATAAGTAGCACGTATCCAGAAGGTAGAGCCAAGAAATATAGTGCACCGGGTAAGAGGCAAAAAAATTCTTGTGGATGGAACGAGGCTGAGAGTAAGAAAATGGCGATCATCATAATCAAGAAAATGGCGTTTGGGCTAACAATCGTATCTTCAGATATTTGTACAGCAGTACCGACAATGACAGCCATCATAAGCAAGGAGAACATGGCGCTCAAGATTGCCGCCAAGATCAGCTGAGTCTCAGATTTGGTGATGAAGCAAAGGACGAGATAGATGGCAACGGGTCCAACCACTATCAGGTATGCCTGATACAAGTCGATGCTTAAAACCGGATTTATGGCTCCAGCCATCATGAGGAGAATCGTTGCAGGGCCGAGTACAGTGGACAACATCAAAAGTCCCTGGAAACAAACAAATGATATTTCTTTTGGAATGAATCAGGTCGAAGTTGTACAATAAAAATGTAGCTGTCATATGTGAGATAAAGTTACATAGGCATGAAACCATCACTGTAGTTCTGGGAACATTTACATTAGTAATAATGTTTTTTTAAAAATAGATGAAGTTCTAATCATTGTGCCAGAACTTGGATGATCTGTCTTATAATGTAAAAAAAAATGAATAACATAACTTTACTATCGTTACGTCATTTATCCCATTTCCATTTATGAGTCTTCGGGGGAGGGGGTGGGAGGGGTGTATAGATAGGTCTGCTGGCTTAGACACTACCCTGAAGCAAACCCACGCCCACCTTAGTTGTAGAACGACAATGCTGTTTATCCTTACGGCCACCTGTTCTCCACTATCATTCCATCAGTGGTCACAATTACACCTCTCTACAGCGTGTTCATTTACTTGATTTTTGACTGCCAAGCCGTTTTACGTGTGCTGAGCTTGCATATTGGGCATTGCACACTAGATTGAGGTCAGGTAGTTACTGAAGACTAACACGATCGTTCTCTATGGGATCGGATCTCGGCAGTCTTTAGCATGGAGCGAGCTAATAAACATGAGAATTAAAGCCACGTTAACCAAATTCACCTCACAGCCAGTCTCTCACTCTCTCTCTCACAATAAAAAAAAAATAGTTAAAATAATTATTGAAGAAAAAGTGGCCGTGAAAGAGAAGTAATATCTAGGAGACACATACCTGATTGCACCTAAAATATAGCAGTTTTGATCGACTTTTTATTCTGATACCATGCTTTCTTCAGAAACCATTTCGCATTATTATTGTAGCTATTCTATTCTATTCTATTCTATTTTATTCTATACTATTCATGGAGTCAGTTTCAATAAAGTCGGGTCATCCCCATATCCACTCCACCGCCCGTCCCAGCATTTCTCGAAGCGGATGCAGACTGACTGTTCCTTTAAGGTGTTGATTATAGATACATCTGCTTTTCCCACTAAACACTCCGGATCGATGAGATCCATTTTCCACCTTTAGACTCTTCAGTGACTCAACGTATACATCATTGTTCCACACATTCACCTCCTCTTCTCTTAAGGAATGAAAAACAAACTTGACAATGTTCTCTTTGTCCTGAGTAAGGCCAGACTCAGTGCCAGCGAGCTTATCGGCTGTTTCATTGCCATGACCACCAGCGTACTCTGGACAGTACACCCAGATTAACACGCCCACACTAGATCCATCCAAGTACTGCATCCACTCCCTTCCGCAGACGTTGTTTAATAATCTTCTGTAGAATAGTTTGCAAATCAGTTACTAAGACAGCGTGACCCACGTTCTGTGTAATTATCGCAGCTGCACCAGTTAGCATGTCTTTCACTATGTATCCATTGGTTCAGTAAGTTATCTATATCGTCGCTATATAAAGCCAATGTACCAGCTCCCACATTATTACATGTCAAGAGCAACTGATTCATGCAGATCCCAGAAAGTTTAAGATCTAAACATGTTACTTTCAGGACGAACTTTTCTATGTACAACTGATCGCAACAAATGTCTTTCTGAAAGTGAACAACAATCACAGAATAAAATATAGAAATCTATTTTGGAGGATATGTTGACGTTAACCAGACACCTCACTTAACCTATGGGACAGTGCGATCAATACAGATTATTACACAGCCATCTCTGTTGTGAAGATTGAAGCTGTGCTGTAATTTGTTCAACATTAATAACATTTCCATATCAACACAGGCACACATTTTTCACAGGCACCCAGACGCAGTGTCACGTACAAATGTATTGAATATCCGAATTTGGTAAAAGTTGCATAACGTCATATTGTAATGTCGAAAGGATAGCAAAGTATTTATAACCCAGCGTACAAAATCACAGTATTTGGAGGCGAATGGACAAGTGCCAGTCCTCGCTGTTAATCACCTTCCTCAACTCCTTGAGTCAGGTACCGATTTCTTTTAGCTAGGTAGACATGAGAGTGTCATGCAGACTTCCAAACTTGGTATGATCGTAACACTTACAATGTATAAGACATACATTGTAACTAATGATTGTTCCATTTGCATTGTCCATCGAGGTTAACATAGGACTGAATAAAGACCGCGTGATCAATGCTGCCATTTAGTAGTTTATGTATAACAGTTTTAATTTTATCCCCGATTGAATAGAAATTACTCTAGGCTTCACCATGAATCATAACCTCGTCTATATAAAAGGCTTCATTATTTAAAACTAAACATGAAATAGCAAATGTTTACCTGATAAGCCATATACAGGTAAGATATGTTATCATTGGCTGTGACTGTGGTACGGAACGATTGTAAAAGATCCATGATATTGGCCAGTGTAGATGGGATCCATCGCCGCCTTTGGTTAAAGAACTCCTTGAAGCTTTCCGGGCAGTGAGTCATGGCATCAGAGGCAGCACAGTACTCCATTTTGTAGCCCTGCTGTAACAGTAATGTCGATAGCCATCTGTCCTCACCTGCAGCATAAATGTATTTCATTTAAGGCAATATCAATATCATGACAAGGATCATATATGCAGTAGCTGAAATACGTGTATTCGCATTAAATTATTTAGATGTGGCAGTAATGCTACTGTAGCTAGTTAGTAGCTAGAATGGACAATAGACAAGAAAACAGAACAGAGAATTAAAGCCTTTGAAATGTGGATTTATAGAAGAATAGGTAGAATTGGATGGAAAGAAAAGAAAACTAACGATAAAGTTTTAAAACAACTAAAAATAAAAAGAGAACAACAAAATACAATTAAGACAAGACAAAAGAAATTTTTGGGGCACTTTAAAAGACACAACAGCCTACTAAAAGTAATATTGGAAGGGAAAATACAAGGTAAAAGAGGCAGAGGCAGACGAAGATTAACATGGACGAGTAACATCAAAAGATGGACAAGTCAATCTACGACAACCTGCACCATCAAAGCAAGAAACAGAGTGGAATGGCTTTCCATGGTAGCCAACCTTCGCTGTGGAGACGGCACTCGATGATGATGATGCTGATGATCTAGTTACAATCACAACTATGTGATCGCTAGTTACAATCATAACTATCTGATCGCTAGTTACAATCACAACTATCTGATCGCTAGTTACAATGACAACTATCTGATCGCTAGTTACAATGACGACTATCTGATCACTAGTTACAATGACGACTATCTGATCACTAGTTACAATGACGACTATCTGATCACTAGTTACAATGACGACTATCTGATCACTAGTTACAATGACGACTATCTGATCGCTAGTTACAATCACGACTATCTGATCGCTAGTTTCAATGACGACTATCTGATCACTAGTTACAATGACGACTATCTGATCGCTAGTTACAATGACAACTATCTGATCGCTAGTTACAATCACGACTATCTGATCGCTAGTTACGTTCACAACTATCTGATCGCTAGTTACATTCACAACTATCTGATCGCTAGTTACAATGACAACTATCTGATCGCTAGTTACAATGACAACTATCTGATCGCTAGTTACAATGACAACTATCTGATCGCTAGTTACAATGACGACTATCTGATCGCTAGTTACAATGACGACTATCTGATCGCAAGTTACAATGACGACTATCTGATCGCTAGTTACAATCACGACTATCTGATCGCTAGTTACATTGAAAACTATCTGATCGCTAGTTACAATGACAACTATCTGATCGCTAGTTACAATGACAACTATCTGATAGCTAGTTACAATCACGACTATCTGATCGCTAGTTACAATCACGACTATCTGATCGCTAGTTACATTCACAACTATCTGATCGCTAGTTACAATCACGACTATCTGATCGCTAATTCGTTCCCCATGGAAAACTTCCCGGGATGCACAATAATAGTACTAAGACAAGAAATAACAGTTTATAAATCAGTGGTTTATTATCTCTCTTCTACGACCGTATCATGTTAGTGATGTGAGGTTAAAACACTTACCGCCTCTACATGATCATATATATTATTTGTCAGCGACCGCAAATTCGTATGATATAGGCACATTTCCAATCCTTGCTTGGAAGCAAGCTATGGCCGAACAGGCTCATTTTTCTTTATTTTTCAAATTCCACGTGGGAAAAGCTTTTAACAGAACAACTACAAAAATAAACAAGTAAAGTAGATAAATTCAACACTAGAAAATAATCGATATATAACTAAATTAGATTATAGTAGGTATTCGATGCACGAACACATTATATGTGAGTCTCTTAGTCATTACAAAGCATTTCTATCAGTTCACTTTGGCAGGGATAGTGTTGTCAAAAAGAACATTAGTTTTACTCTTGTCTTCGCATCAGTTTTACTCTTGTCTTCACATTAGTTTTACTCTTGTCTTCACATTAGTTTTACTCTTGTCTTCGCATCAGTTTTACTCTTGTCTTCGCATCAGTTTTACTCTTGTCTTCGCATCAGTTTTACTCTTGTCTTCGCATCAGTTTTACTCTTGTCTTCGCATCAGTTTTACTCTTGTCTTCACATCAGTTTTACTCTTGTCTTCACATTAGTTTTACTCTTGTCTTCACATCAGTTTTACTCTTGTCTTCACATTAGTTTTACTCTTGTCTTAACATCAGTTTTTTACTCTTGTCTTCACATCAGTTTTACTCTTGTCTTCACATTAGTTTTACTCTTGTCTTCACATTAGTTTTACTCTTGTTTTCACATTAGTTTTACTCTTGTCTTCACATTAGTTTTACTCTTGTTTTCACATTAGTTTTACTCTTGTCTTCACATCAGTTTTACTCTTGTCTTCACATTAGTTTTACTCTTGTCTTCACATCAGTTTTTTACTCTTGTCTTCACATCAGTTTTACTCTTGTCTTCACATTAGTTTTACTCTTGTCTTCACATTAGTTTTACTCTTGTTTTCACATTAGTTTTACTCTTGTCTTCACATTAGTTTTACTCTTGTTTTCACATTAGTTTTACTCTTGTCTTCACATTAGTTTTACTCTTGTCTTCACATCAGTTTTACTCTTGTCTTCACATTAGTTTTACTCTTGTCTTCACATTAGTTTTACTCTTGTCTTCACATTAGTTTTACTCTTGTCTTCACATCAGTTTTACTCTTGTCTTCACATCAGTTTTACTCTTGTCTTCACATCAGTTTTTTACTCTTGTCTTCAGATAAGTTTTACTCTTGTCTTCACATTAGTTTTACTCTTTTCTTCACATCAGTTTTACTCTTGTCTCCACATCAGTTTTACTCTTGTCTTCACATTAGTTTTGAACATCTCCACCCTTTAGTGCTGTTACTTTTCTTTAGAAACGTTTGTCCCGAGTCCAATGAATTATTCATAGTTTCACATTCGTGGTTTCCACAGTTCTTCGTGATTATTAATTCTATTGTCCACGAACTGTTTCATTTATTAATCATTTAACCAAAATTAGAATACAACTCTTTCTTTCATCTTCATTTAAGATATCTTTTTAAAAGGCTGTTTTCTTGTTCCATTATGCTTTTGTAGCTTAGTTACCGTTATATATGTGCTAAAGTTCAAACACTGATACTGAACAATAATATGTGGAAAAAAATAGTATTTTCAAACAGAAATATCTGTTTGATACTCACATAAATAATATGTGATGGTTGGGTTTATTAACATAGACGATCTACCATCATCATAACGTAAATGTAAATAGCATAGATTCACAGTAAAACTGTGCTTTCACTTTTGAGAAATCAACAGCTCAGTTGTCCACTTTCCGGAGCGGAGGACAGCAAACTTGTAACTGTGGCTATAGAAATAGGCAGGGATAGAAAATACTGTCTAGGTTACTCAATGAAATCATGTGAATTATTGTTTAATATTATTTTTTTAATGCTTGAAGGCTGAGAATGTAATCCTCAATAAGCTACTAATTTGAAGAAACAAAAAACATGATCAAAATCTATGATTCCTCAGCCAAACTCATGAAAAGAAAGATATAGATAAAACAAAGAAGGTATGGGAATAAAGGAGAGAAGGATGCACATGAATTATTTTTTTAACGTATGAAAGAAAAAGTATAGGGAGCGAATATGTTGACTACAGAGAGATATACCGACAGACACACTGTTAATATTTAATGTAGGAGGAGAAATACTCATTTGAAACTTCAATCAAAATGATGTTTGTACGGCTCTCGTTTCCTTTTGTCAACATATTCTATCTTCTTATCGCTCTTTCTTTATCAATCTATAATAGTTCAATCGAGAAAGACCTGCCTCTACCTGCATGTCAGTGATAAATGTTGTATTTACCTTGATCATACTGCAGGTAATGTCTCGCCTCAGACGATCTGGTAGCGTAGGTTCTCATAACATTGTCGTCCATAAGTGCAGATCCCCTGAATAAGCTGAAGCATCCAGGACTACAAAGAACACATCCGAGCATATGTTCAGCAGCTTTCTGCAGCCAGTGACCAATGGCGTACTCAAAGATCTGGTACCACACCATTGCTCCTGTATAAGCGCGTGGGGAAAAAAGAATACATGTTCACACACTTGTATTATGTAACAAAATTATTATTTCTTCTTTTGAAATATTTTAGTAAAAAATACTTACTCTAAGATATGATATCAGCTATTAACATCAGCTGTTTTTTTTAAGTTAATTTAAAGATCACATTTCATGGCATTGCTGCTGTAAAATAATCTTATTTCATAATGTAAAGGCTGGGTAAGGTAAAGGCGCCCCAACGAATTACTACTGATGGAGAGGGGCATGTTCTACATGCGATTCTCTTGGGGGCATATTTAAGTGGAGTGTTCCCCAATGCTCATATCCCGAGATGTCCTCCCTATGGTGAGATACCCATTTATGCAAGCCGGGTCAGCTGGAGAACGTGTTTTAAACATTAGTGTTCGAGATGAACATAGGGCCCTAAGACCCTGTCAATCCGCCCTTATTGTAACACAAAGATGATTATTTACGTGTTTACTGTCATGTGCAGAAATAATTATAAATGCGACTGTGATGTTCTGATATGAATTATTATTATTGTTGAGACATTTTTAGTTAGTAATACATAGACATAACTCTTCATCAAATTAAAAAAAAATATAAATATATTCCTGATATATAATCATTGATGGTGTTTCAAGATGGCGTCCGTGTGTGGACAGTGTTTTCCGTTACAGCGTGTGTTGTTTCGAAATACGCCGGTTACATGCGGTGTGCTTCTTGGGATTAATATTCTGCTCATGCCTGTTGTGGTTGTTTAACTTCTGACAGGCTGGTGGATCGTGGAAATTGTCGTTGTTAAGTGGGTATTTATCTTCTTTTCATTCGAGATAGACCTAACGGTGATAGGTTATTGTTTTTCACTGTCGCGCCAGGCAGACGGAAATATCCATTTCGAATTGTACAAAGTCACTGACGGTGGATGAGGCTGAAGAGTCAGAAATGGCCAACGGCCCAGACAGCGAAAACAGCAAAGTGTGTGATACACAAGAGGCGTGTTCAGGACACGAAAGACGAATGTGGCTGACCACCGTGAAAGAGATTGGAGCCTCATCACGTACTAGTCCAGAGGAAGCCATGGAGAGGGATTCGAACTAATGTCGGAGAAAAGAACTTAAAATAAGTACTTGGAATGTTAGGACTCTATATCAAGAAGGGAAATTGGAAAATCTGATTCAAGAAGCAGAACGAATAAATATAGATATCTTAGGCATATCAGAGACACGATGGAAAGAATGTGGGTACAAAGAGGTCGAAAAATATACATTTATATAAAAGGAAACACAACAGAACATCAAAAGGGGGTAGGAATACTGATAAAAAGAGTGCTACAAAAATATATAAGTACCCACTGGACATACAGTGATAGGATTATACTACTCAAGTTGAAAGCAAAACCATTCGACATAGCAACAATACAGACATATGCACCTACTCAAGACTACACAGATGAACAAATAGAGGCATACTATGAAAACCTAAATAAAGTTATGAAGCAAGTGAAATCTTCAGACATCTTGATTGTAATGGGGGACATGAACGCTAAGTAGGAAAAGGTAGATATAAGACCATTATAGGAAATCATGGTTTAGGAAAAAGAAATGACAGAGGAGAAAGATTAATACAATTATGTGAAAAACACAGGCTAATAATATGTAACACCTACTTTGAGCAAGAGAAAAGGAAACTATACACATGGAAAAACCCTGGAGATAACAAGAGGAATCAAATAGATTACATAATGATAAACGAAAGGTTCCGTTACAGCGTAAGTAAGTAAAGTACCCCCGCCAAGTGGCGTATAGGGAAATATGGTGTTAGTGACCCTATATTTTGCAGACCTTCAGCACATGATTTTTGGGGTAATGTGGTCAGTATTACGCCCGTGCTGCTTTACTCTCCCAGAAAAATATCCGGTACCCATTTAAGGCTGGGTGAACCCGGAAGCCGTCGGTTGGGATCGAACCCTACCCCTTGTCCGTGGTAGTCCAGTTCACTAACCACTGAGCTATCGCGGCTCCGTTACAGCGTAAAGAAAGCCAAAACCTACCCAGGAGCAGATATTAATTCAGATCACAATCCTGTAAAGATTAAAATTAAAATCAAACTAAAGAGAAACAAGCAAAAGTCTAATTCATCAACAAATCCACTAGATATAACAGCTTTAAATCAAAAAGAAATTAAAGATACCTATACAATACAAGTAAAGAACACATACCAGAGGCTGCTAGAAGAAGGAATTGAGCAATACAGAAGAGAAAATCCTGATGAAAAAGTAGCAACCAAATGGCAATGCATAAAGAAAAGCATACAAGAAACCTGCGACACCTTACCCAAAAGAGAAAAGAACGAATAAACAAAAATGGATAACTAACACAATCTTAGAAAAAATGGAAAAAAGGAGACAAGCGAAGAACACTGCCCAAGACAATAAAATAGATAATGAAATACGCAAAATGTGCAAAAAGACAAAAGAAGACTGGCTCAGCCAAAATGTCTAGAAATAGAAACTATGGAAAGCAAACAAGACTTAAAAGGAATGCACCCAGAAATAAAGAGAATGACTAATAAAAATAAAAAAGCTACAGAAGGTGGATGCATTGCAGACAAAAAAAGGAAAAATGCTAACAGACAATAAAGATATTATAGATAGATAGCAGGAATATATAAGATAACTATTTCATGATCAAAGGGACAAGAAACCAGTTATAAAATGTACATCAGGCTATAAAATCTTAAAATCTGAGGTGGAAAAAGCTATAAAAACAATGAAAAAGGGAAAAACAGCAGGACCTGACAGCATACAGATACAGATGATACAGGCACTAGAAGATTTTGGCATTGAAGTGATTACAGACATATGCGACGACATATACCACACAGGTTACATACCAAATGAACTAAAAACATCAACTTTCATTGAATTGCCTAAAATGAATGGTGCAGTTGAATGCAGTGACTTTAGAACAATAAGTCTAATGAGCCATGATACAAAAATCTTGCTAAAAGCTATACAAGGAAGGATTCAGAATAAAATCAATACTGAATTAGATGAGGAGCAATTTGGATTCAGGAAAAATATTGGGACAAAAGAAGCCATATTCTGCATGAAAACATTAATCGAAAAGTACATAGAAGTAAACAAACCCATATATGCCTGATTCATAGACTACACCAAAGCTTTTGATAGAGTACACCACAAACAACTTATAGAATGCCTACAAGAGATACAACTAGATGACATGGACATACGACTAATATGTAATCTATACTGGGAGCAAACAGCAATAATAAAATATAACAAAGAGAACTCTACACCCATTGATATAAAAAGAGGAGTAAGACAGGAATGCATCCTTTAACCAAGTTTGTTCAATCTATACACTGAGCAAATCTTTAAAAACATAGAGATGCCAGGCCTACAAATTAATGGAAAGATAATCAATAACCTAAGATATGCTGATGATACTGTACTACTTACAGAAAATCCTAAATATCTACAACAATTACTTAATGAAATAAACATGACAAGCAAAAAATATGGACTAGATATGAATATCAAAAAGACTAAAACTATGATCATAAACAAAGAAGATACTCAAAACCCACAAGTGGATATCATAATTGAAGGAATAGACCTGGAGACAGTTCAGAACTACAACTACCTTGGACATACTATAACCAGTGATGGAAAATATACAACTGAAATAAACAAAAGAATAGGAATGGCAAAAAATAAATTTACTGCCATGAAGAACATACTAGCATCAAAACAAATAACACCAGGGCTAAAACTAAGAATAGCAAAATGTTACATCTTCTCAATATTCCTATATGGTGCAGAAACATGGACATTAGACAAGAAAACAGAACAGAGAATTGAAGCCTTTGAAATGTGGATATATAGAAGAATCGGTAGAATTGGATGGAAGGAAAAGAAAACAAACGACAAAGTCTTAAAACAACTAAAAATGAAAAGAGAACTACTAAACACAATTCAAACAAACAAATGCGATTTTTGGGCTATGTTAAAAGACACAACAGCCTACTAAAAGTAATCCTGGAGGGGAAAATACAAGTTAAAAGAGGCAGAGGCAGACTAAGACTAACATGGACGAGTAACATCAAAAGATGGACAAATCAGCCTATGACAATCTGCACCATCAAAGCAAGAAGCAGAGCAGAATGGCGCTCCATGGTAGCCAACTTTCGTTGCGGAGATGGCACTCGATGATAATGATGATAATCATTGATTCAATAAATAAATAATCTTCTCCTTTTTCTTCATTCTTTCCAACCTCATTTGCCTTTCAGCGTCGAGAGGAGATATAATTTGCGGTCTTTTGCTCTTCTGTTCGCTTCTGTTGCTGTTATGTTTCCTAGTGCTTTTAATATTCCATCGATCCATCTTTTTCGTAGTCGACTCTTGGGTCTGGTGTTCTCGCAACGCTTATTGAAGGCTCGTTGTGTTGTGTTTTGATCACTCTGCCCTATCAGGTGGCCAGACCATTTTATCTATTGTTTCTTTATATATTTGATCGATCAATTATTTTCTTTTCTCTTTCATGTTAATAAATAAGTATTATATGGTCACAATAGGATGAAATAAAACATTATACAACATATCCAATGAGTGAAACACAAGGTACGGGCTTCACTACATTAGATAAATGTTACTACACTTCTATTTCTTTAACTCTCGAATCACTCTGTCTGTTTGATCATAATTATCTGCGGTGGTAAAGTACACAGTGTCACCTCATTCAAACTTTTTAATACATTTTGTTCTTAATTTAAAACTATCACATTATACATTCAATTAAACAACAATTACTGCAGGATTCGAACGTGATATTAAAGGAACAAAAGGCTGTGGATAAATAGTTCATTTGGTCTGGAGTTCACAGGTTTCCGGATAATTGACTCACTCATTAGGAACGTCTTACCAAATCTAACTCCTGGACAAAGTTCCTTCTCATTTAAACCTCTCCCCTCTCATTCATTCATTATTCATCTGCTAGACAACTAAGATAATGCAAGTGCCACCAAGCCCATTTCGCTCCACCATAAACTCAATCCAACCAAAAAGCTATAACTAGCGCACCTCCACCATAAACTCAATCCAACCAAAAAGCTATAACTAGCGCACCTCCACCATAAACTCAATCCAACCAAAAAGCTATAACTAGCGCACCTCCACCATAAACTCAATCCAATCAAAAAGATATCTATAACTAGAGCACCTCCACCATAAACTCAATCCAACCAAAAAGCTATAACTAGCGCACCTCCACCATAAACTCAATCCAACCAAAAAGCTATAACTAGCGCACCTCCACCATAAACTCAATCCAACCAAAAAGCTATAACAACCCTACTCCCACCATATCCTCAATCCACCCAAAAAGCTATAACAACCGTACCTCCACCATATCCTCAATCCACCCAAAAAGCTATAACAACCGTACCTCCACCATATCCTCAATCCAACCAAAGAGCTATAACAACCGTATCTCCACCATATCCTCAATCCAACCAAAAAGCTATAACAACCCTACTCCCACCATATCCTCAATCCACCCAAAAAGCTATAACAACCGTACCTCCACCATATCCTCAATCCACCCAAAAAGCTATAACAACCGTACCTCCACCATATCCTCAATCCATCCAAAAAGCTATAACAACCGTACCTCCACCATATCCTCAATCCACCTAAAAAGCTATAACAACCGTACCTCCACCATATCCTCAATCCACCCAAAAAGCTATAACAACCGTACCTCCACCATATCCTCAATCCACCCAAAAAGCTATAACAACCGTACCTCCACCATATCCTCAATCCACCCAAAAAGCTATAACAGCCGTACCTCCACCATAACCTCCATCCACCCAAAAAGCTATAACAACCGTACCTCCACCAACTGGGTGGATACGACCACAGGCTGCTCCGACTTTCTTGTTCTTTTTCATCCGGTCAACCAGAAGCTGCACAGCGTGTGGTTTAAAGTCCACGTCACCGTCTAGGGCCAAGATGTACGTGTTCTCAGCCTAGTTCACAAACAAACATCAATATGGTACGTGTTCTCAGCCTAGTTCACAAACAAACATCAATATGGTACGTGTTCTCAGAATAGTTCACAAACAAACATCAATATGGTACGTATTTTCAGCCTAGTTCACAAACAAACATCAATATGGTACGTGTTCCCAGCCTAGTTCAAAAACAAACATCAATATGATACATATTCCATTTTATTATTAAAATAGATTTTGTTGCTGGAATGTTGTACATTCTTTCCCATCCATTTTAATTCAGTAGCTAAATACCACTTCCGTTTGCCCCCTCACAAAACGAGTTATAACGTAGGTGATGCCACCTCCTCTAGCCCATTATATTTAAAGAGGACTGCTTTATAGCTGGAGTGGAAGGACATTTGGTTCAAGAAAAAAATAAAACACGCTGACATTACTTAATGTAAGTCCTTGCTGTCTGCGGACAGGACTATATGTTTGTCTTGAACTGAATTGGAAACGCACTTATTGATCACGTTGATATTATACTCTAATATTATACATTATCCTTTACTTTTGTCTAATTACAATTAAAAGAGTTGAAAATTATGCCAATTATTTTAGTGTTATGAGTAAATGACACTCTCCAACATAAACATTTTACAACATTTCTGATCTCAATGAGGACCTCTAGTATTTGCTTATGTTACATTTTTTAATTTTTTTTTTATATTTGCATTCACTAGCTTGTACTTCTGACGAAGTCCCTAGAGACTAGGAACGGAAATTTGCGTGTTAATCCGTTTTTTCCTTTGCACCCCTGTGTGCAGGGGTCCCTCGCAGCACATGCAAATAACCCCGTCTTCGGAGGTATTCAGATCTTTTCGGTCCATGAGTAATTGACGTTTCAAGCCGTGCCTTGTTGTTGAGACCAGGGGTGGTTGCCACAGATAGAAATCATAAATAAAAATCCCAACTGGTGCAATCGAGAATTTGAGTGCATAACCTCTCTGTCTCGAGGCCGGCGTCTTGCAGACCAACCAGTCCACCGTTTTTGTTAAATAAATGTCTGACACAAATAATGAAGACAAGAAAAGATAGCATCCCGTCCTTCCTTCTCTCTTGATCGTTGGGGAAACACTGAAGCAAGTTTCCACCTTTTCTATCAGTTTGCGAATGTTCGTTGTGAACTATCAAATTCACGGCCATTCATCCAACGATGTTGTCTTCCCATATCTACTAACGTCTGACATGTTTTCTCCATCAATTAACTGTTCCCTACAAGCTGGGTTTTGCCAAGCCGGACGAATGGTGTATGTTGTCATACAACTTGCGTTTCTTCGTAGTGGTAACATAAAGCTCATAGAAGCCTACTCCTTCTTCTTTCCTTCCTCACCTGCCTTTCAGCGTAGAGGGGAGATATAATTTGCGGTCTTTTGCTCTTCTGTTCGCCTCTTCTGCTGTTGTTTCCTAGTGCTTCTAATAATCCATCGATCCATCTTTTTCGTGGTCGACCTTTGGGTCTGGTGTTCTCACAACGTTTGCTCAATGCTCGTTGTGTTGTGTTTTGATCTTTCTGCCTTGTAAATTGGCCAAATCACTGTATCTGTTGTTTCCTTATATATTCTATGGCGGGGGCTATTTCTAGCTTTTTTTTCAGTTCTTCATTTCTGAACTTATCTCTCAGGCTGTTTCCTGTCATTCGTCTAACACATTTCATCTCTGTAGAGGTTATTTTTTCTTATTGTTCTTGCATCTATGGTCCAGGTCTGGCATTGGTTGCACAACGTTGGGATGAAGATTGTATTGTAAAGTGCTATAGTATAGTGTATAGAAGCCTACTCGTCTGCCACTTTTACGGATTTCTTCTTTCAGAATGTCTTCACTTTTAAAAAAGATTTTTTTTTCTACAATCGTATTTCCATAGCTTGTGCTTTCTTCTCCAAGGCATGTGTCAGACTAAGAAATATTGACACGACAAGGGAGCGCATCACTCTAAAGTGTGTAGCAATATTATCACCCCGCGTTAGTTTTAGTTTAACATACAATACAGCATTGGGTATATATATTATTTTTCAGTCAATAGCTTACATTTGTTAATATAACTGAATATGTACATTTTAACGTTGGCAAGATGCGTATATAAGCCAGTTGGTAAGGTGAAAGATAAAGGTAGCCCCATAGTAATTGCTTCGGTGGCTGCGTAGTTAGTGTGCTCGCTTCCTGACATTATGGACCCGGGTTCGTTTCCCAGCAGTGGCGGAATTTTTTTTCGGGCTGACATGGCTCCGGGGTTCATCCAGCCTCTTAAAAAGCGTTAGGTACCAGAGATTTTTATGGAAAGTAAAGGCGGCCTGGCAAGATACCGACCTTATCACCCAAAAATGTGCAGTAAAAAAAAAAGTAAAGTACCCCCGTCACGCCAAGTGGCGTATAGGGAATATGGTGTTAGTGACCATATATTTTACAGACCTTCGGTACATGATTTAATGTGGTCGGTATTACCCCCGTGCCGCTTCACTTTCCCTGAAAAAAATCCGGTACCCATTAAAGGCTGGGTGAACCCGGAAGCCGTCAGTTGGGATCCAACCCTACCCCTTATCCTTTGTAGTCCAGTTCACTAACCACTGAGCTATCGCGGCTCCCTAAAAATGTGCAGTGGTCATAGAAAAATATTGCCACTAACACCATATTCCTCATTCGTCTAGTAAGGTGTGGGGGGGGGGGGAGTCTTTACTTTTTTTAACATAACAATTGTTGTTTAGTGACGTCATTGTTCTATGTTTCAGTTTCATGAAGTGGGGAAATCAATTCCCCTTCCTCGCTGTCTATCTTACTCAGAGAGCAACTCTGGGCGCAAGTAAGGAGGCGCGATGGATCCCGAGTCTCTTTTAAGTCGGAACAAGAAAAGGTTAGTCTCAGCTGATGTTTAAACCCAGAACCTTCAGGTTGGCAGGCGAGTGCATTAACCACAACAGCATCGGAGTATTCTTATTATTAAGTCTGAATACTTAGTGGGAGCGAGGCTTTTAACAAAAATATAGAAGCGTTCGCGCTATAGAAGTTATCAATAATGACGTGTTGTTGTGTTACTATTTTCTATTACCATTTGGTGTTACTATTTTGTGCCAGTTAATTTAAAGTGATGGACTGTTACACAAAGTTTTAAAAAAAGTGTTCGTTGCATTGAAATAGTAACATTTTTTTGAGGAGATGGTAGTTGATATGGGCACAGCCAGAAATGAAAAACTTAATAGGGCTTATCAACCAACACAGAACTGGAGTCGTCAGTCGCTGGGCATTGCGGGACTTGCTGTGGAGGGGATCTGAGCACCTATGGACATGTTCGAAATGCAAAGATAATGACCCGCGAATTACTCACTAATTCAATAACTTAATAACTCACAATTTCTACAAATAATAATAGTATAATCAATTACTTTCACTAGGATCAATAAAGCCAAATGGCCGATCGATATACCTAAGTCGCTAGATTGAAGCACAGCTCGGCAGTATTAACAGATATCACAGGTGGAGTAGCCAAATTCTAGCACGTTTAGCTACACGATTACAACTTCTGGTGGGATCTGTGTTGAGGTGTGTGTGTGTGTGAGTTGTAAATAAGATTGACAAAATGCTGGAATGGTAAACCGCTTAACAAGGGAAAGTAACTTAACAGCCGACACCAAGTTAAACCATAAGCCTTGTGAGAACATTGTAGTGTGTAGTGCATGCGGCGGTGGTGATTTGCTCATGGGAAACAAAAATCAAAAGAACAACTGACGCTGTTTATAAATAAAACTATATTTTTTTTTAGTTAAACACTTTTCTCGTAATTGTTCTTTTTTTTTTTTTTTTTTTTGTTCAAGGAGTTTACCGTAAATGTTTTTTTTTTTAAGTCAACACGTTTTGTCTATCTTTCTCTCTCTTTACCTATCTCATTTAAATATTTATTTCAATACTACCTCTTTCTTTCTTTCTCTCTCTCACGTGCCCTGATTGCCATTTTTACATATAATAATCACCTCTATTTATGTTACCCTTAGGTGTACTAGCTCTCCTGCCTTCCAAGTACCGCTACTTGTACTAGTATTCATCTCTGTATTAATATACACATTTTGTAATGTATACCATGTACTAGAACTATTACTAATAATACTGTCAACTGTACTATAACACAGTGGCGTATACATTTTTGTCGGGCTACCGACAACATAATAAATAAAAATATACATTATATTCAGTAGGCTAACATAAAGTAATATTTTCTAATGACATCACTACATTTTAAATTACTTATTTATATGTTAATTATATCCGTCTTTTATGGGACGAAAATGTCATAATGACTTTGTCATTGAAAGTACTGTTGGGTTGGTTTCTAAGTTTCTGAGGGAATGATTTCTCAAAGGACATTAATGCCAAACCAGATAAGCGTTCTTGTGTCTGAGGTGAGCGACAATAAGATTTGATTCTCTTGAGCGTAGAAAAACTTCTTTCTACAGATGCTGATGCGCATAACGTAGTTATAAATAGCTAAGGAATTTTTAGTAATCAGATATAGTTTCACTTTCACTTTTAACGCTTCTAATTGGCTAGAGCTAAAAATAACCCATGAAACCGCATTCCTCTAACGGTAGCTTCCGCTACATTATTTTGACTCCCATTTTTGAATGTCACTGTCGTTAATACTAGGTCCAGATAGAGGAAAAATGTACCGCTAGCTACTAGAGGTTTCAATGTAGAGTAGTTAGGGTTTCATTAACAAACGTTATAGTGACCAGAGGAAAACCTTGCTTTAATAAATGCAAATCAAAACAAATAAATCATATTGGCCGTTGAAATGTGTAATATAATATTAGAAAATTTGTAACATAATTATAAAAAAATAAAATAAATGATAATTTCCTTTTGTAATTCGTTAATATGTTCAAGGCTACCGGCGGTAGCTACGGTAACATAGAGAATACGCCACTGTTATAAATATAACTAATCATACACTGTTATAACTATAACTAATCATACTGTTAATCGTACTACAACTATAACTAATCATACTGTTAACAGTACTATACCTATAATTAATCATACTGTCAACAGTACTACAACTATAACTAATCATAATGTTAACTGTACTATACCTATAACTAATCATACTGTTAACTGTACTATAATTAGAACTAACAATACTGTTAACTGTACAAGAACTAGAACTAAAAAAAATAAAACTGTACTAGAATTCTATCTGATGTTTTTATTACCTGTGCTAAAATTCTACTGTTTGATATGCTTACGAAAATTAGAATGTTCAAATGATATTCTCAAATAAAATAAGATATTAGAACACAAACTCTATACTATTCTTACTTGTGTTATGTTCTATTGATATTATTCTTATATTCATATTTGTTTTATTAATCTTTCTCATATATTCCAATTTGTATCTTTTATTTTTCTACTATTCATCGATCCATCCATTTCATTCATCCATCTATCCATTTATCCATCCACCTACACAAACCTACCTACCTATTTATCTACATACCCACCAACAACCGCCCACCCATCCATTCATACGTCCATCCATTCATCCATCCATCCATGTCTGTCCGTCTGTCTGTCTATTTATCGTGCGTGTTTTTTTTTTCTTCTGTTATAAAACCAGTGCTCAGTTGTTAGTGAACCACATTACTAAAGACGGGAGGCGAAGTTTTACACCAGATCGTTTACTCCCAGGCGCACCAAAACTTATGTTTGTACGACCTTATGTTTGTGCGGAACTTTCGTTTCTCAGAAAGTAGGACGGCCTGACATGATACCAGCAAGATCACCAAGAAAATGTGCTATTGGTAGATACAAATCACCAACATCATATTCATCTATACGCTTTAAGGATTAGAATTGTGTACTATCACTCTATATTACAATTTCCTTTACTATTATTCTACAATATTATTTCCTGTACTATCACTCTATCTCTACAATATTCTTTCCTGTAGTATCACTCTATCTCTACAATATTCTTTCCTCTACTATCACTCTATCTCTACAATATTCTTTCCTATACTATCACTCTATCTCTACAATATTCTTTCCTATACTATCACTCTATCTCTACAATATTCTTTCCTATACTATCACTCTATCTCTACAATATTATTTCCTCTACTATCACTCTATCTCTACAATATTCTTTCCTGTAGTATCACTCTATCTCTACAATATTCTTTCCTGTACTATCACTCTATCTCTACAATATTCTTTCCTGTAGTATCATTCTATCTCTACAATATTATTTCCTCTACTATCACTCTATCTCTACAATATTCTTTCCTATACTATCACTCTATCTCTACAATATTCTTTCCTGTAGTATCACTCTATCTCTACAATATTCTTTCGTGTAGTATCACTCTATCTGTACAATATTCTTTCCTGTAGTATCACTCTATCTCTACAATATTCTTTCCTGTAGTATCACTCTATCTCTACAATATTATTTCCTCTACTATCACTCTATCTCTACAATATTCTTTCATATACTATCACTCTATCTCTACAATATTATTTCCTCTACTATCACTCTATCTCTACAATATTCTTTCATATACTATCACTCTATCTCTACAATATTATTTCCTCTACTATCACTCTATCTCTACAATATTCTTTCATATACTATCACTCTATCTATACAATATTATTTCCTCTACTATCACTCTATCTCTACAATATTCTTTCCTATACTATCACTCTATCTCTACAATATTATTTCCTGTACTATCACTCTATCTCTACAATATTATTTCCTGTACTATCACTATATCTCTACAATATTCTTTCCAGTAATATCACTCTATATTTACAATATTCTTTCCTGTAGTATCACTCTATCTTTACAACATTCTTTCCTGTAGTATCACTCTAACTCAATAATATTCTTTCCTCTACTATCACTCTATCTCTACAATATTCTTTCCTGTACTATCACTCTATCTCTACAATATTCTTTCCTGTAGTATCACTCTATCTCTACAATATTCTTTCCTATACTATCACTCTATCTCTACAATATTATTTCCTCTACTATCACTCTATCTCTACAATATTATTTCCTGTACTATCACTCTATCTCTACAATATTATTTCCTGTACTATCACTCTATCTCTACAATATTCTTTCCTATACTATCACTCTATCTCTACAATATTCTTTCCTATACTATCACTCTATCTCTACAATATTCTTTCCTGTACTATCACTCTATCTCTACAATATTCTTTCCTGTAGTATCACTCTATCTCTACAATATTCTTTCCTGTACTATCACTCTATCTCTACAATATTCTTTCCTGTAGTATCACTCTATCTCTACAATATTCTTTCCTGTAGTATCACTCTATCTCTACAATATTCTTTCCTGTAGTATCACTCTATGTTTACAATATTCTTTCCTGTACTATCACTATATCTCTACAATATTCTTTTCTGTAGTATCACTCTATCTCTACAATATTCTTTCCTGTAGTATCACTCTATCTCTACAATATTCTTTCCTATACTATCACTCTATCTTTACAATATTCTTTCCTGTAGTATCACTCTATCTTTACAATATTCTTTCCTGTAGTATCACTCTATCTCTACAATATTCTTTCCTGTAGTATCACTCTATCTCTACAATATTCTTTCCTGTACTATCACTCTATCTCTACAATATTCTTTCCTGTAGTATCACTCTATCTCTACAATATTCTTTCCTGTACTATCACTCTATCTCTACAATATTCTTTCCTGTAGTATCACTCTACCTCAAGAATAATCTTACCTGCACTAGCACTCTCTCTGGAATGTACTTGAAAAGGTTTCCTTTAACAAAGTGGTTGGATGTACTTTTCCACTTCTCGTCCCTCTCCAGAGTGGTGGAGTTGAAGGACTCATCTTGCTGGCCCAGGAGACGGTATCCAAGCAGGTAATACATGTACATCACCTGTCACATGATAAACAAGAGTCCGCTACATTAACAACTGAATGGCCGGACAGAAACATTTATAGATAAGTTGTTTTCTTTTCTTTTCTTATTCGATATTCTATAGTAAGTACTAATGTTAAAAGTTCCTATCCATAGTGTCTCTTTATTTTTTATCTTTCAAACATCAGCTTGATGACGATCGGGTGTCACCTGTAGCACATGATGCTACCAACCGGACGAGATGGCAGTGGAGTCCCCATTAATGTCGTTAGCTGCAGATATTAAGTTGTATTTAGACATAGTTTTACTTGGCAATATAAGAAGGTAGTTTGCCATTCCTTTCTTTCTTTCTTGGCAATACCTGTACTAGTAGGAGATCGCAGCCATTGTCTCTATAAATGAGATCATCTGCCTGCCATCACGGAGTTGGGACCATAACCGGCACTACTTGTCGGCTGCTCCCACAACACCATCCACCCCTGCTCCAATGACTTCACGTAACTCAGATAGGGGAGATAAACTGGAGCTCCACCATATGTTGAAAGTTCCCTGGCCGCTAAAAAGACCAACTAGGAAATTCTTTAAAAGGCCAAAACAAAAAGGGAGCTCCTAAGAAACATCAGAAAGAAACAATCAACATTTTTCGAGCACATTATGAGAAGAGGAAAGTTTGAATACTTCGTTACAACTGGCAAAATACAGGGAAAGAGAGATCGCGGGCGACAAAGAAAGAAACTACTGATAGCTTGGTGTCATGACATAGAAAACAGTCAACAAGAGAATTGATACGATGCGTGGTAAATAGAAGATTGTGGAAAGACAGGATAGCCTACACTAACCGGTATGGCACATGATGATGATGAAGATAGTAAGTAATAATTTGTCTTTGTGCTGCACGATGCTCCCGCCGATAATCTCCGTGACAAAGCTTTGAATGATGCTTTAGTCTACCGTCTTATTTTTGTTTATAACTGATCATATACTTTAACTCACTTCTATTTTCCCGATAATTAATTATAAATAAAACAAATACAGAGTTTCGGAACTCTTTCATGAATTAACGTTGTGCTATCAATGCCGGTCCTGGACGCTAGAAAAAAAGAACAATAAGAACAATAACCTCTAATGGAGATGAAATGTATTAGACGAATGACAGGAAACAACCTGAGAGACAAGATCAGAAATGAAGAACTGAGACAAAAGCTAGGAATAACCCCCGCCATAGAATATATAAATATTATATAATATAATAATACTATTCACAAATATTACCAAAGACATGTATCATGGTTACACATGTGCAGTTCGAACAGAGGAAGGACTGAGCGAATGTTTCCCAATAGAAACTGAAGTTAAACAAGGATGTATTTTATCGCCCTTGTTATTTGGAGTTGTTATGGACTTCATAATGAAGAAATGCTGCACTGGTAATAAAGACATCGAATAGATACAAGGACGCCATTTGGAGGACCTCGAATTTGCTGATGACATAGTTCTCATCAGCAGTCAGATAAAAACGATGCAGGAAAACACAAATGAACTATCATTAATAGCCAGAAAAATTGGGTTTGAGATCAATCATGAAAAGACTAAGGTCATGAAAAGCTTAATTCCAACAGACGCCAACATATACATGGAAAACAAACCAGTGGAAGAGATCAACTGCTAGAATAAAAATTTAGATAAGAGAAGGAGTATCTTGGTCTACGCCCTATGGGCCGGGTACGGCTCGAAAGGTCAATAGATAGATAGATAGATAGACAGACAGACAGACAGACAGACAGACAGACAGACAGACGGACGGACGGACGGACGGACAGACGGGCGGGAGGACGGACGGGCGGGAGGACGGACGGACGGACAGACGGACGGACAGACAGACAGACAGACAGACAGACAGACAGACAGACAGACAGACAGACAGACAGACAGACAGACAGACAGACAGACAGACAGACAGACAGACAGACAGACAGACAGACAGACAGATAGATGTTTATATAACCAACCCGCGTATGAATATTAACGTCGATTATCATTTGTTGTTTATATTTTAATCTATAGTGCATTATACTTTAAATGTACTTTAATAATTCAACAGAATCTGTATGAAATAATGATGAGAATATTTTGTAAAACAAAGTAAACGCACAAGAACTATGTAACATGCTCAAATACGAAGAAACGTAGTTATAAAAATGGGAAGATTTTCTTTTATGTACATGCAACGCACACCAACAATTGGAAGATGTTCTTTTATGTACAAGCAACGCACACCAAAATAGGTAGATGTTCTTTTATGTACAAGCAATGCACACCAAAAATAGGAAGATGTTCTTTTATGTACAAGCAATGCACACCAAAAATAGGAAGTTGTTCTTTTATGTATAAGTAATGTACACCAAAAATAGAAAGATGTTCTTTTATGTACAAGCAATGCACACCAAGAATAGGAAGACGTTCTTTTATGTACAAGCAATGTACACCAAAAATAGGAAGTTGTTCTTTTATGTATAAGCAATGCACACCATAAATAACTCTCATGCAATGGGGTCTGAATGGGGTAGGAGAATGATTGAAATAGTAAAATTAGTGAGGTTGACCAAAATCTATTTGATGCAGAAGAGTGGAGCCATAGATTCACATCAAAGACTAGACTTAGGGGACTCTGGAAGGCACGTTTACGTAGTGAGTAGGATGAACTGATTCGTGTAGGATACACCTCACGTTCACATTATTTGTTTTGATTATTAATTATAAAACAAAAACAACTAAAATAACAAGAGGACAAAGAATAGGAAGTAAAAATAAATGAATATAAAAGAAAAAAATGAAATACTGACATCAAACGTGAGCCGTTTTAGAGAACACAAGACCCAAAGGCCGACTAAGAATAAAATGGATTGATGGAATATTAGAAACACTAGGAAACAGCATAACAGCAGTGGAGGCTAACAGAAGAGCAATAGACCACAAACTGCATATTCACTCGAAAGAAGGTAGATGAGAAAAGAAAGAAGAAGAAGGAAAAGAATATAAACGTTACAGTTCTTCATTTGATTAGTATCAGCGCATCGACCTGGTAGAACACAAGCCTTAACTTCAATTGTTCGAAATTTCTTTCTGGAACAAACCACTACAGATCTGTTCTCATCAATCTTAAAATGTTTCAGTATGTATTTTTGTCGATCTATTTCTAGCTATGCTTTGTTTCATTACACCCCACCACACCCCCACCCCCGCCCCCAAAATTATATTTTAAATTCATTAAAATATATCTATATATACGCAAATGCAGCTTTTTTAAAAAAAAATGAGGAAGATACTATGCAATCCATTTTTGACAATAGAAACAAGAAAAAGAGTTCTTAAATGTTATGTAGAGCCAGTCTTAAGACATATGGATGTGAATCATGGACAATAAGACAACAAACAAGAAAATCACTGGAGTATGTAGAAATGTGGTTTTACAAAAGAATGTTGAGAATACCATGGACAGCTAAGAAAAGTAATGAAAACGTTCTAAATGAGGCAAAACAGTAAAAAGAGTGCTAATTCCAAAATTAGGAAGAAACAATCATCATTTTTGGGTCATGTAATGAGAAGGGCACAGCAAGAATATATTGTAACAACTGGGAAAATTGAGGGACGAAGAGATAATGTAAAGCAAAGAGAAAAGATACCAGACAGCTTAAGAGAATGGCTTGGCAGAAGGTCAGCAACAGAAATGATTAATAACTGTCAAGATCGAAAGTTGTGGAGAGACATGATCACCTATCAAGCAGGCTCGGTACTTGATGATGATGAAAATATATTACAATATTTTCTTAAATAGCAGAAATATAATGCATTTAATTAATACCCTATTATTCTATTATTGATAAAATAGAAATGATCTCTACTGTGCTGAGTGAGTACTTACCTGTGACCATCGCTTCTTGTGTCTGACCTTGTTTTTGTCTTTGATGTGAGTTATCAGAAGATTGCCTCCAGGCAGTGTCCACACTAGTCGCCCTCCGTAAGGAGTCGGAATCTTCACTGGGGGTAGCAGACTGATCTCTGACTCGTGAACTCCACTGAATATGAAAGGTGGGGGAGTAAACGAATTAGGGATTCAGTTGAATTATACGTATAGCTATCATCATCATTATGTCGCATGTCATTTCAGAACGTTGCATTCACCACAGCCCAACTGAAAGAATCATTCTATAGCCAGATCTCTCACTTCTCTTGCTGCCATGTTCAATGTCTCCTTGATGTCCTTAAACCACCGCCTTCTTGGTCTGCTCGTGATGTTTCGCCCAGGAACCATGCTTCCACTGTTACTATTTCCAGTCTGCTGTGCCTTTCGACATGACTATACTATTGATTTTTCTCTGTAGAATGGTGTTTATAAGACAGTTCTTTTTAATGTTTAAATCGTTCAATATCTCTTCATTTCTCTTTTTTCATTATCCAAGGTATCTTAAGAATGTTTCTGCAGCACTTTGTTTCAAATCAATCAATTCTCTTCCTTGCTGTTTGCGAGATTGTCCATGATTCACAACCATATGTTGTTATGGAGAAGATAGTAATTTTAGTAATTTTAATCGTTCTCCCCCTTGCAGGTATTGCGTCACGTGTTCTTTATGGCGTCTAGTTGCTGTGTACAGCTATCGCCACAGCAGAAATAATAGTTATAGCACATACTTCAATTATTCCAACGACTGACTACCGGGGCGACCAAAGTGTGGGGAGAAAAGAATAGAGCCACTGTTACCTGCCATGCATGTCGTAAGAGGCGACTAATTTAGTATGGAAACTTCGTATGTGCAGGAGGGTAGCACGTGCACTGAACGACTTTGTCAACTGAATTTACCGATATTTTTATGGAAAATGCTGTGACAATGGTGAGGCGGCTATAAGAAGTTCCTGATTCCAGTGAAAATGGTTCCATGGATAGAATAGAACTTACGTTATTAAGAAATTAATATGACACGTCCATTAATTATGAATTAATGCTGCTAATTATAGTACTGTACATTTCGCCCCAAAATCTCTACATTACTCCTCTTCTCTGATTTGTTTCCAGGAAAGGGAAAAAGGGAGAGGGGGGGGGGGGTCAACTGGACGGGCTAGGAGAAAGAATCACAAGCCCAGTGCAGTCGATAAATAGTAAACATTTTAAAGAATTTATTTCAAACTCCATGAGAACAAAGGAAACATTTACAAAGTTCTTTAAACGAGGAAAACTTACCGTTGCTTTGTGATTTAGATTTGTAAACTGTCTGGTTTGTGTCAGCATTTGTAAACTGTCTGGTTTGTCAGCATTTGTAAACTGTCTAGTTTGTGTCAGCATTTGTAAACTGTCTAGTTTGTGTCAGCATTTGTAAACTGTTTGGTTTGTGTCAGCATTTGTAAACTGTCTGGTTTGTCATCATTTGTAAACTGTCTAGTTTGTGTCAGCATTTGTAAACTGTTTGGTTTGTGTCAGCATTTGTAAACTGTCTGGTTTGTCAGCATTTGTAAACTGTCTAGTTTGTGTCAGCATTTGTAAACTGTTTGGTTTGTGTCAGCATTTGTAAACTGTCTGGTTTGTGTCAGCATGTGTAAACTGTCTGGTTTGTGTCAGCATGTGTAAACTGTCTGGTTTGTGTCAGCATTTGTAAACTGTCTGGTTTGTGTCAGCATTTGTAAACTGTCTGGTTTGTGTCAGCATTTGTAAACTGTCTGGTTTGTGTCAGCATTTGTAAACTGTCTGGTTTGTGTCAGCATTTGTAAACTGTCTGGTTTGTGTCAGCATTTGTAAACTGTCTGGTTTGTGTCAGCATTTGTAAACTGTCTGGTTTGTGTCAGCATTTGTAAACTGTCTGGTTTGTGTCAGCATTTGTAAACTGTCTGGTTTGTGTCAGCATTTGTAAACTGTCTGGTTTGTGTCAGCATTTGTAAACTGTCTGGTTTGTGTCATCATTTGTAAACTGTCTGGTTTGAGTCAGCATTTGTAAACTGTCTGGTTTGTGTCAGCATTTGTAAACTGTCTGGTTTGTGTCAACATTTGTAAAATGTCTGGTTTGTGTCAGCATTTGTAAACTGTCTGGTTTGTGTCAGCATTTGTAAACTGTTTGGTTTGTGTCAGCATTTGTAAACTGTTTGGTTTGTGTCAGCATTTGTAAACTGTTTGGTTTGTGTGAGTATTTGTAAACTGTTTGGTTTGTGTGAGTATCTGTAACCTGTTTTGTTTGTGTGAGCATTGGTAAACTGTTTGGTTTGTGTGAGCATTGGTAAACTGTTTGGTTTGTGTGAGCATTGGTAAACTGTTTGGTTTTTTTTTGTTCCCTGACACTCTAAGCTGAAACGTTGGTTTGTTTAGTCTTGTCTGGCCTGTAAAGTTTTGTTATTTTGATGCATTAAAAAAAATCTCTGACTCGAACGGGAAAGCAGTCGACATTCATAAAATTTGAAAACAAACAATTAAATCCAATTGGCCTTGGATCTGGATTTTCCCTCGTCCCAATTTACAACTAATAGACTCCATATTCGTGACATTATGTTGAAGCCGAACAATAGGGCTGGGATGATTATGACATCTCCATCACATCTCAGGCAGGTTTTTTGACTCATCCGTAAAAGGATAGTGACAGGGGGGCCTCGGTAGCCTAGTTGGGAAAACCACCCGATTGGACTACCGACGTTCGGACAGCCCGTGTTCGATTCCATCTGGGAGCAGTGTGAATTGTACTCGTGGTTGGAAACAAAAATCCCCCCACGGTGGACCCAGCCGTTGGTAGAAATGGGTACCAGTGTATTACCCTGGGAAGGTGAGGAATGTCGCCTCGCATCGTGAGTTTCGATGCTTGAAGCGACACTATCTAGAAATCTCCGAACATTTTCTGGATAGGCAGCCGAGCACATATGGGTGGAAACTCGCATGCTAAGACACCGGTTCAAGTCTCGTTCTTTACCTTTACTTTAACTTTACCTTTAGGATAGTGACATTGCCACTTTGTGCAACTAGTATTATCCGTTGTATATTGTTGTGCAACAAATATTTGCCACAGTAGACAAGATTTCTTCTTTACCGCTGCTTCCACTATATATTTATACTATAACCAGTGATGGAACATGTAAAACTGAAATAAACGAAAGAATAGGAATGGCAAAAAGTAAATTTAATGCCATGAAAAATATACTAACATCAAAACAAATAACACCATAGCTAAAGCTAAGAATAGCAAAATCTTCTCAACATTCCTGTATAATGTAGAAACATAGATATTAGACAAGAAAACTAAACAGAAAATTGAAGCCTTTGAAATGTGGATTTATAGAAGAATAGAAAGAATTGGATGAAAAGAAAAAAAATCAAATGATGAAGTCTTAAAACATGTACAAATGAAAACAGAACTACTAAACACAATTCAAACCAGACAAATGAGATTTTTGGGGCATGTTAAAAGACACAGCAGCCTATTAAAAGTAATATTTGAAGGGAAAATACAAAATAACAGAGGCAGAGGCAGACCAAAACTAACATGAATAAGTAACATCAAAAGATGGACAAGTCATTCTATAACAACCTACACCATCAATGCAAAAGACAGACCGAGATGACGCTCCCATGGTATCCAACCTTCGATGCGGAGACAGCACTCAAAGATAATGAGGTCAGATTTCTTGTTGACCGCTGCCTCCACACTTGTTCTGTGAGGTTCTTGAATGTATGTATTACTTGGTTAACTTACGCCATCTCTAATTCCACTGCATTACATAACCAGCACTCGTTTGGCTACTAGGTTCCTGAACTTGGTAAGGGAGAAAAGAATAGAAGCACTGTCAACAGCCACGCGTATCGTAAGAGGTGACTAAGGGGTTTGGGGTTCGTGCATCTGAGCTGAAGCAGTCTTCAGTGCTTTCGCTAGTATTTAGCGATCGTGCATCATGCTGAGGACGTGCTGAGGATATGCTGAGGACGTGCTGGGGATGTGGGAAGGACGTGCTGAGGATGTGCTGAGGACGTGCTGAGGATGTGCTAAGGACGTGCTGAGGATGTGTTGAGGATGTGCCGAGGACGTGCTGAGGATGTGTTGAGGATGTGCCGAGGACGTGCTGAGGACGTGCTGAGGACGTGCTGAACAAGGGTTCTGAGCGCTTAGGGGTTGCCCGTTGTGCAATGAAGATGCTCTGTCGACTAAACTAAACTTAACTAAACTAAACTAAACATAACCAGTAAAACTGAGTAAGACATCCATATTTTATTTTCATGCATGCTCATCATCATCATCATGTGCCATACCGGTTGGCGTATGCGATCATGCCCTTCCACAATCTTCTATCCACCGTGCATCGTATCAATTCTGTTGTTGACTGTTTTCCATGTCATGATACCAAGCTATCTAGTACTTTCTCTCATCGCATGTATGCTAGTTAGACAAAAATTAACGTTTACTCAAGCCACGGTTCTTCAATAACAATCGCAGAAATCAGGATTTTTAGGACTGTCAAATACAGTTTAAAAAGTTGTTGAAATATGTAGACACATCAGAAGCGTGTTATGTAAAGACTAGATTAATAGTAACACTTCTTTGTGCGTGCTCAGTTGACCGAGTTTTAAAACTCCTACTTTTACTGCAAAACAAGTTCGTTGTTTCAATAGGAACCGACAGAGTTTCCATTCTATTATTTTCACTCTGTTTGCTCTACTGATAGGAAACTCATTACATTATTTTCACTCTGTTTGCTCTACTGATAGGAAATTCATTACATTATTTTAACTCTGTTTGCTCTACTGATAGGAAAATCATTACATTATTTTCACTCTGTTTGCTCTACTGATAGGAAACTCATTACATTATTTTTCACTCTGTTTGCTCTACTGATAGGAAACGCATTACATTATTTTTCACTCTGTTTGCTCTACTGATAGGAAAATCATTACATTATTTTCACTCTGTTTGATCTACTGATAGGAAACTCATTACATTATTTTTCACTCTGTTTGCTCTACTGATAGGAAACGCATTACATTATTTTTCACTCTGTTTGCTCTATCTATCTATCTATCTATTGACCTTTCGAACCGTAGCTGGCCCAGTAGGGCGTAGACAAAGATACTCCTTATCTTATTTAAATTTTTATTCTAGCAGTTTTCAATTCTTTTAAAGCTATTTTATCAAATCTCACCATTTATCTCTGTTCTGTGCAAGCAGTTCTATCTCATTGAGGGAACCGATTCCTGCAGCTCTTGCCTCTCTCATCAGTGTTCTTCTCTGTGTCTCTCTGGGTCTTCATCTTTTCCTCTTACCTGTTGTTTCCCACATGAGGGCTTGCTTTGCTATTCGGTTATTATCTCTTCTCATCACATGTCCAAAATATGACCATCGTCTTTTCTTGATTACTGAAGATATCAGTGGTTGATTGGCGATTTCTTCTCTCTTCGTCTGGTGTTGTCATATTGTTTGTTGGTAACTCATTCTATTACATTTAAAAGTAAAGTAAAGAGACCCGTCACGCCAAAAGTGGCGTATAGGGAATATGGTGTTAGTGACTATAATTTGTACAGACCTTCGGCACATGATTTTTGGGGTAATGTGGTCGGTATTACGCCCGTGACGCTTTACTTGCCCAGAAAAAAATCAGGTACCCATTTAGGGCTGGCTGAACCCGGTAGCCGTCGATCAGGATTGAACCCGACCTCTTGTCCTTTGTAGTTCAGTTCACTAACCACTGAGCTATCGCGGCTCCCATTCTATTTCATTTCTTCTACCTTTTAGCTCCCAGTGGAGCATAGGTCTTCAACAAACACTTTCCAAGTCGTTCTGTTTTTTGCAATTCTTTTAAGATCATTCCATGTCTTCCCCATCATCTTCATCTCTGCTTCAATCTGTCTTCTCCAAGAATTCCTTGGTCTTCCTCTTTGTCTTTTCCCCTGGGGATTCCAAAAAAGGGCCTGTTGTGTAATACTCTCAGTTGGTTTCCGTAGTGTGTGTCCTATCCATCGCCATCGTCTTCGCTGTATTTCTTTATCCACTGGTATTTGACCGGTACATTTCCATAATTCCACGTTTGTGACTTTGTCCTGCCATTTCCATCCCTTTATTCTGCGCAAGCATCCATTAATGAAAGTCTGTACCTTCGTGATTGTCAATTTTGTTATTCTCCATGTTTCACAGCCATATAATAGAACCGACTTAACATTGGAGTTGAAAATTTGTTTTTTTGTATTTAGCCTAATTTCTTTGGATTTCCATATGTTTCCCAGTGCAATGAAAGCTCCTCTTGCTTTTGATATCCTTATTTTGGTATCGTTTTCTGTTCCTCCCTCTTTATCTATATTACTGCCCAGATATATATAAGATTGTACGTCTAGTAGAGGTATTTCTCCTAGTTTTATTTGGTTATTGCCAACTGCATTAATTCTCATAATGTTGGTCTTATCTCTATTAATCTTTAGTCCTAGCTGTTGTGATCTCTCATCTAATATACTCATTTTATCTTGCATCTGTTGGTGGCTGTGTGATAGGAGAGCTATGTCATCAGCAAAGTCTAAATCATCAAGTTGTTTGGTCAGTGACCACTGGATCCCATTTCTGTTGTTTTGAGTTATTTTCATAATCCAATCTATGGCCAGTAGAAAGAGAAATGGAGACAGAAGGCATCCTTGCCTTACTCCTGTTCTTATTTCAAATGCTTCTGTAAGCTGTCCTTCATGCACCACACTACATTTTGTTCCTTCATACATTGTTTTTATCAGGTTAATAAACTTTATGGGGATTCCATAATGACTCAGCAACTTCCAAAGCATTCTTCTGTCTAAACTATCAAATGCCTTTTCGTAATCTATGAATCCAATATAAAGTGGGGATTTTAGTTCTAAACTTTGTTCAACTATTATACGTAGAGTAGTTATTTGATCAGCACATGATCTGTTCTTCCTAAAACCTGCTTGTTCATCTCTCAAGTGTTTCTCTATAGCCTCTTTTAGTCTCTCCAGAATGATTCTGCCTAATATTTTTCCTGGCACTGATAGTAGCATAATTCCCCTATAATTTGTGCACTCCTGTAAACTTCCTTTCTTTGGTAGTTTGATCATATAACCTTCTCTCCAGTCTTTAGGTATTTCTTCCCTCTCCCAAATTTTATCCAATAGATTATGTAACATCTTGGTAGAGGTGATAATATCTGCTTTGATGGCTTCCGAAGGAATTTCATCTGGTCCTGTGGCTTTACCATCTTTTAACAGTTTGATGGCTTTCATTATTTCTTCTTTGCTTGGTTTTCCGCAGTTAACGTGTAATTCTTCTTCTGCTGGTAGTATATCTGGAGGATTATTTGAGCCAGGTCTGTTCAAAAGTTCTTCAAAGTGCTCCTTCCATCTCTCCATTTGTTCCTTTATATTACTAAGCAGATTTCCTTTCTTATCTTTGATAAAGGCGTTGATCTGTTTGTATTTTCCACCTAATTTCTTTGTGCTGTTGTACAGTTCTTTCATATTCCCTTTATTTGCTGCTTCTTCTGCCTCTTTAGCTAATTCATCTATATATTTCCTCTTATCCCTTTTAATGCATCTTCTCACTTCTTTGTTCACCTCTGTGTAAGCTTCCTGTGTCTTGGCTTTATTACTTCTTGTTTTGCTTTTATTTATGTCTGCTTTCTTGTTCTTTCTTTCTTTAATTTTATCCAGGGTCTCTGCTGTCATCCATGCCTTATTCTGGCGTTCTCTTTTCCCCAGTGTTTCTTCGCATGTCTCTTTCCATATATTTTTTACCTGTTTCCAATGATCTTCTATATTTATTGTATTTTCTAGTTGTTGGAGGACTTGGTATTTGTTTGATATTGTGACTGCGAATTTATCTTTAATTCCTTGTTCTTTAAGAAACCCTACATTGAAATACGTTCTGCCCTTATTCGTTGTAGTATACCTTTTTAATTTAATTTTAAGTTTGGCTAACAGAAGATGATGATCAGAAGCTATATCTGCCCCTCTATATACTTTTACATCCTGTAAGGATGACTTAAACTTATTATTAATACATATGTGATCAATTTGATTTTCCGTTCTATGATCTGGTGACACCCATGTAGCTTTGTGTATTCTTTTATGTTGGAATATTGTTCCTCCTAGGCTCATTTGATTAAGGGCGCAGAAATTCACAAATATCTCTCCATTCTCGTTTATATCTCCAAGTCCATGTTTTCCCATAATCTCTTCAAAGCCTCTGTTGTCTGATCCTATCTTAGCATTTAGGTCTCCCATCAAGATTATAATATCCTTGGCTCGTCTTGCATCCATCTGGCATTGTAGCTGTTTATAAAAATCATCTTTAACTGAGTCATCTTTATCGTTGGTTGGTGCATAGCATTGTATAATGTGTAATTTTATTTTGTTTTTGGTTGTTCTAAATGTTGCTCTCACCAGTCTTGGTCCCACTGCCTCCCATTCTATTAGTGTCTTCTGTGCATTCTTTGATAGCATTATAGCTACCCCTTCGCTATGTTGTGCTCCTGGTTCCTGGTGTCCTGATGATAAAATCATCTCCCCTGTATTCAATTTTATTCTCTCCGCTCCCAGCCATCTTGTTTCACACATTCCCAGAATATCTATCTTGTAGTTGTTCATTTCTGCTGCCACTTGTGCCGCTTTTCCCTGTTCGTTAAGGGTACGAACATTCCAGGTGCCAATTCTGGATGATTTCCTGGTAGACAAAGGGTGAGTCGGCAACCCGGACTCCTTATGGCTTTCTCCGGATTGCGTCATACGTCTCTTAGACAGAGAGCCCTTCTCTTTCCTGGTTGACGGATTTACTTTATCTTTCTTTGACTTGTTCATGTTTGTGAAGTTTTTTCGGCTTATTTTTTTACAGTATGGGATAGCCAGTCCCATGCCTAACCCTCCTTTCTCGCCTCTTACGAACATGCCTGGTAGGGTACAGCGCCGCTATTCTTTACTTCCCTTTCGGGCCCCGGCAGCGCACGGGCGATATTTCATTTAGTTATGTGTTAATAGTTCTGTGCTTTAGTAATGCTAACATTGGCAATACTTATACCACTACAGCATCAGCTTATACCACTACTAATAATGCAACCACTGAAATTTCTACTACTTCCATCTCAATTACTACTGCTACTACAGTGACTTCTACTGTTGCTGCTAATACTACTGTTGCGTCTAATTTTACTGACAATACTACTAATGCTACCACTAATTCTAATTGCATTACAATTGCTACTGCTACTATTATTATTATGATTGCTGAAAATTACCACCACTGCTATCATATTATATAGAATAATAGAATATGTTTGGGAGATGAGTTAGTAATTCGGATGATTCCACTGGCACGGGCGGTTGAGCAATTATGGATTTTAATTCGTTTGCAGTGATGTTGAGGCCTTCCATAACCAATAATCAATATATAGAATTTAACAATAAAATGCTACTACTATTACAACAACTACAGTATTACTAATACCAAAACTACCTTTAACTTCTTATAATTACCACTACTACGTCTACAACTATTACAAATGCATTTAGTTTACTTACAATTGCTACCATTACTGTTACTACGGTTGCTGTTGTTACTTTACCAAAACATCCAGTTTCTCGCATTTACTACTCTTGCTGCTCTACTTTTAATATTATTGCTATTGCAACTTAAAACATTAGAGCAATACTTTATAAATATCACTGATTCTATAATGACCTTTTACAAACGTGATTAATCTATTACATATAATCGTGATACACAATGCACGTAAAAGTAAAAGATTTTCTGATGCTCACATTAATTTGGTTGTAAATCAGAACTAAAGTGATGACAAATATTGCAAAGAAAATGTGTATTTAGAAACGGAACGTGTTTAGATTAATTATTTAATTTAAACAGATCATACTATGTATTTATATACAACAATATGTAAACAAGAAGAAGTAGAAGAAAAAAAAAGAAGAGAAGAAAGAATAAGAAGAAGAGAAGGAGAAGAAGAGGAGGAGGAAGGAGAAGATGAAGAATGATAGAAGGAAGAAGTAGAGGAGGAAGAAAAGAAGGAAGAGGAAGAAGAGGAAGAAGAAAAGGGGGAAGGAGGAAGAAGAGGAGGAAGGAGAAGAAGTGAAGGAAGAAGAAAAGCGGGAAGAAGAAAGGAAGAAGAAGAAGAGAATGAAGAAGAAAATGAAGAAGATGAGGAGGAGGAGGGAGAAGAGAAAGAACAAGAAGAGGAGGAGGAAGAAGAAGATATTGAAGAAGAAGAGGATGAGGAGGAGGAAGAAGAAGAGAAAGAACAAGAAGAGGAGGAGGAAGAAGAGAAGGAAGAAGAAGAGAAAGAACAAGAAGAGGAGGAGGAAGAAGAGAAGGAAGAAGAAGAGAAAGAACAAGAAGAGGAGGAGGAAGAAGAGAAGGAAGAAGAAGAGAAAGAACAAGAAGAGGAGGAGGAAGAAGAGAAGGAAGAAGAAGAGAAAGAACAAGAAGAGGAGGAGGAAGAAGAGAAGGAAGAAGAAGAGAAAGAACAAGAAGAGGAGGAGGAAGAAGAGAAGGAAGAAGAAGAGGTCAAGGAAGAAAAAGAGAAAGGAAGAAGAAGAGAATGAAGAAAAAGAAGAGGAGGAAGAAGTAGAGAAGGAAGAAAAAGAGAAAGAAGAGGAGGAGAAAGAAGAAGAGAAGGAAGAAGAAGAGAGGGAAGAAGAAAAGTGTAAAGAGTAAGAGAACGAAGAAGAAACGGAGGAAGAAGAAGAAGAGGAGGAAGAAGAGAGGGAAGAAGAATAGAAAGAAGAAGAAGAGGAGAAGGAAAAAGATTATATGAAGGAAAAAGAAGAGTATGAAGAAAAGAGAGGGAAGAAGAAACGGAGGAAGAGGAGGAAAAAGAGGAGGCGAAGGAAGAAGAAGAGAGGGAAGAAAAAAGGAGGAGGAAGAGGAGGAAGAAGAAGTTGAGGAGGAAGAAGTAGAGGAGGAGGTGGAAGAAGAAAAGGGGGAGGAAGAAGTAGAGGAGGAGGAGGAAAAAGAGGAGGTCAAGGAAGAAGAGAAGGAAGAATGAAGAAATAAAGAGACGAAGGATTAAGTAGGTAAGGAAGAAGAAGAAAAGGAGGTGGAGGAAGAAGAAGAGAAAGAAGAATCTATCTAGCCAGGTGCACAATTTTTTTAAGATGAATTACTATTGAAGACTAAATTCGGATCGGACCCACATTCCTCAATCGCCAGGCCTGTGCGTTACAACTGCACACTCAAGGGTGGTAACTGTTTTGAAATCGCAGGCAGAAGTGAAAAATAAATATTGAAAGGTATTTTGTTCAGAAAATTAGTTCCACAAAATATCTTCTTCCGCCGTCTCGTCATAGCGACATACGCAATGAAACAGAAAGCGCTGTTCCGGACCCGCACAAAAGGGATCGTCGCATAAAGGCGGAGGCTGTATACACAAGTGAGATGAAGGCATCTATTCAGGTGAGCAAACACGGATTGTAGATCTCGGTCTGTTTGCTTGGTGGCATATTTAATGCACTCCTTTAAGAATTGGCACTTAAGTAATGTATGCTGTACTTTGACAACTCTCAGGCGAAAACTATTTGTGTTTGAATTTGAAAACCACTAAAATTTCTTGAAAGTTGTTGACAATCTAATAGCATCTCAAAAGTTGATATCATTTTTTAATGATATAACTGGCCATGTGTATTTGATTTACACCCATATATATATATATATGTAAAGAAGCGTTAGTGGAGTAGTTGTGGCGTTCGAATAATGACCCCGTGCCTCTAGACCTAATTATTTTAAATGTAAGAACTTCTTTTTGGATATCAGACTGACACGCTTATGCGTCGGTGTTTACTGAGCTCCTGAAAGTTAGTACCAGAGTTTTTCTATAAAAGAGGGCGGATTGGCGTTATACTGACACACATACATGTTTCAATGACCATGTTAATGTTAAACATGGGCAATAGTATTAGTGTTGTTGATAATTCTTACACTTCACAAGGGGGCTCTTCACTCATTTTATGCTTACAGAAGTACAACAGAGGTGAGATGCAGAATGGCTCAGGCAAAAACGGCTTTCCAAAAAATGAGGAAGATACTATGCAATCCATTTTTTACACTAGAAACATGAAAAATAATTCTTAAATGTTATGTAGAGCCAGTCTTAACATATGGATGTGAATCATGGACAACAGGACAACTGACAAGAAAATCACTGGAATCTGTAGAAATGTGGTTTTACAGAAGAATGTTGAGAATACCATGGACAGCTAAGAAGAGTAATGAACATGTTCTGACAGAGGCCAAAGCAAAAAGATAGCTAATTTCCAATATTATGAAGAAACAATCATCATTTGTTGGCCATGTAATGAGAAGATAACAGCAGGAACATATTGTAACAAATGGGAAAATTGATGGACGAAGAGATAGAGGGGAGCAAAGAGAAAAGATACCAGACAGCTTAAGAGAATGGCTTGGCAGAAGGTCAACAACAGAAATGATAAATAACTGTCGTGATCGACAGTTCACAGGGCCACAGAGATGGTTTTTTCTCAGAAGAATGTTGAAAGTTCCCTTGACAGCTAAAAAGACCAATGATGAAGTTCTCAAAGAGGCCAACACAAAAAGGGAGCTCTTAAAAAACATCAGAAAGAATCAATCAACATTTTTCGGGCACATCATGAGAAGAGGAAAGTTGGAATACTTGTTTACAACTGGCAAAATAAAAGGAAAGAGAGATCGCGGACGACAAAGAGAGAAAATACTGGATAGCTTGGTGTCATGGCTTGGAAAACAGTCAACAACAGAACTGATACGATGCACTGTAGAGAGAAGATTGTGGAGGGACATGATCACCTTCGCAACCGGTATGGCACATGATGATGATGATGATCGAAAGTTGTACAGATACATGATCACCCACGCTAGCATGTCCGGTACTTGATGATGATGATGCTTACAGATACACAGGAACATACACAGAAATCATCATCATCATGTACCTTACCGGTTGGCGTAGGCGATCATGTCCTCCCACAATCTTCTATCTACAGTGCATAGTATCAATTCTATTGTTGACCGTTTTCCATGCCATGACACCAAGCTATCCAGTATTTGCTCACTCTGTCGTCCGCGATTTCTCTTTTCTTTTATTTTGCCAGTTGAAACCAAGTATTCCAACTTTCCTCTGCTCATGATGTTATATTATACAAATAAATATACATAAGAATATATACACACACACGGTGTACTCAAACACACTCTCATACACACCTTTGCAACATTGCGGGTCGGGAGTGAAGTGGGGCATTTCTCTTGAAAGTCATGAGATAGACTGAGATAGACTGAGACAGGCTGAGATAGACTTTGTAGCTAGTTATTTGAATGATAGCGGAAAGTGTGTACAAGGCCACACTATTTGGATATGTGTGGTAGGCACATTCTCTATCTCGCGGTTATTACTGACTCCAACTAAGTGGGCCAGTTATCCATTATTATTTCAAACTGAAACGATTAGACAGCTTTACGATGGGACCGAACTCGCCTTCATTTCATCGCTAATTCATCGCGCTAAACGCTACGTTGCAGACTTTTTTCAGTCGAAATGGTCCGAAACGCGTTCCTGTAAAGTTTTAGAACTCCGTGTTGGATTCATCATCAACTGTAGCGGGTATAACCCGAAAAAACCCAACTCGTGTGACGTTTTCAACATTGCGAGTTGTGGTAGTTGTGGGTAGAATGTCGTAAGTCGTATATAGTCATCCCAGAGCCACGTTTTATTAAGGCATGCGGGCTGAGAGGGTTTTTCTGAAATAAATTTCACCCAAAGCTTGTGACGTCTTCAGCTAAGCGAACTATAGACTGGTGACGTCATTTTACCCAAAATAGCCCCCAATTCGCAATACTGAAACCATCATAAGTTTTAGGTAATCCCTTTAAACCCACGGGTCTTATTAAAACTATAGTTGCCTCTCATAGCTCCTACCTCTGAAAATATCACGCTAGCAAGAGGGTTTTTGGAGCCTTCACCCCTTAGGCTTCTAAAAATGGCGACGGTTGATCGTACCACAATTAGCAGGACCAGTAGGCGTTCCTTGGCCACGCATGTCGAATTATTTGGTCGTAATCAAACAAGGTGCACGCTTGGTGAAATATGATCGGCTGATCAACATTCACAATCAGACAGTGCACATAGATTTTCTTTTAAAAATTAATGGTTTTCTTGAATATCAAGCAAACTATAACAACCCCCCTTTCTTTACATAGCAAAAAGTCATCGGTAAGGATTACACAGTAACTTGATATTTAACGGATTAAGTAATAACTTGATATATGAATGCCAATATTAGCAATACAGTCTGGAATGTTTGAACCGGCAGGGGCTGCTAGATTGTTCCAAACATTGAAGGACAGTTTGTTTATTTATTCAGACAGGCAGACAGACAGACAGACACAGACAGACAGATATATAGTTGTGTTGTAAATGTTCTATTGTTTGTTATCTCAAATCCTAGAATGATTTTGAACTTACCACCCTTCATTCAGTAACATAATCTACAAATAGCAAATCTCATAATAAACAATATATAGTTGCTTCAGTTTCAATACATTCCGCTAATTTCTTTCTCTTACATACAAATACATTAAAGTACATAAATAAAATAGATTGTTCTAAAAAGACCACCATAGATGGTACAGAAAAAAAGTCAGTCTAAAACGTTTCTTTACAGCGACTATGTATGTTTCACGATCTCCATGCAATAAGTGTATGAATTATTGCACAATTTTGACTAACTTTAATCGAACTCACTGCTAAATTCACTCTTTCCTCAGTAAAAGAAAAATGTGTCACAAGGAAGAACTACTTGACGCATATCTCTTCAAAGTAGGGGCTACATTTTTTGAGACAAATAAACAAAAAATAGCAGCTGAACAAACGGAGAAAGGCTACAAAAACTAGCAAAATTAATCCTTCACCAGCAGTAGCATGTTCACTATGTCCCATATTTAATCCGGGTCCGCAACCGGCTTAACGGTCATATTTATACACACGTACTAATCTAACAACTGGCTGAAATGAGAGGTGATCAATGCCATTGTTAATAGATAAACAATGCATAACTAAATATTGCAATCTATAAAACAAGTCAATAATCTGTGTTAGTTGCATCCGACGCATTTCTTTTCTCGATCAATCTTTTATTCAGTTTAATCTTTTGCAAACTATAATTTCTCTTGCAATCTTTCACGGTAGTAAAAAAAATTTAAAAGAGCCTCGTCATGCCAAGTGGCGTATAGAGAAAATGGTGTTAATGACCATACTTTTTACAGAACTTCAGCACATGATTTTTGGGGTAATGTGGTCAGTATTACGCCCGTATCGCTTTACTTTCCCAGAAAAAAATTTCGGTATCCATTTAAGGCTCGGTGAACCCAGAAGCCGTCGATCAGGATGGAACCCAACCTCTAGTCCTTTGTAGCTCACTTCACTAACCACTGAGCTATCGCGGCTCCCAATCTCTCACGGTGCCTACTATTAATCAGTTGTTTAAAATTGAAACAGTAATTACTTAACAGTACCAAGCCATGGTGCCGGTAGCATCTTGGCTGCAAATGGTTAGCGACATTTAGCTGACTGTTGACCTCATCATGGCGGCTGATGAAGATCCTACTCCACCTCCGGGTCTCTAGAAACTGGCTAACCAAAGTGGACATGCCAGCAGGATTCAAACAAAGGAAGACAATCCGTACCCCAAAATGCCGTGCTGAAGTCGGATATGTTGGACTGAAAGAAATATATAACTGCTTGCTACAAATCACAACACAAGAAATCTACACCCACTTAACGTCAGTCTTAGAACTCACATGATGAAGAGTATCAGTTGTCGAGTGAAAACATCAGGTAAAGTAATAACTGTGCCAATAGTTTACAATCCAATTTCAAGTAGCACATTACATTACATTAATGCGTAGCTGATCATATACAGTCGTCTTACAATATTCGGTTACATTCTTACCTGGCAGCTTCATCCATCACTGCCACCAACTGTCGGACAAAAATATTTGGCATCCATTCACTATACTCGTTGAAGTCCATAGCGTCGTCCATGAAGATGTGGGCTGTAAAATAGGGAGGGTATAGATAAAGGATATAATACTATTCTCTGTAACTGTTTTTATTTACGCACACATTAATTTCAATGCTTGAAGTATATATTAATAGTCAAAGTAATGATAAGCTGGCTGTTGCAGTTCTTTTGTTATGGAAGGCCCCGGTATCACTTCAAACGAATTAAAATTCCATAATTGCTCAACCGCCCGTGCCAGTAGAATCATCTGAATTACTATCTCATCTCACAAACAAAGAAAGTTATCTGTAGTCCCCATCATAGCAGTCTCAGCACACGCCAAAAGACATAAGGCGAAACCGCACAGAAAGAACACTGTTGCAGTGTTGAGGTTAGAGTGTTCGCTCCAGAATCAGAAAAGTAAAGGCTTACCAACCGCATTGGGAGCGACCGGGTGTTTATTCCCCTCTGATCGTGATCTCAAGGTAGGTAAGTTAGACGAAATACCTAGTCATATAGGGGACGGACGATACGATACGAAAGTAGATACTATGTTCAAGCTGAAAATATGAAAGTTACTTTCAACATTTAAAATAAAAACAAGAGGCTATATGTCGCTGCCTGAGCAACATATAAAGAAACACCAAACTAAAATTTTAACATCGTGGCAATAATTAATTAGCTTTGTGAAGATATGGAGAAGGGGAAACCAGGACCCAACCCATGCTAAACGTTTGTGAGATTTTCCTGTATCTTCAGAACAGAGGTCGAAATGCCAATGTACCCGAGCACATGGATCGTAAATCAAACAGAAAGCAGCTGTTACCAATCCTTAGTTTTTTTTCTGAAATTTAATATAAAGTGTGACAACGACTATTTACAGGAACCTGTCAAGCACGCTATAACAATGAATATATTTCAATTCATCAACATCATTGGGTGCCTTCTCTGCATCGAAGGTTGGCTACCATGGAGCGCCATTCCTCTCTGTCTCTTGCTTTGATGGTGCAGATTGTCATAGGCTGACTTGTCCATCATTTGATGTTACTCGTCCATGTTAGTCTTGGTCTGCCTCTGCCTCCTTTACCTTGTATTTTCCCCTCTAATATTACTTTTATTAGACTGTTGTGTCTTTTAACATGACCAAACAATTTCATTTGTCTTGCTCTAATTGTGTTTAGTAGTTCTTTTTTCACCATTAGTCGCCCTAAAACTTCCTCGTTTGTTTTCTTTTCTTTCCACCCAATTCTACCTATTCTTCTGTAAATCCACAGTTCAAAGGCCTCAATTTTCTTTTCTGTTTTCTGGTCTAATGGCCATGTTTCTGCACCATACAGGAATATTGAGAAGATGTAACATTTTGCTACTCTTAGTTTTAGCCCTGTTGTTATTTGTTTTATTTCAATTATATTTCTATAATATCATTTCATATTGTAAAAAAAAATCACAAATTTAAATTTGTATACAATTATTTTCTCCTTTCTTGCGATGACAGAAATAAACCGGCCCTTCCAGGACAAAAATAAACCAGCCCTTCCAGGACAGAAATAAACCAGCCCTTCCAGGACAGAAATAAACCAGCCCTTCCAAGACAGAAATAAACCAGCCCTTCCAGGACAGAAATAAACCAGCCCTTCCAGGATAGAAATAAACCAGCCCTTCCAAGACAGAAATAAACCAGCCCTTCCAGGACAGAGATATTTGACTTAGTTGTCCTTTGAGTTGACACACGAATTTACAACTGGAGCTAATCCTCATAATGGAGAATTGATTAAGTTTAGCCAAACATGAACTGTACAGAGAAACATGATGATCCAGCACTTTTTTCAGAGATCTAAGTGAAACATTCTGTGCTCGAAAAAAAAACCCACATGATTTTCTCTGTACCATTCACGAGCGTCTTCTTTCTTCTTTCGTCAAATTGCTTGCACCATGGGGTGTTTACATTTGGGTGTCTTGTGTCACTTAGCGAACGTCGCTAGCTGTGGGCTGCTTAAGATGTTTCCGTCTTGAACTTATTCAGTAATTCTTTGATTTCTTCAATGCACCATTTCGTGCGTAGTCTATGTGCTTTTTAAGCCTGATATATTCATGTACGAGTGTATACTAGAGTAGAAGAATTTTGGATTGAAGTTTGGCTAGATGTCATTCATGAACAATCACATCAATCTATGTATTATTCATGAACAATCACATCAATCTATGTGTTATTCATGAACAGTCACATCAATCTATGTATTATTCATGAACAATCACATCAATCTATGTATTATTCATGAACAATCACATCAATATATGTATTATTCATGAACAATCACATCAATCTATGTATTATTCATGAACAATCGCATCAAAAATCTGTGCATTATTACTGAGCAACTACCAGTTTATCAGTACCATTAATCAGCAACTACCAGTTTATTTGCACCATTAATGAGCAACTACCAGTGTATCTGTACTATTAATGTGCAGCTACCAGTTTCTCTGTACCATTAATGAGCAACTACCAGTTTCTCTACTATTAATGAGCAGCTACCAGTTTCCCTTCAACATTCACAAACAACCACCAGTTTCCCTTCAACATTCACAAACAACCACCAGTTTCCCTTCAACATTTACAAACGACCACCAATTTCTCTTCAACATTTACAAACGACCACCAAATTCACTTCAACATTCACAAACAACCACCAGTTTCTCTTCAACATTCACAAACGACCACCAATTTCTCTTCAACATTTACAAACGACCACCAAATTCACTTCAACATTCACAAACAACCACCAGTTTCTCTTCAACATTCACAAACGACCACCAGTTTCCCTTCAACATTCACAAACGACCACCAGTTTCTCTTCAACATTTACAAACGACCACCAATTTCTCTTCAACATTTACAAACGACCTCCAATTTCTCTTCAACATTTACAAACGACCACCAATTTCTCTTCAACATTTACAAACGACCACCAAATTCACTTCAACATTCACAAACAACCACATATTCCCCCTATATATTCACAATAAACACCCGTTCTGTCACTGACCTTCGAACTCATAATAATCCGGATCTTGAACATTAAAATAGTCTTGAGCATTTCTGCGCGCGCTCTGGTCCATGTCCAGCCTGAAGTAAATTTTGGCGGTTATGTTCATCTACTAATGTCTCATGTAAAATAGGATGTAAAGACATAAAAACTGCATAGAACGTATAATACTTTTATTGATATATGGCGTATCCCAACATTATATTGCTGGACAATCAACGCAAATTAACTGATTTGTTGATATACATTCAAGCAGAGATTGCATATAAAGCACAACGAAAGCAAAAGTTTGGTGCACTCAATCTATGTATTTAATTTACAATTTGAATAATAACGATGATAGCCTCTGGCACAAGATGCATTTCGGAGATTAAATGCAAATAACCCAGGCAAAATCAGCTTTTCATAAAGTGAAAAACATTATGTTCAACCTTATCTTTATCAATTGAGGCAAGAAAAATAGTTTCACTGATGTTACGTGGAGCTTGTCCTGATGTATGGAAGGAGTCATTGATGACCAGATAACAAACAAGAAGGTACATGGAAGTAATAGAAGTGTGGTTTTACAAAATATGTTGAGAATATCATGGGCAGCTAAAAACAGCAATGAGGACCCCTGACAAAGTCTATAATACAAAGAGAGCTTTTAAATGTTATCAGAAGCAAACACCCAACATTCTTTTTGGCATGTGATGAGAAAAGAAGGCTGAAAGATATGAGAACAAATTAGAGAAAAAAAGTGATGGACACAGACAGAAAATTTTAGTGAGTTTAGCGGGGTAGAGGCATACAAATGTACCAAGATGCATACAATTATACCAAGATACATACAATTGTACCAAGATACATACAGTTATACCAAGATACATACAAATGTACCAAGATGCATACAATTATACCAAGATACATACAATTGTACCAAGATACATACAAATATACCAAGATACATACAATTATACCAAGATACATACAATTATACCAAGATACATACAGTTATACCAAGATACATACAAATGTACCAAGATGCATACAATTATACCAAGATACATACAATTGTACCAAGATACATACAATTGTACCAAGATACATACAAATATACCAAGATACATACAAATATACCAAGATACATACAATTATACCAAGATACATACAAATGTACCAAGATACATACAATTATACCAACATACATACAAATGTACCAAGATACATACACATGCAAAGCTGCTGTTTAACAACCAGCGGCAGAACATCAACAGTGGAATGATAAGAAGCACTGGCGTAAGAGAACGGTGAAGAAACAAGATTATGAGCGCCTCCGAGAGCGACACCTGGTGTAGCTTTAGCTTGCGAAATGCTTATTTGACAAAAATTATTGCCAAAAATATGTGTACTTTTTGTGCAGATTATATTTGACAATGACTTTAAGATAATCCGCGGTTTCTGGACTAATCAATGACTGGATGTTAGCAAGAATAGAATAGGACATTAGGATCATCATCATCATCATCATCATCATCATCATCATCATCAAGTACCGGGCCTACTGACGTAGGTGATCATGTCTCTCCACAACTTTCGATCTCGGCAGCTATTTATCATTTCGGTTGTTGACCTTCTGCCAAGCCATTCTCTTAAGCTGTCTGTTATTTTTTCTCTTTGCTTCCCTCTATCTCTTCGTCCCTCAATTTTTCCAGTTGTTACAATATATTCCAGTTGTTCTCTTCTCATTACGTGGCCAAAAAATGATGATTGTTTCTTCCTAATATTGGAAATTAGCTCTCTTTTTGCTTTGACCTCTCTCAGAACATCTTCATTACTCATTCAGGACATTAGGATGGTGTGGGCATAATTCAAGATGTACAGACCAAAGACAATTCAACATAGGAAACTGTTAGGTAAAGGACAACACAGCAAAGACGGAGGAAAAAATGGGAAGATAGCATTAAAGAGTGAATAGGATTAATCTTTGTCATATCTAAGAAAGCAGTCGTTAATTGTGCAGGTTGGAAGGAAATTAGAGTGCTCCAGTGACCACCAAGGTTGCAAGGTTAATGATGGTGATGGTGATGATGAGAAAATGATGATGGTGAGGGTGATAATTATATTGATAACGATGATCTGTTTTGTCAACAAGCATGGCGAATAAGTATCCCCACCTTCATCATGTGTCGCATCTCGTGACCCCAATCATGGAATGGGATATATACTGGCGTCGTGGACGGTCCGTTATTAGAGGTTACGTTGATATTTAGTGAGTCTATCCAAACCGTGGCTGAGGAAAATTAAATTAAGCGTCCACTTTGTAACAGATACACTTGAGATTTAGTTTGAGGACAATGTGCCTGAAGGGTCACCACAGAATACACACTCTTCGTTGTTTGTTAAAGGAGACTGCGAGCACCTGCATGTTTGTCTTGAGTGCGCAACAGTCTCTAAACAAAGCCATCAACGCTAAATATATCTTCTACAGCCATTTCTTTGGAAGGTTTCTGAACTTCGTCAGAGACCTTTTATTTATGTTTTGATCGATTTGTCTTTATTATCTTGTACAGTATATAATTATTTCACTTTGGCATAAACTGTAGCTTTATGAACTAGTGTCTTTATTTATATTGTCATTACAAAGATTATGGTCGTATTTAGTTCATTTTCTTATTCATCATCATCATCAAGTACCGGGTCTGCTGGCTAGGTCTCTCCACAACTTTCGATCTCGGCAGCTATTTATCATTTCTGTTGTTGACCTTCTGCCAAGCCATCCTCTTATGCTGTCTAGTATTTTTTCTCTTTGTTTCTCTCTATCTCTTCGTCCCTCAATTTTTCCAGTTGTTACAATATATTCCAGTTGTTCTCTTCTCATTACATGGCCAAAAAATGATGATTGTTTCTTCTTAATATTGGAAATTAGCTCTCTTTTTGCTTTGACCTCTTTCAGAACATTTTCATTACTCTTCTTAGCTGTCCATAGTATTCTCAACATTCTTCTGTAAAACCACATTTTTACAGACTCTAGTGATTTTCTTATAAGCACAGGAATATTAGCGAGACGCAAGAGAATATACGAGTACGTTGGTAACGTTGGTATATTTCAAATCAAAAGCGATATGCAAATAAAACAACACGACATAATGAAAGTGAGAGAGAAGGAGAGAGAGAGAGAGAGAGATAGAGAGAGATGACAACACTTGGTAATCGACCTGAATAAAGACATGAGCAGTTCCGTCATCTCACGCTCTGTCTCGTGCCACATGGTGGCGCACACGTATATCTTGGGGATAATCTGCTCCCTCTGTCGCCTTATGGTAGCGTCCGTGCTAGAACTGTCCATGCTTACGTCGTCGGAAAAGGCCATTTCCTAAAGGGGACATAGATTCAAGTAAAATGTTAACATTTTAAACCCATATTAAATTGTTTAAGTAGAAACAAATTTTCTTTCAGCTTAACGAATCAAACACTCTAATATGCCTCAAAATTGAAGTCTAAACGTAAAAAGACAATATTTAAATAAATAATGGTAACAATGTAGGATAATATCCAACCAGGACGAAAACGCTATTGTAAGGCTTATTATAATGACAGGAAGTATTTGAGTGTGGAAAAAAAAAAAAACTCAAACTTGAACACTTCGTGGCGACTGCGTTGGGCATGCGCCTTTATTCTCAGGTCCTAGAGTCTCCAAAGAAGACACCAGAAGTGGGATACATTCCTAAAAGGCAATTTGTTTAACAATGTTTCTGAAAGGTTATGTAAGTGACAATTAATTTATTTGACAGTTAATGCATCTGGCAATTAATTTATCTGATAGTTAATGTATCTGGCAGTTAATATATCTGACTGCTAAGATATCTGACAGTTAATGTATCTGGCAGTTAATACATCTGAAAATTAATTAATCCAACAGTTAACTGTATTTGATAGTTAATGTATCTAACATTATTTTATCGGACAGTTAATATATATGATGGAAATTAATGTATCTGGAAGCTAAAATATCTGGCGGCAGTTAATGTAAAAGTAAAAAAAGTAAAGTACCCCCGTAACGCCAAGTGGCGTATAGGGAATATGGTGTTAGTGACCCTATATTTTACAGATCTTCAGCACATGATATTGGGGTAATGTGGTGAGTATTACGCCCGTGCTGCTTTACTTTCCCAGAAAAAAAGCCGGTACCCATTTAAGGCTGGGTGAACCCAGAAGCCGTCGGTTGGGATCGAACCCTACCCCTTGTCCTTTGTAGTCCAGTTCACCAACCACTGAGCTATCGCGGCTCCCTGGCAGTTAATGTATCTGGCAGTTAATGCATCTGGCAGTTAATGCATCTGACAATTAATGTATACAACATTTAGCTGTTTTTGGCAGTTAATGTATTTGACATTTATCAATATATAATTGGTTTAAATTGCCTTTAACATTGATGCCCGCTGGAATCATTATCAACGTCAGTCCCATAACTGTGGCGGTCGTTGTGGTACACTTGATGACGTATTCTCAATTTTCTTCTAACCTTCGCAACAAAGTATAGCTTTCCGAGATGTCTTCTTCTACCTTTCAGCTCCCTGTGGAGCATAGGTCTTCAACAAACACTTTCCAAGTCATTCTGTTTCTTGCCATTCTTTTAAGATCATTCCATGTCTTCCCCATCATCTTCATCTCTGCTTCTATCTGTCTTCTCCGAGAATTCTTTGGTCTCCCTCTTTGTCTTTTCCCCTGGGGATTCCAAAAAGGGCCTGTTGTGTAATACTCTCAGTTTCCGCGATGTGATGAAGGTTAATCTAGTCCATTCTCTGATGTTATCTTCCCACCCCTTTTTTCTGTCTGTCTTGTCTTCATTTGTTTGGTTCTCTGTCCCGCAAAATGGTCTTAAATCTGTCGATCTTGTAACATGTCTGTACCATTTCACTTTTTATTCTTTAACTGTTGATAGTAAGTCTTTAACTGGTTCTGTGGATCGTTGGATTGTTTTGTGCTCTACCCCAATGATCTAAGATATGCACATGATCTTTCTATATATAACTTGTCATCACTTGAGCCTGTATTCTTCTTTCACTATCAGAAGTGAGTATCCATGTTATGCAGGTCTATACAAATACGGGTTTCAATACCGTTCATAATAATACTATCTTTGTTTTTAGGGAGATAGTTTTGCTTTTCCTAATTTTATTTAATCTGAAGAAGCGAAACTATAACACTTCACATTGCGGTCAAGGCAAAGAAATGAAAATGAATGCATAGAAATGTGAAGCTGCAGTAAAGCTAAATGTGTGGGAGAATTGACAAAAATGGCATGGTTAAAGCTTTACGTATTTGATAGAAAATGTGTGTCGTCTATCAATTTACATAAAGCTTTAACTATACCATGTTTTCTAATTTTATTTTTTCAACACTTCATATTACTCGTTAAGAAAGAATAAGACAACCTTGACTAAGATCCTTACGATAGCACTAAATAAATTTTCTCTCGACACTGATAATTCCTGCCACTTATAAAACTAACTGTGACTTGCTTTAACTCACATTTCTTGGAATTTAATAAATCTCAAGGAAAATGAAATATGTTAAAATACTTAGAATTCTGAAAAGTCGACATTTGAATTCTGTGATCTGGTTTATAAGTCAGTATTTGGAGAGAAGAGTTACTTACCTTGAGCACCCGCTCTCTATCATTACGACGTCGGTTGAGAAGTAGAGACTGTTCTACAAGAGCACCGCAGTACTGCGGCAGCAAAAACAACCTGCGAACACAGAAACATTGTTAGCTTCTCCTAGAAAAACAGGCAAGTTCTCTTTAGATTATTCACACAGTATATGGGGGAGGTTGGCCTAGGATTTTTTTTGTTTCTGGGACAGGATCTGTTCAACTTCAGACTATCATATGTCTCCAGGTTAGTTGCCATAATTGTAAATGTGAAAAAAAGTGTAATTCTATTTTTTAAAATTAATTGTAATGTTTGTGAGGGTGTTTTCATACTTTAATATTTTGAATGTGTATTTTATGCGCATGAATACATACGTTTATATATGTCTGTGAGGGTTAAACCATGGCCATATAATGTGATCGAGATCGCTGACATGTATTTGACAAAAATGTGGACTGAAACTGGAAACTAAAAGAAGGAAAAATTACAAGATGACAAAACGACAAGAGAAAAGACAGCTTTAAGTTTAAGAGAGTAGTCTAGAGCCAAGTTTACAGCCTAATTGATAAACTAACATATACTGTTGAAAGATGTAAAGAAAGTTGATCGCCTATATAATCAGGCAAGGCACTTAATGATGAATAAAACGGGTAGGAACATGTACAATTATTCTTCTTCTACTTCTTATCTCTTTTCACTGATACCTAAAAGGTGTCGTGGTTTATATCATTTGTCGTTCTTGTGCTGCTCGAACTGTCTGAATTAGTGATTAGCCTTTGTTGTTACATGTCTCTGTCACTGCATCTATCCATCTTCTTCTGTGTCTTCCTCTTTGTCTTTTTCCACGCATTCTCGAGAAGAACGCCCTTGATGGTGATTGGTAAGAGTTCATTCTCACCAGGTGGCCAAACCATTTAAGTTGTTCTTGTTCTATATATTCTTAGAAGGTTTTAGTTCCTACCATTTTTCTTATGGTTTCATTTGGTATTCTATCTCTTCTTGTGTTGTTCGTTACTTTTCTCAAGCATCGCATCTCACATGTATTGATCTTTATTAAATGATCTTTCTCTACAATTATTACAAACAAATATGTTCAAATGTTGAACTAAAAGAATACATCCCCTTTTCGTTATCAACCAAAATGACACCCCCCCCCCCGCCTTAAAAAAAATTAAACTCATCACCTCCTCAGTGACGATTACCCAGTATGATTCCATCTCTACCTCACAATTTGTCACCCATTATGAAAATGTTCTCGCCTTATTAACTGTCACCCATTAGGAAACTTTTCTCACCTTATTAACTGTCACCCGTTAGGAAACTTTTCTCCCCTTATTAACTGTCACCCATTAGGAAACTTTTCTCGCCTTATTAACTGTCACCCATTAGGAAACTTTTCTCACCTTATTAACTGTCACCCGTTAGGAAACTTTTCTCCCCTTATTAACTGTCACCCATTAGGAAACTTTTCTCGCCTTATTAACTGTCACCCATTAGGAAGCTTTTCTCGTCTTATTAACTGTCACCCATTAGGAAACTTTTCTCGCCTTATTAACTGTCACCCATTAGGAAGCTTTTCTCACCTTATTAACTGTCACCCATTAGGAAGCTTTTCTCGCCTTATTAACTGTCACCCATTAGGAAGCTTTTCTCGCCTTATTAACTGTCACCCATTAGGAAGCTTTTCTCACCTTATTAACTGTCACCCATTAGGAAGCTTTTCTCGTCTTATTAACTGTCACCCATTAGGAAGCTTTTCTCACCTTATTAACTGTCACCCATTAAGAAACTGTTCTCACCTTTTTAACTGTCACCCATTAGGAAGCTTTTCTCACCTTATTAACTGTCACCCATTAGGAAGCTTTTCTCACCTTATTAACTGTCACCCATTAGGAAGCTTTTCTCACCTTATTAACTGTCACCCATTAGGAAGCTTTTCTCACCTTATTAACTGTCACCCATTAGGAAGCTTTTCTCGCCTTATTAACTGTCACCCATTAAGAAACTGTTCTCACCTTTTAACTGTCACCCATTAGGCACTACTTTTTACAGTGATCATCACCCATTAGGCACTACTTTTTACAGTGATCATCACCCATTAAGACCACATCGCTTCCTCCACAATTATCAACGATCAAGAACCCCCCCCCCTCCTATATAATTACCACGTAACAAGAACCCCTCCCTTCCTATAAAATTACCACCCAAAAAGAACCCTTCCCCTCCTATATAATTACCACCCAAAAAGAACCCCTCCCCTCCTATATAATTACCAACCAACAAGAATCCCTCCCCTCCTATATAATTACCACCCAACAAGAACCCTCCCTTCCTATAAAATTACCACCCAAAAAGAACCCCTCCCCTCCTATAAAATTACCACCCAAAAAGAACCCCTCCCTTCCTATATAATTACCACCCAAAAAGAACCCCTCCCCTCCTATATAATTACCACCCAACAAGAACCCCTCCCCTCCTATATAATTACTACTCAACAAGAACTCCTACCCTCCTATATAATTACCACCCAACAAGAACCCTCACTTTCTATAAAATTACCACCCAAAAAGAACCCCTCCCCTCCTAAATAATTACCACCCAACAAGAACCCCTCCCCTCCAATATAATTACCACCCATCAAGAACTCTCCTCCCCCTCCATAATTACCACCCGTTAGGGGTTCCTCTTCTACTCCCTAAATATCAACCATCAAGAAAGCACCCCCTTCTCCTCATCACCCATCAAGAAAGCATTCCCTTCTCCCTATCACCCATCATTAAACACTTTACCTCCCTATAACCCATCATTAAACCCTTTATCTCCCTATCACCCATCATTAAACCCTTTATCTCCCTATCACCCATCATTAAACCCTTTATCTCCCTATCACCCATCATTAAACACTTTACCTCCCTATAACCCATCATTAAACCCTTATCTCCCTATCACTAAACTCTTTATCACCCTATCACCCATCATTAAACCCATTATCTCCCTATCACCCATCATTAAACCATTTATCCCCCTATCACCCATCACTAAACTCTTTATCTCCCTATCACCCATCATTAAACCTTTATCTCCCTATCACTAAACTCTTTATCACCCTATCACCCATCATTAAACCCATTATCTCCCTATCACCCATCATTAAACCATTTATCCCCCTATCACCCATCACTAAACTCTTTATCACCCTATCACCCATCATTAAACCCTTATCTCCCTATCACTAAACTCTTTATCACCCTATCACCCATCATTAAACTCTTTATCTCCCTATCACCCATCATTAAACTCTTTATCTCCCTATCACCCATCATTAAACCCTGTATCTCCCTGTCGTAGCACAAAGCAAACAAACCTGGCCAATGTGTGCATGTTCAAACAACAACATCTACATAATTTCAAAGAAATCTCCAATTCAAATCAAATGAACTAAAGTCTAGTGAAATCATTTTTTTAGTGATCAATAGCTTCATGTTGTTTTCTTTCATATTTTGTATATTTAAAGAAAATCACAAACATTGTTTAAATACATTATGGAATCGAGAATTTCCCTATTCCACAGTTTGAAGTGTAAAATAGTATTTTGACAGTGTATGTGCAAGTAAATGCGAGTAAAAAGCTTACCTCATTTTTCAGAGCGAAAAAAATAATACTTTCAATTGTCTTCTTCTGCTTCATAACAATGACGACTACTTCTTGTCATGGTAAGCCCATAATAACTATCATCAACGAACTGTATTGAGGTTTGCAGTCATCTGGGATAACTATGTTTTTCGATCCAACATATCCGACTTCACCATGCATTTTTAGTACTAGATTACCTTCCTCCGCAGTCTCTACTCGCTTAGCCAGACTGGTAAGTTTATTTCCAGGTCCACGGGTTTGATCAGTGATGGTTCACTGATCATGACGTCATTAGTTTACTAGGGGTCAATGATTCACGCCAGGTACATTAACGCGTCTGGATCCAATTAAAACATTTAAAATTCTTTTACTAAGATTTCAGTTACGCAAAATAAACAAACTTAAGTCTATGGGTTGTAAATTTACCTTTCAGTGAAAGCCAAACGCGGAGCTTTTGGTGTCCAGATATAGCGTGTTATCCACAGCTGCGAAGCCCACCATAGACCAAAACCAAGACCTAAATGCCAAATTAACCATCGCTTGGCATCGCCTCCTTCTGTACATGTCCACATTAAGAACCCTGGCATGAGTACCAGTTTACTTTTGTCTAAATAACAAACCTGAGAAGAAAACATCGATGTCTTATTCAATGCTACTACTTATGTAGAATAGTAAAATGTAAGGCTATTTGAAACAATGTCATCATAATCATCAAGTACCAAGCCTGCTGGTGTAGGTGATCATGTCTCTCCACAACTTTCGATCTCGATAGTTATTTTTCATTTCTGTTGTAGATTTCCTGCCAAGGCATTCTCTTAAGCTGTCTGGTATCTTTTCTCTTTGCTTCCCTCGATCTCTTCGTCCCTCAATTTTCCCAATTGTTACAATATGTTCCTGCTGTTCTCTTCTCGTTACGTGGCCAAAAAATGATGATTGTTTCTTCCTAATTTTGGAAATTAGCTCTCTTTTTGCTTCGGCCTCATTCAGGACGTTTTCATTACTTTTCTTAGCTGTCCATGGTATTCTCAACATTCTTCTGTAAAACCACATTTCTACAGACTCCAGTGATTTTCTTGTCTGTTGTCATGTTGTCCATGAACCACATCCATATGTTAAGACTGGCTCTACATAACATTTAAGAACTCTTTTTCTTGTTTATATTGTCAAAAATTGATTACATTGTATCTTCCTCATTTTTTTGAAAGCTGCTTTTGCCTGAGCCCTTCTGCATCAAACCCATAATAATTGTTAATAATCTCAAATGTTATTGTAAGGGAAAGTGTGGTTTTTACTTTCTGTTTATCTGGCTATCATAGCAAAGTATAGTTATCATGTATAAGATAGGTGTGTGTGATACACAAATATAATATTGACATACCGCGATGATGATAGCCACAGATACGGGTGTTGTCAGGCTGAGTGGGATGGAGAAGGATATCCTCTGCATACAAAGTTTACAGGCGAGCCTAGCGAAATAATAGCACAGCCCTGTGCTGGCAATCTGAACCATGAGGGGCAGGTAAGTCTGCCACTGTCGCCACCTGTACACGTAGGTCGTTGAGCACACCGTCGTGTTTCTCTCCCCTCCCATTGTCGCATTAGCGAGGGTACAATTCTGCTCATCGATGGCCAGGAATGGAGAATTCAGAAGTCCGTGACCCAATGTGGATTGGATTGTAAATTTTAAGTCGATGGGACTATGGGTGACGTTTCCAATGTCCTGTTGAAAATATAGAGATAAATGTTTGGTTTAAATCAGTCAATAGATAGACAGACAGACAGATAGATAGATAGATAGATAGATAGATAGATAGATAGATAGATAGATAGATAGATAGATAGATAGATAGATAGATAGATAGATAGATAGATAGATAGATAGATAGATAGATAGATAGATAGATAGATAGATAGATAGATAGATAGATAGATAGATAATCTGTTTTCTTCTTAATTTTCCACTTCGTTTCCCCGCGACCACTCCTCTTCACCATCCACCATAATTAAGCGATGTGTAGTTGTGTTGTGTGGTGGCTTGCTACAAAAGGTGTCTCCACCTTTCGACTACATCTGACGTAGCATGGAATGTGTGTGTTGAATGCTCTGAAGCCATGATCAATTGGTCAGACTGGACTGGATAGTCTGTTTGTAAAATAACAACAGAGAATTGAAGCGGATCATGTTTGGGTTTTACTCACTGAACCTGATGTAATCGGTCAGTTATAAGCCCCTAAATGTTTTCAGCATATGTGCGTTCTAAAGTCTTGACCCTTGGGATATTTGAAGCAGATAATTTGTTTCCAACCGAGTGGTTATTTATGTATTGGAAAGAATTAATCAAATTAGCCAACACTCAGTTCACTTTATTTCTTTCTTTTCTCTCTGCGATCAAGACTCAATCAGAGTAGGATTCCAGACTCTCTCATAAAGTCAGCTGTCTGTTTAAGCGAATCGATTGCCCCATATAGTTTTTCTTCCAGGGAGGTGGGCGTGGACCACATTGCTCTTCTCAAGTCAATGTACTGGGGGCAATCCTGTAAAACATGTTTTGTAGTCATATTGTCCAGTGTATGGTGGCATAGGCTGGTTGTACCTATTTTGAATTTGGTGAACATGTGATTTCTCATTCTATTGTGGACAGTGCGTAGGCGAAGTATGATAACTTGATCCCTCCTTGATAGTTGGTGGTATTCGTCACTCTCGTTATGCTTTGGGTGTTTTCGTTTCCACTTTCTTTTAATGACGATACATTAATTTAATAAAGCTACAGCTATAATTTTAACATTAAGGGAACTATAATAGTAATGAATCGCAGTGCAGTATTTATTTATCATGAATACACTTGAACAATGACCTTAAGAAAAGTCTGTCCCATATCACTTGCTCTTGAGTAATGAAGTGTTAGTTATTTCGTTGCTTACTGCGTCACGGGTAAGTTGAAGTGTTAGTTACTTCGTTGCTTACTGCGTTACGGGTAAGTTGAAGTGTTAGTTACTTCGTTGCTTACTGCGTTACTTTGTAAGCCTCAGTTTCTTTAGGTGGAGTAGCCAGTTTACTTCCTCGTTGCCTTTCCTTCCTAGATAATATATCCTGTACTCATTTAAAGAAGTTGGGTGGAAATGAGATGACTGACAGTTTGGCGGGGTTTGCCATTGCACAGAAAACCTTAAATTTGAACACGTATGGCATTGCGAGGGCTTACAAACAACACCTCTCGCAGGATAGCGAAAAGGAAGCTGAGGATAATCCAAACGTTAAAAGAAACGTGGAGCACAGCGCCACCAGTGGCGAAAGCAAGAAAAAATTTTCACTGGCAAAGAACGCAACAAGTTAAATCAATGAAGGACAGGAACAATCAGTAGACGAACATTTCGATGGTTGTTGGAACATTCAGCAGAGCGGATATGGGAATGTTCCAACTGCGATGACACCAATGCGAACTAAAGACCAAGAATTAAAATTGGGTGTACCCGAGACGCTTTGAAGTCGGAAATATGTTCCTTCAATTGAGACATGAACTCCGAACCTTCAGGTGGCAGACGAGTAGACTAACCATCACTTAACCGGGTTAATTCTGATAACTCAGGGAGCTCTCAGCATATGGTATGAGCTCCGTAGCACTGACAAGAACCCACTATATTTAAACGTAACGTTTCCTGACCATTAAAGATGTCTCTGTATAAAGTGTGTGTGTGCGTGTGCTTTATTACTCTGACCTGTAACGGAGATGGAGATCTCATTCCTAGCACAGTTCCGTTATAAAATGACTTCTCTGTGTGAAGAAGGTCTCCAAAGGCCTTGTGAATCATCTGAAGATTGGGGACAAGAAGAAAAGCAAAGCCAAAAGTCACGCCAATTTTCCACAGACTGGCTACTATGTAACACTTGACACGACATCGATGCAGGGAATCTTTGTAAAGTTTGATAGGCATATAGATGCAACCGATACGCAGGTCCTGAAAGCAAGTTTAGACAAATAATAGTTAGGCATTTTAGTTAAATCACAATCGATAATTCTAAAATTCACAGAATTATGAAAAACTAGGGGAAATTCTAAGAATTCTTTGATGGTTAAGTTTGAACATAAAATTCTACCAGTTCCACTTTTAACACCGCGTGATTAGTGGGCGAGCAGGTTACACTTCAGTTTTCTCCTGCCTCGGAAAAAGTTTTTTTTTTTTAGTGTTCAAGTAAAAGATATATATATTTTCAAAACGCAAAACGTACTTTTGGAAAGTTACTGCATCTAAAATCGATTGACGAGTATGAGAATATACGAGTGTAATGTAAAAAAAAAACTCGTCACAATTACGGTATTTATTAAGGTTACCATATTTTTGAAACCCTAATCCGGGGCGGATTAATTTGACTTAAATTTTCTATCAATAAAATGAAATTTCTTCCATCTTTTTCAAGTGAATAATACATATATTTTAAAACTAATTAAAACACCTAACAATATAGGCTTACAAAACGTTATAAGGAGATTTTAAAAAATACATTACTGGTACCCACTTAAATGGAAGGTGATGCAGAGTTGCTGTACTTTTCTGAGTGGATTTTTTAAAAAAGATCTATCTTTATTTGGAGCATCTTAAAAAATTCAACACATGTTTGCTCATTGTTCACTTTGATGCTCAACATGGCCTTCAAAGTGTTCACACTTAGATGTGTTTTATCATTTGTCCACAAGCTGTTCATCACTGAAAACAATATTTCCGTCGCAGCATTTGTTCCAGGTAGACACAAAAAGAATTATGCCAACTTCAGAATATGTGAAATTGGCACATGCCTGTTTTTGAAGTGGGAAGCCATTTCAATCCAACGCTGCCCTGGTAATGTTTTATTAATGCTCCTCTAATTAATTTTCTAAGAAGTAACAAACTGCTTCATGTAAACATATTCGTCATACATTTCATTTTCTGGAAAGTCGACTGAAGGTACTGTTTGACTCACTAATGATGAAGATTTTTTAATATCTTCCCAAGTTGGTGTTCTGTTCAACATTACCCAGCTGTAGGCCTCAAGGTTTTGAAAATTATTTGCAGCCCATTTCTTCAAATAACTTAAAGCTGTTTCATAGATTGAAGAAATAAGTTTAAAAATGTAAAGAGCCCCCGTCACGCCAAGTGGCGTATAGGGAATATGGTGTTAGTGACCATAAATTTTACAGACCTTAGCACATGATTTTTTTGGGTAATGTGGTCGGCATTACGTCCGTGCCGCTCTACTTTCCCAGAAAAAAATCCGGTACCCATTAAAGGCTGGGTGAACCCGGAAGCCGTCGGTTGGGATCGAACCCTACCTCCGTCCTTTGTAGTCAAGTTCACTAACCACTGAGCTCCAGAATGAAGAAATACTGGCTTTAAACTTGTTCACATCATCCTGCGGAATTCAATCCATTTCCAGCTTGTCGAATTAGCTGAACTCCTGATGGCAAAAAACCATCTTCCAGTTTGGACTCCAGTTTGAGATAGTTCTCAACCCATTGATGTTGTAAATTACTTCAAAAGCTGTGACCACCTGTCCCTCTACTTTCTGCACTGCTTCGTGGAAAGAGGATGCCTGCCTGTGAACAAAATAAGCCATGCTTCAGACAGGGGGTTTTCAAAGAATTTATGTATAAAGACTGGGCATCTGATTTGAGACTGAAAATAGGATTGTAAAGGCAGGACCATGTGAAGAACCCTTTCAACAGCAAGCAGCAGTGCATGCCACCTAGTCTGTGCTTAACCTAAAATCAGCTGGAAGTCTGTGTTCATAAACTGACAAAGCTCCTTGAGACTTTCAACCCTAACTGTGTATGATTTGAAGTGCAGATACATTTTAGCAATACTCATCTCGACATCAATAGGTAATACATCTGCAGTTGCTCGAACAGTGTTGTGGAAAATATGGCAAGCACACCCAACATCTATCAAACCATGTCTAAGGCTTTCTTTCAGCTTCATGAAAACATCGCTCTTTCCTTTCCTTTCAGCGCCCCCAAAATTATAATTTGTGTTGTCTGCACATAATGCATCTACTTTTCTTTATAAACCTTTCTCCGTTAGACAGTCATTAATAAAACTACTAACAATATCAGATGTTTCTCCTGACAATGACTTCAATTCTAATAGTTTAACTTTCAGTCCCTTACTGTGATCAAAAAGGGAACTCCTAAAAAACATCAGAAAGAAACAATCATCATTTTTCGGGCAAATCATGAGAAGAGGAAAGTTGGAATACCTGGGTTACAAAACTTGGGTTGGCTGACAAAATAAGAGGAAAGAGATCGCGGACGACAAAGAGAGAAAATACTTGATAGTTTGGTGTCATGACATGGAAGACAGTCAACTACAGAACTGATACGATGCACTGTATATAGAAGATTGTGGAAGGAAATGATCACCTATGCCAACCGGTATGGCACATGATAATGATGATGATAATTGTGATCAAAGTATCTGACAAGCAAAGGAAAAATCTTGATTTCCTTGTGGTTGGAGGCATCTGTCAGTATGGAAATAAATGTTGAGTTTTCTAGGTCACATCTCAACTCGTTTTGAACATGGGGTGCGATCACATTTCGAATAATGGCTTCTGTTTGCGTACGTGTACAAGCAAATTTTAGTTCTAAAGTAACCTGAAGTAATTTTGATGCGCAGTCCATAGATCTAAATGTATGATTGTGTATCACTGTATGATAGGCAAATGCACCTTTTGTGGCAACTAATTGTTCTTCTTTGTCACCAATCTGTTCAGCTCGAAAAAATGTTGTCAACGACGAGCTTGATGCAGCTGTAGCGACGGCTCTCTTGCACTATTTATGTGACTCTTAATATCACTTCGTCCACTTTGGTTAATCGAAAACCCAGAGGCACATATACTGCATCCTACGGTGAAGTCTGATGTAGGCTTTTTTTTAGAAAGGCGTATTACTTTTGTAAATCTTGATTGAAACTGCATTTACATGTTGATGCCATTTGTTGCAACAATCACATACTTTACAAAATAACTATAGTTTAAATAATAATTGTCTATGACTATATCATGTGCATAGAATAAGTTGTTAAACATTAAAATATCAAATGACTGAATAGAGAGGGCTCTACATCGGATCTCACTTCCCAGAGAGGCCTAGACATCGGATCTCACTTCCCAGAGAGGCCTAGACATCGGATCTCACCGCCCAGAGAGGGCTAGACATCGGATCTCACCGCCCAGAGAGGACTAGACATCGGATCTCACTGCCCAGAGATCTGGGAGGATAAAACCACGAAAAAACCACGGACTTGAAGTGAAGAATGCCTACTGTCTGTGGCTCGATTCGACTTTTTTGTCCGGACCACGACGCCTTACGACTTAACCACCTAGCCCCCTTCTCTCTCTCTCTCTCTCTCTCTCTCTGTTTTTCTATGTTTTTCTTTTTTCATATCTTCTCACTTTCTCTAGCTTCATCATTTTATCTCTCTCTCTCTCTCTCTCTCTCTCTCTCTCTCTCTCTCTCTCACTCGATGATTTGTCTGTCTTCTTCTCTCACATAGCTTTGTTTCACTCGCTATATCTCCCTGTTTCTTCCTCTTTTCTTTTCTGTTTCTCTAACTTTTTATATTCCCGCATAAAAGCCATTATCTCTCTATCTCTCATTGTCTCTACTTCTTTCTCGCCAGAAAAGGCTGAGACTCGTGTGAAGTGAAATCTATGTCTAAAAGAATTTATGGCCAGCAACTATGAAATCTCCAGGTCCTAGATTGTAAAGCCAATCTGTCAAGATCTTGCAGTGACACGTGTAATGTCTTGTGTTTACGACAAAGTGGGAGAGCAGATATTTGGTCATCAAGTGAGACATACTTCTCAGCGATGATTCAATTAACTGCTCCATCCACAACAGATACCTGGTCGCTGTCAACAGATTTTAGGTCAGTTTGGTCAGAAAGTTAGTTACCCGAGGGCCAAACACAACGACCTGCACGGGTCGCTGGCCATAATACATACATATATTCAGAGTGTTAGTAAAATCGCTGTGCAGTGGAACCTACAAGTGGATCTCAAAGTTGAAGGAGATCTGTTCTCTGTTGAACATCCCGAAGAATATTCATCAAATCTTCCCGCTAAACGTATCACGGACTAGCCAAAAAAGTCAAGTTATGTTGTTGGCATATGATGGCATAAATGATGTTGCGGGACACACATGTGAAACCATCCTTGAGATTTTTGGGGGCACGTTAAATGACACAGCAGCCTACTAAAAGTAATCTTGGAAGGAAAAATACAAGGTAAAAGAGACAGAGGCAGACCAAGACTAACATGGACGAGTAACATCAAACGATGGACAAGTCAGTCTATGACAATCTGCACCATCAAAGCAAGAGACAAAGCAGAGTGGCGCACCATGACAGCTAACCTTCGATGCTGAAACGGCACTCTATTTTCATCATTATGATGTGCAATGACCCTTTTTGTGACATTGCGGGAAATGATAGTCTTCTTGTAGCTTTCAGCTCCAATGTGGAGCAAAGTTCTGCCTCCAACATGTGCCATGAAAGCATCACATCTTCCTTCACAGTTGTACCTCCAACATGAACTGTGAAAGCCTACGACCTCCGTACGTGCCCAGTAACAGACTCTGTGTCCCAGATTGCTGGAGTTCAACAATTCTGGTAACTGCGGGTTTTTCCGACATAAAACAGAAATAAATTGGGTCCAGGTTTTATAGTACGTCACAAATGACGTCACTAGGATTGTGTTGCTTTCTTGATAGTCCGCGCTGCTAGTACATTAGAGTTTTTGTTTCTCCAGTGGCAGGCCGCACAAATTGTGGCATTTACTTTACATGGAAGAGTTACAAATGAGTTACAAGAAATGTTAGACATTATAGTGAAAGAAAGCAAAAATAAAGGAATCAGCCTTAATAGCAGAAAGAGAGAATTAATGGTAACAACAAAGAAAAAGACATCACCTCTGTGCAAAATAAAGACAAGTGGAAAAATATTAAAACAGGTAAATGAATTTAAATATTTAGGAACTTTGTTAACCTCTGATTGTAGATGTACAACAGAGGTGAGGTGCAGAATGGCTCAGACAAAAGCAGCGTTCCAAAAAATTATGAAGATACTATGAAATCCATTTTTGACAATAGAAACAAGAAAAGAATTCTTAAATGTTATGTAGAGCCAGTCTTAGCATATGGATGTGAATCATGGACAATAGCACAACTGACAAGAAAATCACTGGAGTCTGTAGAAATGTGGTTTTACAGAATAATGTTGAGAATAGCATGGACAGCTAAGAAGTGTAATGAAAACGTCATGAAAGAGGCCAAAGCAAAAAGAGAACTAATTTCCAATATTAGGAATAAACAATCATCATTTTTGGCCATGTAATGAGAAGGAATAGATGGGTTATATTTTAACAAATGGCAAATTTCAGGGACGAAAAGATAGATGGAAACACAGAGAAAATATACCAAACCTTGAGAGAATGGCTTGGCAGAAGGTCAACAACAGAAATGATAAATAACTGTCGTGATCGAAAGTTGTGGAGAGACATGTTCACCTACAACAGCGGGCCCGGTACATGATGATGATGACTCTACAGCGAGCAGGCCTAACAACCATTCAGGCCTTCAACGTAGAGTTTTAAACTTATGATCTACAAAATCTGTCATAGTTATCTGCAACCTGTACAGCGGCTAAAATAACACTGGTTCGCCAATTGTGGATTACTTGCACGTTGCCAGAAGAATAAAGACGCAGCGATTGTGATGTAGTAGTTGATAGGAGACTGCCAGTTGCCGGCGCTGGCTAAACAGGAGTCGATGGGCAGAAGGAGCTCAAAGACCGTGTGTACGTCACCTTCCACTGTCCTTCCTGATGTCCGGATGAACCTTTTGCTACCGAGAGAGGATGGTCATCATCTACAAGTTCCTCTCGCCAGGGTCGAGTACAGTCTCCCGGAACATCTCGGTGCATAGGGGTTCTTGGAGACCGGGTTTGACCCTATTTTAAATTTGCTACTTTTTCTGGAGAATCTGGTTTTAAACACAAAAAAAAAAAATAGTTGCTCTCTTCTTCTATTACATTTCAGCTCTAGGTCTATAGGTCTTCAACAAACACTTTCCAAGTTGTTCTGTTTCTTGCCATTCTTTTAAGATCATTCCATGTCCTCCCCATCATCTTCATCTCTGCTTCTATCTGTCTTCTCCAAGAATTCTTTGGTCTTGCTCTTCGTCTTTTCTCCTGGAGATTCCAAAAATGGCCTCTTGTGTAATACTGTCAGTTGGCTTCCGCAGTGTGTGTCATATCTAAACGCCATCGTCTTCGCTGTATCTCTTTACCCACTGGTATTTGACTGGTACATTTCCATAGTTCTATGTTAGTGATTTTGTCAGCCATTTCCATCCTTTTATTCTGCGTAAGCATCCATTAATGATAGTCTGTATCCTCATGGTTGTCACTTTTTTTGTTTTCTATGTTTCACATCCATATAATAGGACTGACTTAACATTGGTGTTGCTCTCTAAAGGGAGGAAAAAGTAAGAAGAAGATAATATTAATTTTAAAAAAATGTATTTCTAAAAAAATAATTTTAAAAATGTAAATAATTTATAAATAATAATTAATTTTAAAAATATTTTTAAAATAAAAAAATAATAAATATTTTTTTTTTAATATGAAAAAAAAATAAAAATAATATTTAAAAAATTAATTAAAATATTTAAGCAAATATGATATAAATAAATAATTAATTAAATATTTTTTTTTAATAATTCAAATAAAACATTAATTTTTTTTTAAATTATTTTAAAAATAAAAAATAATATATATTTATATATATATACATTAATTAAATAATATATTAACATTAATAATAAATTAATATAATAACATTAATTTAATATATATACATTAATTTTAAAAAATATTTAAAAATATAAAAATGTAAACAAAAAAACATTAATATAGCAAGAACATATAAATAATATAAATAATAAATATTTTAAAAATTAACATAAAAAAAATTGTAATTGTTAAATATGTCTACCACAGTTAGTCCAATGTAAACGTTGATACGATTGTATCGAATTGAGGAAATGGTTTATCTTCAAGTGTTTCCCTTTTATACTGGTCAGGTTAATAATTTATCAATAAATTTGAGGTTCCAAATAGCATTCTTCTTCAAGTTGAATCTCCTCTCCTCTCCATCTCAATCTCTCTCCATGTCCATCTTCATCTCTCTCTCTCTCTCTCTCTCTCTCTCCCTCTCTCTCATTTTCCTTATTACACATTCAGTGTTTTATCAAAGTTACGAGATACAGAATATTTGAACAAATTTAAAGGTAGTTGTAGTCACACAGTGTAAATAAAATCCTATGAATGCAGTTACCTCTATTACTAAACAACACAATAAAAAGGATTAGTTCGTCGGAAAACGAAAGCAACACAATGAATATACAAGAATATGACATATCGTGGCCGCAAAGATGCTACTTGTTGAGTTTCAGTTTCAGTATACAAGATTTAAAACTTGGAGCGCATTTTACTGTTACTGTTTCGCCAAATTAACAGCTAATTCAACTTTTTAAACACATTCTACACAACAACGGAATAATATATATTTTTAAGTCGTAGAGGCGTTTACCATATTGGCAAAATTGGTGAACGTTTGTGTCCCTAATGTATTTTTTCAAAAATACGGGACAAAAGCTAAAAAAAAATCGGCCAAAATCGGGATAAATTCGGGTCAGTAACAAATCCGGGACAAAGGTTGAAAAAACAGTAAAAAATCGGGACTATCTTGGAAAAATCAGGACGTCTGGTCACCTTATATTTATCCTATTCTTGGATCTTTAAGGAAGTTTCCATGAGAGTTGAGAATGGTGGTGGCTTAAGATGCAGCAACTATTCGATGTTTAGGTAAAGTTGCTGTTTCATCCTAGATGTTGTTGAAGTAGAGTTGCTATTCCATCCTCGATGTTCCTCAGATAGAATTGTTATTTCATCTCCTCTGTTGTTGAAGTACAGTTGTTATTTCATTCCATCTGTTGTTGAAGTCATCATCATCATTGAGTGCCGTCTCCGCAACGAAGGTTGGCTACCATGGAGCGCCATTTTGCTCTATCTCTTGCTTTGATGGTGCAGGTTGTCATCGGTTGATTTGTCCATCTTTTGATGTTACTCGTCCATGTTAATCTTGGCCTGCCTCTGCCTCTTTTACCTTGTATTTTCCCCTCCAGGATCACTTTCAGTAGGCTGTTGTGTCTTTTAACATGGCCTAAGAATCGCATTTGTCTTGTTCTAATTGTGTTCAGAAGTTCTCTTTTCATTTTTAGTTGTTTTAAGACTTTGTCATCGTTTGTTGAAGTACAGTTGTTATTTCATCCCATCTGTTGTTGAAGTACAGTTGTTATTTGATCCTTGATGTTCCTCGTATAGAATTGTTATTTCATCTCCTCTGTTGTTGAAGTACAGTTGTTATTTCATCCCCTCTATTGTTGAAGTACAGTTGTTATTTCATCCCCTCTGTTGTTGAAGTACAGTTGTTATTTGATCTTTGATGTTCCTCGTATAGAATTGTTATTTCATCCCCTCTGTTGTTGAAGTACAGTTGTTATTTCATCCCCTCTGTTGTTGAAGTACAGTTGTTATTTCATCCTCTCTGTTGTTGAAGTACAGTTGTTATTTGATCCTCAATGTTCCTCGTATAGAATTGTTATTTCATCCCCTCAGTTATATTAAAAGTTATCCACCACATATTGCGGCAAATGGGTAAGGTATTGCTTGCTGCTTGCCTTCACTCGATCACTAAAGGAATGCATTTTATCTTCTTCGTCAATTGGCCGTAAAAGGACATTAAGAGGGGGTGTATGCGTTGTGTGTGGTATGCATAAAAGCTGTGATATACACCCCTTTCGGCCGAAGACATCTGACTTCAGTACGGAATTCTTGAGAAAAGGGTTTCCTTCCCTCTTCTATCCATACTTATTTGGCTAGAAAAGATAGGTTAGTCGGTTTTCTAGAGGCACCTCAAAAAAAGTCGGGAGCCGCGAAAGCTCGGTGGTTAGTGAACTAGACTACAAAGGGCAAGAGGTGGGTTCGTTCTAATAATTCGCATTTGGGAATTGAGCTCTGACAGACATTAACTGTAGACGAGAAAACTAACAACTTTGCCACTGTGGCTTTCAAAATGTTGTACTGGGCTGTATTTCTTTTTAATTTTTATAACAACAGGTTGGATACATTCTTAAGCTGTCTGGTATTTTTTTTCTCTTTGTTTCTCTCAATCTTTTCGTCCCTCAATTTTTCCAGTTGTTACAATATATTCCAGCTGTTCTCTTCTCATTACAAGGCCAAAAAATGATGATTGTTTCTTCCTAATTTGAGAAATTAGCTCTCTTTTTTTTGCTTTGGCCTCTTTCAGAACGTTTTCATTACTCTTCTTAGCTGTCCATGGTATTCTCAACATTCTTCTGTAAAACCACATTCCAACTAATTTAGAAAAGTGAGGTATAACTCACACACATGTCTATAGATATTTATAATAACAAATACTATGTACACTGTCCAGAATGATACACAAAGGAAGTATAAATATCAAATACCACACACTTTTACACAATTATGCAGTCACAATAAGCACTTTGAATAGTAACATACACAAGACAGTGTGCAATCGGAGATATATGAGACTTATACAGTCAATTTGCAATCAAATGTAAATTATACAAAGTAGGCTTCCTGATCCTAAAAAAGTGTAAAATATAGCATGTAATGTGTTAATGAGATAATATGTTTTCAAGTTTAACTAAATTAGAATAGTGTACAATCAGGTGTAACTAAATTAGGATAGTGTACAATCAGGTGTAAATAAATTAGGATAGTGTACAATCAGGTGTAAATAAATTAGGATAGTGTACAATCAGGTGTAAATAAATTAGGATAGTGTACAATCAGATGGAACTTATACAAGACGGTCTAAAATAAAATGTAACTTACTCAAACTAGCTGGCAATCAAATTAATTATAGACGTGCTTTCTAATTACACAATACAGTGCAATCAAATTAATTACAGACGTTTTACCTAATTACACAATACAGTGCAATCAAATTAATTACAGACGTTTTACCTAATTACACAATACAGTGCAATCAAATTTAATTACATACGTTCAATTTAATTACACAAGACAGTGTAATCAAATTTAATTACAGACGTTCTACCTAAATACACAAGACAGTGTAATCAAATTTAATTACAGACGTTCTACCTAAATATACAAGACAGTGTAATCAAATTTAATTACAGACGTTCTACCTAAATACACAAGACAATGTAATCAAATTTAATTACAGACGTTCTACCTAAATACACAAGACAGTGTAATCAAATTTAATTACAGACGTTCTACCTAATTACACAAGACAGTGTAATCAAATTTAATTACAGACGTTCTACCTAATTACACAAGACAGTGTAATCAAATTTAATTACAGACGTTCTACTTAAATACACAAGACAGTGCAATTAAATGTGATAAGCACAAGATAATGCTCTCCTATGTGTCAAATACACAAATTTAAAGTCAATTTAAATGTAAGGATAACTCATAAGATCAAATGAGGCACTCACAAAAATAACGAGTTCGTGAGAAATACAAACAAATCTACGTCAATAGAAATGAGAAAGAGAGTACATCGATGCTATGTAGAACCGATTCTGACCTATGGAAGCGAATCATGGACAGTAGACAAACAAATGAAAAGACGATTAGAGGCCACAGAGATGGGATTCCTCAGAAGAATGTTGAAAGTTCTCTGGACAGCTAAAAAGACCAATGAGGAAGTTATCAAAGAGGTCAACATAAAAAGGCAGCTCCTAAAAAAACATCAGAAAGAAACAATCAACATTTTTCGGGCACATCATGAGAAGAGGATAGTTGGAATACTTGGTTAAAATTGGCAAAATAAAAGGAAAGAGAGATCGCGGACGACAAAGAGAGAAAATACTGGATAGCTTGGTGTCATGGCATGGAAAGTAGTCAACAACAGAACTGATACGATGCACTGTAGATAGAAGATTGTGGAAAGGCATGATCGCCTACGCCAACCGGTATTGCACATGCTGAGAAATACAAAGAAGATATATAGATCAAATTTAAAACAAAGACATCAGCAAACACTTACTTTATCACAGAAATTCTCCCACCATTTGGCAGAGATGAGAAGCAAAGAGACGGGGATTTCCCATGACATGTCCGAGAGTGAGTACGTCTTGTGCCACGGAGAGCCGCTCTCCTTTATTGGAGTCTGTTTTACTAGTACAAAAATATATATTTAAATTGATCAGAAACATTAATTTGGCCATCTGTAACATCGTAGGCACATTGCATATCTTTGGGAAAACCTTCTTGCGGAAACTGACCACTTGCATAAGAGCTGTACTTTTATCTTGCTCACCTATGATCTATATTAACTCTACAACACAAGATCAAAGCTGCTAACATGTCGAAAGTATTGTGTCCATTTTTATATCCTCATAGCCAGTGTTTTTGTTAATGTTTATTTAATATTCTCTCTTTAATTTGGGTTTCACTTTCTCAAGTGTTAAGAAATAATATAAGTTTGATAAAATTGTAACAAATGAAACAAATTTGCCACAAACGAAGTTAAAAAAGACAGCAAGAACTATCAAAAGAGGGCAGGACAAACAAGGATTGTCGGTCAGAGAGCATCCATGGTCACAAACGTCTTGAATTTTGAGTACTTTTATAAGAACTAACATGTTGTTAATCTTTTAACTATGTAGTCAGATGTGTCTCGGCTTGTGTGTAGATGTGTCTCGGCTTGTGTGTAGATGTGTCTCGGCTTGTGTGTAGATGTGTCTCGGCTTGTGTGTAGATGTGTCTCGGCTTGTGTGTAGATGTGTCTCGGCTTGTGTGTAGATGTGTCTCGGCTTGTGTGTAGATGTGTCTCGGCTTGTGTGTAGATGTGTCTCGGCTTGTGTGTAGATGTGTCTCGGCTTGTGTGTAGATGTGTCTCGGCTTGTGTGTAGATGTGTCTCGGCTTGTGTGTAGATGTATTTGTGTGTTTGTTTTATTCGTATTGCTGAATAAGGCCACTTTCAAGCCGCAACGGTGCCTCGTTTCCGTGTAACGTCATTTCTAAGAAAAGCTGCTGCTATACATTCTATACATTCTATACATTTTACTTGCGTCGGGCTGCCGTTCTTTACTGCAGCAAAACATCGTGTTGTATGTTCCACCTGAAGGGAACTCATGTTTCATGTATGAGAACAAGCTACGCGATGGGGATGCTTTCAACTATCCTGTAAAGTTAGTTACAACTTGCAAAATACGGGGAAAGAGAGATCGCGGACGACAAAGAGAGAAGATACTAGATAAGATACTAAATAACTTGGTTCCATTGCATGGAAAACAGTCAACGACAGAATTGATACGATGCAGTGTGGATAGAAGATTATGGAAGGACATGATCGCCTACACCAAACCGGTGTGACACATGATGATGATATAAAGTGTGATTTACTTCTGCTGCCGTTCTGACTCTTCTACCAACACATGTCACAATACAATAACGAAAAGTTCCCTTTCTTAGAGATTGAGAGAGGTATTGAGAGAGAGATTGAGAGAGAGATTGAGAGAGATTGAGATTGAGAGAGATTGAGAGAGGTATTGAGAGAGATTGAGAGAGAGATTGAGAGAGATTGAGAGAGATTGAGATTGAGAGAGATTGAAATTGAGAGAGAGATTGAGAGAGAGATTGAGAGAGATTGAGATTGAGATAGATTGAGATTGAGAGAGATTGAGATTGAGACAGAGATTGAGAGAGAGATTGAGAGAGAGATTGAGAGAGAGATTGAGAGAGATTGAGATTGAGAGAGATTGAGAGAGAGATTGAGAGAGATTGAGATTAAGAGAGAGATATTGAGAGAGATTGAGATTGAGAGAGAGACTGAGATTGAGTGAGATTGAGATTGAGAGAGAGATTGAGAGAGAGATTGAGAGAGATTGAGATTAAGAGAGAGAGAGATATTGAGAGAGATTGAGATTGAGAGAGAGATTGAGATTGAGAGAGGTATTGAGAGAGATTGAGATTGAGAGAGATTGAGATTGAGAGAGATTGAGAGAGAGATTGAGATTGAGAGAGATATTGAGAGAGAGATTGAGAGAGATTGAGATTGAGAGAGATTGAGAGAGAGATTGAGAGATTGAGAGAGAGATTGAGAGATTGAGAGTGATTGAGATTAAGAGAGAGATTAAGAGAGAGATTGAGAGAGATTGAGATTGAGAGAGATTGAGATTGAGAGAGAGATCGAGATTGAGAGAGATTGAGAGAGAGATTGAAAGAGAGGAGGAAGATTGAGATTGAGAGAGATTGGTATTGAGACAGAGAGATTGAGAGAGATTGAGATTGAGAGAGAGAGATTGAGATTGAGAGAGAGATTGAGAGAGATATTGAGAGAGATTGAGATTGAGATTGAGATTGAGAGAGCGAGGGGGGGGGGGACTGAGATTGAGAGAGATATTGAGAGAGAGATTGAGTTGAGAAAGATGTATATTGAGAGAGAGATTGAGAGAGATTGAGAAAGAGATTGAGAGAGAGGAGGAAGATTGAGATTGAGAGAGATTGGTATTGAGACAGAGAGATTGAGAGAGATTGAGAGAGATTGAGACAGAGAGATTGAGATTGAGAGAGATATTGAGAGAGATTGAGAGGGATTGAGATTGAGATTGAGAGAGCGAGGGGGGGGACTGAGATTGAGAGAGATTAAGAGAGAGATATTGAGAGAGATTGAGAGAGAAATTGAGATTGAGAGAGATTGAGATTGAGGGAGAGATTGAGATTGAGAGAGATTGAGATTGAGAGAGAGAGAGAGAGAGATTGAGATTGAGAGAGATTTAGATTGAGAGAGAGATTGAGATTGAGAGAGAAATTGAGATTGAGAGAGCGAGGGGAACTGAGATTGAGAGAGAAATTGAGATTGAGAGAGATTTAGATTGAGAGAGAGAGATTGAGATTGAGAGAGAAATTGAGATTGAGAGAGATTGAGATTGAGAGAGAGATTGAGATTGAGAGAGAAATTGAGATTGAGAGAGATTGAGATTTAGAGAAAGATTGAGATTGAGAGAGCGAGGGGGGACTGAGATTGAGACAGATTAAAAGAGAAATATTGAGAGAGATTGAGAGAGATTGAGACTGATGGAGAGATATTGAGATTGATAGAGAGAGATATTGAGAGAGATTGAGATTTAGAGAGAGATTGAGTTATAGATATAGATTGGGAGAGAGATTTAGAGAGAGATTGAGATTGAGAAAGGAAGAGAGAGTACGACACATTTTGCTTATTCTACTTACAGAGAGAGTTGTCTCTGTGAAAATACTTTAATTTCTGTCATTGCACACCTACACACTCACCCACACACCCACCCACACACACATAAACACACACCACATGATTCTAACCTTTCTCTGGATTTGAAGACTTGACACACTCAGACTTCATGGAAGCCAGGACAATAACGAAGGCAGACAACTGCATCAGCAGGGCTAGGATGTCTAATAGGATGGTGGCTATACTTCTCTTGGGGTCTTCAGGTCTTTTTGTAGCAAAGAGTCTGAGAAGCAAGGGACAAATAAATATAATTTACATCACCTCTCATACATTTGATTTTTAAGTATGCATTTAAAATACTTTTAAAATTCACTTTAAAATATATGGCTGTGAAACATGGAGAACAGCAAAAATGACAATCATGAACATAACCTAATAAAGGTTAATGTTCATTCATTCATTAATAAAATGGATGCTTACGCAGAATATTAAAAAAAAACTATCTTTACGTCACATAGTACCATTGCTAGTGTTAGACGGGGGGCAACGATAGAACCAGAGGGATAAAGGCCGCTTGGTCAAGCAGTCGCCACGACGTGTGAGACTCAGGATTTTTATTTTACCCCCAATAGAAAAAATCCTTTCTGTCTACCGCGGGCTTCGAACACCGTACGTCGGCTAACGCAGAATAACAGGATGAAAATGGCAGGACAAAATCACTAACATAGAATTATAGAAATGTGCCAATCAAATACCAGTGGATAAATGGATACAGTGAGGTCGATTGTGCTGGATATGACACACACTGCTGAAGCCAACTGAGATTATTACACAACGGGCCCTTTTTAGAATCCGTAAGGAAAAAGACAAAGAGGAAGATCAAAATATTCTTGGAGAAGACAGATTGATGCAGATATGAAGATGATGGGGCAGACATGGAATGACCAATATATAATAAAAGAACTGCAAGAAACAAAACGGCTTGGAATGTGTTTGTTGAAGACCTATGCTCCACAGGGAGCTGAAAGGTAGAGGAAGAAGAATTCAAATACTTGAAAGCCATATTCTCTATTAGTCAGTCTATAGGTTACAATATCAATCAACAAGTGTTAATCGACCTACCTAAGTATGGCTGGTACTATGCACAATGCATTCATCAGCAATAGACATCGAACTGTATCCAGACATGGTAGCACGCGAAACAGAAACAAGCACAGCCCAAACGTGTGTACAGTCTCCACAAATAGTACCTGAAGATACAATACAAATATAAAATAACACATGCATAGTATGTATAGTATATAGAATACTTGATATTTTTATCCGGAATAACATAAACGTATAAAGTTAAGGAATTAACAATATTTAAACGGCGATGCCATGGAGGTTCCAACAGACCCAACATGCCCAGGGTCACAAGAATGTTGGGACCGATGCTGATCATGCCACAATGATTATATCATTTATAGTGATGTCCCTTATTCTTTCAGATTAACTAAACACTGCAAAGTAATAATCATCATTTTAAATGCAAAAAAAAAAAAAAAAAAAAAAAAAAAAAAAAAATTTCTTCGTGATATATTTAGGCAATTTAGCTCTCTCTCTCTCTCTCTCTCTCTCTCTCTCTCTCTCTCTCTCTCTCTCCTAATTGTTTTTCGATATAAATTATCATATAACGTTTCGTTTGACTAGAATAGGAATTTGTTATTAAGATTTTGCAATCGAAGAGAGAGAAGGGGAAGACTATACAACCATAGTATATATATATATAATATATATATATATATATATATATATATATACATTTATATAATATATTCTTATAAAGAAATTAAAAAAAAACAGTACATAAAATTGAAGCCTTTGAAATGTAGATTTATAAAAGAATAGGTAGAATTTGATGGAAAGAAAAGAAAACAAACTATGAAGTCTTAAAACAACTAACAATCAAAAGAGAACTACTAAATACAATTCAAAACAAATGCGATTTTTGACGCATGTTAAAAGACACAGCAGCCTACTAAAAGTAATATTGGAGGGGAAAACACAAGGTAAAAGAGGCAGAGGCAGACCTAGACTAACGTGAACGAGTAACATCAAAAGATGGACAAGTCAGCCTACGACAACTTACACCGTCAAAGGAAGAGACAGAGTGGAATGGCGCTCCATGATAGCCAACCTTCGATGCAGAGACGGCATTTAATGATGATGATGATGATGATGATGATAATTGATGATGATGATGATGATGATGATGATGATGATGATGATGACGATGATGACGATGATGATGATGATGACGATGATGATGATGATGATGATGATGATGATGATGATGACGATGATGATGATGATGAGATAGAACTGTAGAACTATATTTTTCACATCAGTCTCCAGTAGAACTCATCACTTCCCTTGAAATCGGAAGTAATGAAAACGTAACTTATCGTTCCATGCATGATATAAAAATATAGCTCACAGCGAGAAACGAGTGCGGAAAACTCTACATATGATTATAAGGTTTTTAATGTGTAAGAAACGACTGCAATAAACTCCATAGGTGAGAAACAAAACAAAACAAAAGAAGAATGGCGTTTCGACCAAAAGACCTTCAGCAGGAGCACTAAAAAACAACACAAAAATGTATAGATGTCAGTGTATATCCTTATATATTTTTGTGTTGAAGTTTCTGCTGAAGGCCTTTTGGCAGAAACGTCGTTCTTCTTTTGGTTAGTGTCACACCTACGTAAAGTAAAGCTGTTACCATACCACCTTTTCCTTTCTTAAAATTGTCATTATTATCATCAGCTTTACAGCATCTTCACATTTGTATGCACCGTTATGCATTCACCCATGCAACAATCTCCACACACTAATACGATTTTAATTGAGTGTTTTACGAATGAAAAGCGGGTTAGCTCTTTCATATGATTTATAATTAGTATCTTTTCTTTCTCTGCCACGTTACTTTTTCTTCTCTTATTTTATTTGCTTCTCTCACTCTATAACTCTGTCACACACTCTATTTCCTTCTCTCTCTCTCTCTCTTATGCCTATAGCTAGGCAAGAAGCAAAAGAGATACTTTATAAAATAGAATATTGTTGAGGTTAGGTCTTCTAAATTCACAAAATAAAACTAAAACATTCTGAGGGATGGTATTTCTTAGTCAACTCTTCCAGTCTAGTAACCATTTTCCAGCTTAGTGAATAGAAGTAGTTTAGAAAAAAAAGAACAACATACCCACATTAAGTTCCATATAGAGGGCCAAGGAAGATTTCCAAACAATGCCTTTCCTGCAGACTCAATAAAAATAACCAGGTATGGGAAACAAACAGCGCCAATGAGGAGAAAAATCCACCTGTCTCGGTTTTCAGTCCCCTGAAATATTCAAGACGTAGCCATACATGGTCAAAGCAGATGTTAGCAATTTAAGTCGAATAAAGCAAACCTATAATGACTTTACCATAACCTTATTTAACCCATTAAAGAAGTCATTCACATGTTCGTTATTGTCTGAGGTGCATGTCTTGGGTGTACCAACACGAACAGTTGTTAGCGATCATTATCTATTTTTTTTTCAACCTTTCAGTCGTCCATCTTTCACTCTTCAAATGCCTTCGTCAGTCCGGCAATTTAACAGTGTGACTCTCCCATGAGCAGAATCATTTTTTTTTGCTCTACCAACTTTTTCCAACATCTTTCAACAACCTCTACCAACATCTTCCAACAACCTCTACCAACATCTTCAAACAACCTCTACCAACATGTTCCAACAACCACTACCAACATGTTCCAGCAACCTCAACCAACTTCTTCCAACATCTTCCAACAACCTCTACCAACATCTTCCAACAACCTCTACCAACATCTTCCAACAACCTCTACCAACTTCTTCCAACATCTTTCAACAACCTCTACCAACATCTTCCAACAACCACTACCAACATCTTCCAACAACCTCTACCAACATCTTCCAACAACCTCTACCAACATCTTCCAACGACCACTATCAACATCTTCCAATAACCTCTACCAACATCTTCCAACGACCACTACCAACATCTTCCAACAACCTCTACCAACATCTACCAACAACCTCTACCAACATCTACCAACAACCTCTACCAACATCTTCCAACAACCTCTACCAACATCTTCCAACAACCTCTACCAACATCTACCAACAACCTCTACCAACATCTTCCAACAACCTCTACCAACATCTTCCAACGACCACTACCAACATCTTCCAACAACCTCTACCAACATCTTCCAACAACCTCTACCAACATCTACCAACAACCTCTACCAACATCTTCCAACAACCTCTACCAACATCTTTCAACAACCTCTACCAACATCTTCCAACAACCTCTACCAACTTCTTCCTACATCTTTCAACAACCTCTACCAACATCTTCCAACAACCACTACCAACATCTTCCAACAACCTCTACCAACATCTTCCAACAACCTCTACCAACATCTTCCAACGACCACTATAAACATCTTCCAACAACCTCTACCAACATCTTCCAACGACCACTACCAACATCTTCCAACAACCTCTACCAACATCTTCCAACAACCTCTACAAACATCTACCAACAACCTCTACCAACATCTTCCAACAACCTCTACCAACATCTTCCAACAACCTCTACCAACTTCTTCCAACATCTTTCAACAACCACTACCAACATCTTCCAACAACCACTACCAACATCTTCCAACAACCTCTACCAACATCTTCCAACAAACTCTACCAACATATACCAATCACCTCTACCAATTTTTACCAACAATCTCTACCAATATCTACCAATATGCTCTACCAACATCTACCAACAACCTCTACCAACATCTACCAATAACCTCTACCAACTTCTATCAACAACCTCTACCAACATCTACAAATAACCACTGGCAACATCTACTAACAACATCTAACACTAACATCTACCAAGAACATCTACCAACAACCTCTACCAACATCTACCAACAACCTCTACCAACCTCTACCAACATCTTCCAACAACCTCTACCAACATCTTCCAACAACCTCTACCAACATCTACCAACAACCTCTACTAACATCTTCCAACAACCTCTACCAACATCATCTAACAACCTCTACTAACATCTTCCAACAACCTCCACCAACATCTTCCAACAACCTCTACCAACATCATCCAACAACCTCTACTAACATCTTCCAACAACCTCCACCAACATCTTCCAACAACCTCTACCAACAACCTCTACCAACATCTACCAATAACCTCTACCAATAACCTCTACCAACATCTACCAATAACCTCTACCAACTTCTACCAACAACCTCTACCAACATCTACCAACAACCTCTGCCAACATATACCAATAACCTCTACCAACAACCTCTACCAACTTCAGCCAATAACATCTACCAATAACCTCTACCAACAACCTCTACCAACTTCTACCATCAACCTCCACCAACTTCTACGAACAACCTCTACCAACTTCTACCAATAACCTCTACCAACAATCTCTACCAACATCTACCAATAACCTCTACCAACATCTACCAATAACCTCTACCAACTTCTACCAACAACCTCTACCAACATCTACCAACAACCTCTGCCAACATATACCAATAACCTCTACCAACAACCTCTACCAACTACTGCCAATAACATCTACCAATAACCTCTACCAACAACCTCTACCAACTTCTACCATCAACCTCCACCAACAATCTCTACCAACATCTACCAATAACCTCTACCAACATCTACCAATAACCTCTACCAACTTCTACCAACAACCTCTACCAACTTCTACGAACAACCTCAACCAACTTCTACCAATAACCTCTACCAATAACCTCTACCAACAACCTCTACCAACTTCTACCAATAACCTCTACCAACATCTACCAATAACCTCTACCAACTTCTACCAATAACCTCTACCAATAACCTCTACCAACAACCTCTACCAACTTCTACCAATAGCCTCTACCAACTTCTATCAATAACCTACACCAACATCTACCAATAACCTCTACCAACTTCTACCAACAACCTCTACCAACATATACCAATCATCTCTACCAACTTTTACCAACAATCTCTACCAATATCTACCAATATGCTCTACCAACATCTACCAACAACCTCTACCAACATCTACCAATAACCTCTACCAACTTCTATCAACAACCTCTACCAACATCTACAAATAACCACTGGCAACATCTACTAACAACATCTACCACTAACATCTACCAAGAACATCTACCACCAACCTCTACCAACATCTACCATTAACCTCTACAACCAAAAAGAAACAATAACCTCTACCAACATCTACCACCATTATCTACCACCAACATATACCAATAACCTCTACCACCAACATCTACCACCAACATCTACCAATAACCTCTACCAACTTCTACCAACAACCTCTACCAACATATACCAATCACCTCTACCAACTTTTACCAACAATCTCTACCAATATCTACCAATATGCTCTACCAACATCTACCAACAACCTCTACCAACATCTACCAATAACCTCTACCAACTTCTATCAACAACCTCTACCAACATCTACAAATAACCACTGGCAACATCTACTAACAACATCTACCACTAACATCTACCAAGAACATCTACCACCAACCTCTACCAACATCTACCATTAACCTCTACAACCGAAAAGAAACAATAACCTCTACCAACATCTACCAACATCTACCAACAACCTCTGCCAACATATACCAATAACCTCTACCAACAACCTCTACCAACTTCTGCCAATAACATCTACCAATAACCTCTACCAACAACCTCTACCAACTTCTACCATCAACCTCCACCAACAATCTCTACCAACATCTACCAATAACCTCTACCAACATCTACCAACAACCTCTACCAACTTCTACCATCAACCTCCACCAACTTCTACGAACAACCTCTACCAACTTCTACCAATAACCTCTACCAACAATCTCTACCAACATCTAACAATAACCTCTACCAACATCTACCAATAACCTCTACCAACTTCTACCAACAACCTCTACCAACATCTACCAACAACCTCTGCCAACATATACCAATAACCTCTACCAACAACCTCTACCAACTTCTGCCAATAACATCTACCAATAACCTCTACCAACAACCTCTACCAACTTCTACCAATAACCTCTACCAACAATCTCTACCAACATCTACCAATAACGTCTACCAACATCTACCAATAACCTCTACCAACTTCTACCAACAACCTCTACCAACTTCTACGAACAACCTCTACCAACTTCTACCAATAACCTCTACCAATAACCTCTACCAACAACCTCTACCAACTTCTACCAATAACCTCTACCAACATCTACCAATAACCTCTACCAACTTCTACCAATAACCTCTACCAATAACCTCTACCAACAACCTCTACCAACTTCTACCAATAGCCTCTACCAACTTCTATCAATAACCTCCACCAACATCTACCAATAACCTCTACCAACTTCTACCAACAACCTCTACCAACATATACCAATCACCTCTACCAACTTTTACCAACAATCTCTACCAATATCTACCAATATGCTCTACCAACATCTACCAACAACCTCTACCAACATCTACCAATAACCTCTACCAACTTCTATCAACAACCTCTACCAACATCTACAAATAACCACTGGCAACATCTACTAACAACATCTACCACTAACATCTACCAAGAACATCTACCACCAACCTCTACCAACATCTACCATTAACCTCTACAACCAAAAAGAAACAATAACCTCTACCAACATCTACCACCATTATCTACCACCAACATATACCAATAACCTCTACCACCAACATCTACCACCAACATATACCAATAACATCTACCTACATCTACCACCAACATCTACCACCAACATCTACCACCAACATATACAAATAACCTCTACAAACATCTACCAACAACCTCTAACAACAACCTGTAACAACAACCTCTACCAACAACCTCTAACAACAACCTGTAACAACAACCTCTACCAACAACCTCTACTATCAACCTCTACGTACAACCCCTAACAATAACTTCTAAAACAAACCTCTGCAAACAACCACTTCAAACAACCTCTAACAACAACCTGTAAAAACAACCTCTACCAACAACCTCTACCATACCAATTACCTCTACCAACAATCTCTACCAATTACCTCTCCCAACAACCTCTACCAACAACCTCTACCAACAACCTCTACCAATTACCTCTACCAACAACCTCTACCAACAACCACTAACAACAAACTCTACCAACAGCCTCAACCAACAACCTCTACCATACCAATTACCTCTACCAACAGTCTCTAACAACAACTTCTAACAACAACGACTACCAATTACCTCTACCAACAACCTCTACAAACAACCTCTACCAATAACCTCTAACAACAACCTCTACCAACTACCTATATCATACTAATTACCACTACCAACAACCTCTACAAACAACCTCATACAACAATCTCTAACAACAACCTCTAGCAATAACCTCTACCAATAACCACTGCCAATAACCTCTACCAACATCTACCAAAAACCTCTACCAATAACCACTGCCAATAACCTCTACCAATAACCTCTACCAACATCTACCAAAAACCTCTACGAATAACCACTACCAATAACCACTACCAATAACCTCTACCAACATGTACCAAAAACCTCTACCAATAACCACTATCAATAACCTCTACCAATAACCTTTACCAATAACCACTACCAATAACCTCTACCAATAACCACTACCAATAACCTCTACCAACAACCTCTACCAACATCTACCAATAACATCTACCAACATCTACCAATAACATCTACCAACATCTTCCAACAATCTCTACCAACCTCTACCAACATCATCCAACAACCTCTATTAACATCTTCCAACAACCTCCACCAAAAACTACCAACAACCTCTACCAAAATCTTCCAACAACCTCCACCAAAATCTTCCAACAACCTCTACCAACATCTTCCAACAACCTCTACCAACATCTTCCAACAACCTCTACCAACATCTTCCAACAACCTCTACCAAAATCTTGCAACAACCTCTACCAACATCTTCCAACAACCTCTACCAAAATCTTCCAACAACCTCTACCAACATCTTCCAACAACCTCTACCAACATCTTCCAACAACCTCCACCAAAATCTTCCAACAACCTCTACCAACATCTTCCAACAACCTCTACCAAAATCTTCCAACAACCTCTAACAAAATCTTCCAACAACCTCCACCAAAATCTTCCAACAACTTCTAACAACATCTTCCAACAACCTCTACCAACATCTTCCAACAAACTCCACTAAAAACTTCCAACAAACTCTACCAAAATCTTCCAACAACCTATACCAAAATCTTCCAACAGCCTCTACCAACATCTTCCAACAACCTCTACCAACATCTACCAACAACCTCTACCAACATCTACCAACAACCTCTACCAACCTCTACCAACATCTTCCAACAACCTCTACCAACATCTTCCAACAACCTCTACCAACATCTACCAACAACCTCTACTAACATCTTCCAACAACCTCTACCAACATCATCTAACAACCTCTACTAACATCTTCCAACAACCTCCACCAACATCTTCCAACAACCTCTACCAACATCATCCAACAACCTCTACTAACATCTTCCAACAACCTCCACCAACATCTTCCAACAACCTCTACCAACAACCTCTACCATCATCTACCAATAACCTCTACCAATAACATCTACCAACATCTACCAATAACCTCTACCAACTTCTACCAACAACCTCTAACAACATCTACCAACAACCTCTGCCAACATATACCAATAACCTCTACCAACAACCTCTACCAACTTCTGCCAATAACATCTACCAATAACCTCTACCAACAACCTCTACCAACTTCTACCATCAACCTCCACCAACTTCTACGAACAACCTCTACCAACTTCTACCAATAACCTCTACCAACAATCTCTACCAACATCTACCAATAACCTCTACCAACATCTACCAATAACCTCTACCAACTTCTACCAACAACCTCTACCAACTTCTACGAACAACCTCTACCAACTTCTACCAATAACCTCTACCAATAACCTCTACCAACAACCTCTACCAACTTCTACCAATAACCTCTACCAACATCTACCAATAACCTCTACCATCTTCTACCAATAACCTCTACCAATAACCTCTACCAACAACCTCTACCAACTTCTACCAATAGCCTCTACCAACTTCTATCAATAACCTCCACCAACATCTACCAATAACCTCTACCAACTTCTACCAACAACCTCTACCAACATATACCAATCACCTCTACCAACTTTTACCAACAATCTCTACCAATATCTACCAATATGCTCTACCAACATCTACCAACAACCTCTACCAACATCTACCAATAACTTCTACCAACTTCTATCAACAACCTCTACCAACATCTACAAATAACCACTGGCAACATCTACTAACAACATCAAACACTAACATCTACCAAGAACATCTATCACCAACGCCTACCAACATCTACCAACAACCTCTACCAACCTCTACCAACATCTTCCAACAACCTCTACCAACATCTTCCAACAACCTCTACCAACATCTACCAACAACCTCTACTAACATCTTCCAACAACCTCTACCAACATCATCTAACAACGTCTACTAACATCTTCCAACAACCTCCACCAACATCTTCCAACAACCTCTACCAACATCATCCAACAACCTCTACTAACATCTTCCAACAACCTCCACCAACATCTTCCAACAACCTCTACCAACAACCTCTACCAACATCTACCAATAACCTCTACCAATAACCTCTACCAACATCTACCAATAACCTCTACCAACTTCTACCAACAACCTCTACCAACATCTACCAACAACCTCTGCCAACATATACCAATAACCTCTACCAACAACCTCTACCAACTTCTGCCAATAACATCTACCAATAACCTCTACCAACAACCTCTACCAACTTCTACCATCAACCTCCACCAACTTCTACGAACAACCTCTACCAACTTCTACCAATAACCTCTACCAACAATCTCTACCAACATCTACCAATAACGTCTACCAACATCTACCAATAACCTCTACCAACTTCTACCAACAACCTCTACCAACTTCTACGAACAACCTCTACCAACTTCTACCAATAACCTCTACCAATAACCTCTACCAACAACCTCTACCAACTTCTACCAATAACCTCTACCAACATCTACCAATAACCTCTACCAACTTCTACCAATAACCTCTACCAATAACCTCTACCAACAACCTCTACCAACTTCTACCAATAGCCTCTACCAACTTCTATCAATAACCTCCACCAACATCTACCAATAACCTCTACCAACTTCTACCAACAACCTCTACCAACATATACCAATCACCTCTACCAACTTTTACCAACAATCTCTACCAATATCTACCAATATGCTCTACCAACATCTACCAACAACCTCTACCAACATCTACCAATAACCTCTACCAACTTCTATCAACAACCTCTACCAACATCTACAAATAACCACTGGCAACATCTACTAACAACATCTACCACTAACATCTACCAAGAACATCTACCACCAACCTCTACCAACATCTACCATTAACCTCTACAACCAAAAAGAAACAATAACCTCTACCAACATCTACCACCATTATCTAACACCAACATATACCAATAACCTCTACCACCAACATCTACCACCTACATATACCAATAACCTCTACCTACATCTACCACCAACATCTACCACCAACATCTACCACCAACATATACAAATAACCTCTACAAACATCTACCAACAACCTCTAACAACAACCTGTAACAACAACCTCTACCAACAACCTCTAACAACAACCTGTAACAACAACCTCTACCAACAACCTCTACTATCAACCTCTACGTACAACCCCTAACAATAACTTCTAAAACAAACCTCTGCAAACAACCACTTCAAACAACCTCTAACAACAACCTGTAAAATCAACCTCTACCAACAACCTCTACCATACCAATTACCTCTACCAACAATCTCTACCAATTACCTCTCCCAACAACCTCTACCAACAACCTCTACCAACAACCTCTACCAATTACCTCTACCAACAACCTCTACCAACAACCACTAACAACAAACTCTACCAACAGCCTCAACCAACAACCTCTACCATACCAATTACCTCTACCAACAGTCTCTAACAACAACTTATAACAACAACGACTACCAATTACCTCTACCAACAACCTCTACAAACAACCTCTACCAATAACCTCTAACAACAACCTCTACCAACTACCTATATCATACTAATTACCACTACCAACAACCTCTACAAACAACCTCATACAACAATCTCTAACAACAACCTCTAGCAATAACCTCTACCAATAACCACTGCCAATAACCTCTACCAACATCTACCAAAAACCTCTACCAATAACCACTGCCAATAACCTCTACCAATAACCTCTACCAAAAACCTCTACGAATAACCACTACCAATAACCACTACCAATAACCTCTACCAACATGTACCAAAAACCTCTACCAATAACCACTATCAATAACCTCTACCAATAACCTTTACCAATAACCACTACCAATAACCTCTACCAATAACCACTACCAATAACCTCTACCAATAACCTCTACCAACATCTACCAATAACATCTACCAACATCTACCAATAACATCTACCAACATCTTCCAACAACCTCTACCAACTTCTTCCAACATCTTTCAACAACCACTACCAACATCTTCCAACAACCACTACCAACATCTTCCAACAACCTCTACCAACATCTTCCAACAAACTCTACCAACATATACCAATCACCTCTACCAATTTTTACCAACAATCTCTACCAATATCTACCAATATGCTCTACCAACATCTACCAACAACCTCTACCAACATCTACCAATAACCTCTACCAACTTCTATCAACAACCTCTACCAACATCTACAAATAACCACTGGCAACATCTACTAACAACATCTAACACTAACATCTACCAAGAACATCTACCAACAACCTCTACCAACATCTACCAACAACCTCTACCAACCTCTACCAACATCTTCCAACAACCTCTACCAACATCTTCCAACAACCTCTACCAACATCTATCAACAACCTCTACTAACATCTTCCAACAACCTCTACCAACATCATCTAACAACCTCTACTAACATCTTCCAACAACCTCCACCAACATCTTCCAACAACCTCTACCAACATCATCCAACAACCTCTACTAACATCTTCCAACAACCTCCACCAACATCTTCCAACAACCTCTACCAACAACCTCTACCAACATCTACCAATAACCTCTACCAATAACCTCTACCAACATCTACCAATAACCTCTACCAACTTCTACCAACAACCTCTACCAACATCTACCAACAACCTCTGCCAACATATACCAATAACCTCTACCAACAACCTCTACCAACTTCAGCCAATAACATCTACCAATAACCTCTACCAACAACCTCTACCAACTTCTACCATCAACCTCCACCAACTTCTACGAACAACCTCTACCAACTTCTACCAATAACCTCTACCAACAATCTCTACCAACATCTACCAATAACCTCTACCAACATCTACCAATAACCTCTACCAACTTCTACCAACAACCTCTACCAACATCTACCAACAACCTCTGCCAACATATACCAATAACCTCTACCAACAACCTCTACCAACTACTGCCAATAACATCTACCAATAACCTCTACCAACAACCTCTACCAACTTCTACCATCAACCTCCACCAACAATCTCTACCAACATCTACCAATAACCTCTACCAACATCTACCAATAACCTCTACCAACTTCTACCAACAACCTCTACCAACTTCTACGAACAACCTCAACCAACTTCTACCAATAACCTCTACCAATAACCTCTACCAACAACCTCTACCAACTTCTACCAATAACCTCTACCAACATCTACCAATAACCTCTACCAACTTCTACCAATAACCTCTACCAATAACCTCTACCAACAACCTCTACCAACTTCTACCAATAGCCTCTACCAACTTCTATCAATAACCTACACCAACATCTACCAATAACCTCTACCAACTTCTACCAACAACCTCTACCAACATATACCAATCATCTCTACCAACTTTTACCAACAATCTCTACCAATATCTACCAATATGCTCTACCAACATCTACCAACAACCTCTACCAACATCTACCAATAACCTCTACCAACTTCTATCAACAACCTCTACCAACATCTACAAATAACCACTGGCAACATCTACTAACAACATCTACCACTAACATCTACCAAGAACATCTACCACCAACCTCTACCAACATCTACCATTAACCTCTACAACCAAAAAGAAACAATAACCTCTACCAACATCTACCACCATTATCTACCACCAACATATACCAATAACCTCTACCACCAACATCTACCACCAACATCTACCAATAACCTCTACCAACTTCTACCAACAACCTCTACCAACATATACCAATCACCTCTACCAACTTTTACCAACAATCTCTACCAATATCTACCAATATGCTCTACCAACATCTACCAACAACCTCTACCAACATCTACCAATAACCTCTACCAACTTCTATCAACAACCTCTACCAACATCTACAAATAACCACTGGCAACATCTACTAACAACATCTACCACTAACATCTACCAAGAACATCTACCACCAACCTCTACCAACATCTACCATTAACCTCTACAACCGAAAAGAAACAATAACCTCTACCAACATCTACCAACATCTACCAACAACCTCTGCCAACATATACCAATAACCTCTACCAACAACCTCTACCAACTTCTGCCAATAACATCTACCAATAACCTCTACCAACAACCTCTACCAACTTCTACCATCAACCTCCACCAACAATCTCTACCAACATCTACCAATAACCTCTACCAACATCTACCAACAACCTCTACCAACTTCTACCATCAACCTCCACCAACTTCTACGAACAACCTCTACCAACTTCTACCAATAACCTCTACCAACAATCTCTACCAACATCTAACAATAACCTCTACCAACATCTACCAATAACCTCTACCAACTTCTACCAACAACCTCTACCAACATCTACCAACAACCTCTGCCAACATATACCAATAACCTCTACCAACTTCTGCCAATAACATCTACCAATAACCTCTACCAACAACCTCTACCAACTTCTACCAATAACCTCTACCAACAATCTCTACCAACATCTACCAATAACGTCTACCAACATCTACCAATAACCTCTACCAACTTCTACCAACAACCTCTACCAACTTCTACGAACAACCTCTACCAACTTCTACCAATAACCTCTACCAATAACCTCTACCAACAACCTCTACCAACTTCTACCAATAACCTCTACCAACATCTACCAATAACCTCTACCAACTTCTACCAATAACCTCTACCAATAACCTCTACCAACAACCTCTACCAACTTCTACCAATAGCCTCTACCAACTTCTATCAATAACCTCCACCAACATCTACCAATAACCTCTACCAACTTCTACCAACAACCTCTACCAACATATACCAATCACCTCTACCAACTTTTACCAACAATCTCTACCAATATCTACCAATATGCTCTACCAACATCTACCAACAACCTCTACCAACATCTACCAATAACCTCTACCAACTTCTATCAACAACCTCTACCAACATCTACAAATAACCACTGGCAACATCTACTAACAACATCTACCACTAACATCTACCAAGAACATCTACCACCAACCTCTACCAACATCTACCATTAACCTCTACAACCAAAAAGAAACAATAACCTCTACCAACATCTACCACCATTATCTACCACCAACATATACCAATAACCTCTACCACCAACATCTACCACCAACATATACCAATAACATCTACCTACATCTACCACCAACATCTACCACCAACATCTACCACCAACATATACAAATAACCTCTACAAACATCTACCAACAACCTCTAACAACAACCTGTAACAACAACCTCTACCAACAACCTCTAACAACAACCTGTAACAACAACCTCTACCAACAACCTCTACTATCAACCTCTACGTACAACCCCTAACAATAACTTCTAAAACAAACCTCTGCAAACAACCACTTCAAACAACCTCTAACAACAACCTGTAAAAACAACCTCTACCAACAACCTCTACCATACCAATTACCTCTACCAACAATCTCTACCAATTACCTCTCCCAACAACCTCTACCAACAACCTCTACCAACAACCTCTACCAATTACCTCTACCAACAACCTCTACCAACAACCACTAACAACAAACTCTACCAACAGCCTCAACCAACAACCTCTACCATACCAATTACCTCTACCAACAGTCTCTAACAACAACTTCTAACAACAACGACTACCAATTACCTCTACCAACAACCTCTACAAACAACCTCTACCAATAACCTCTAACAACAACCTCTACCAACTACCTATATCATACTAATTACCACTACCAACAACCTCTACAAACAACCTCATACAACAATCTCTAACAACAACCTCTAGCAATAACCTCTACCAATAACCACTGCCAATAACCTCTACCAACATCTACCAAAAACCTCTACCAATAACCACTGCCAATAACCTCTACCAATAACCTCTACCAACATCTACCAAAAACCTCTACGAATAACCACTACCAATAACCACTACCAATAACCTCTACCAACATGTACCAAAAACCTCTACCAATAACCACTATCAATAACCTCTACCAATAACCTTTACCAATAACCACTACCAATAACCTCTACCAATAACCACTACCAATAACCTCTACCAACAACCTCTACCAACATCTACCAATAACATCTACCAACATCTACCAATAACATCTACCAACATCTTCCAACAATCTCTACCAACCTCTACCAACATCATCCAACAACCTCTATTAACATCTTCCAACAACCTCCACCAAAAACTACCAACAACCTCTACCAAAATCTTCCAACAACCTCCACCAAAATCTTCCAACAACCTCTACCAACATCTTCCAACAACCTCTACCAACATCTTCCAACAACCTCTACCAACATCTTCCAACAACCTCTACCAAAATCTTGCAACAACCTCTACCAACATCTTCCAACAACCTCTACCAAAATCTTCCAACAACCTCTACCAACATCTTCCAACAACCTCTACCAACATCTTCCAACAACCTCCACCAAAATCTTCCAACAACCTCTACCAACATCTTCCAACAACCTCTACCAAAATCTTCCAACAACCTCTAACAAAATCTTCCAACAACCTCCACCAAAATCTTCCAACAACTTCTAACAACATCTTCCAACAACCTCTACCAACATCTTCCAACAAACTCCACTAAAAACTTCCAACAAACTCTACCAAAATCTTCCAACAACCTATACCAAAATCTTCCAACAGCCTCTACCAACATCTTCCAACAACCTCTACCAACATCTACCAACAACCTCTACCAACATCTACCAACAACCTCTACCAACCTCTACCAACATCTTCCAACAACCTCTACCAACATCTTCCAACAACCTCTACCAACATCTACCAACAACCTCTACTAACATCTTCCAACAACCTCTACCAACATCATCTAACAACCTCTACTAACATCTTCCAACAACCTCCACCAACATCTTCCAACAACCTCTACCAACATCATCCAACAACCTCTACTAACATCTTCCAACAACCTCCACCAACATCTTCCAACAACCTCTACCAACAACCTCTACCATCATCTACCAATAACCTCTACCAATAACATCTACCAACATCTACCAATAACCTCTACCAACTTCTACCAACAACCTCTAACAACATCTACCAACAACCTCTGCCAACATATACCAATAACCTCTACCAACAACCTCTACCAACTTCTGCCAATAACATCTACCAATAACCTCTACCAACAACCTCTACCAACTTCTACCATCAACCTCCACCAACTTCTACGAACAACCTCTACCAACTTCTACCAATAACCTCTACCAACAATCTCTACCAACATCTACCAATAACCTCTACCAACATCTACCAATAACCTCTACCAACTTCTACCAACAACCTCTACCAACTTCTACGAACAACCTCTACCAACTTCTACCAATAACCTCTACCAATAACCTCTACCAACAACCTCTACCAACTTCTAGCAATAACCTCTACCAACATCTACCAATAACCTCTACCATCTTCTACCAATAACCTCTACCAATAACCTCTACCAACAACCTCTACCAACTTCTACCAATAGCCTCTACCAACTTCTATCAATAACCTCCACCAACATCTACCAATAACCTCTACCAACTTCTACCAACAACCTCTACAACATATACCAATCACCTCTACCAACTTTTACCAACAATCTCTACCAATATCTACCAATATGCTCTACCAACATCTACCAACAACCTCTACCAACATCTACCAATAACTTCTACCAACTTCTATCAACAACCTCTACCAACATCTACAAATAACCACTGGCAACATCTACTAACAACATCAAACACTAACATCTACCAAGAACATCTATCACCAACGCCTACCAACATCTACCAACAACCTCTACCAACCTCTACCAACATCTTCCAACAACCTCTACCAACATCTTCCAACAACCTCTACCAACATCTACCAACAACCTCTACTAACATCTTCCAACAACCTCTACCAACATCATCTAACAACGTCTACTAACATCTTCCAACAACCTCCACCAACATCTTCCAACAACCTCTACCAACATCATCCAACAACCTCTACTAACATCTTCCAACAACCTCCACCAACATCTTCCAACAACCTCTACCAACAACCTCTACCAACATCTACCAATAACCTCTACCAATAACCTCTACCAACATCTACCAATAACCTCTACCAACTTCTACCAACAACCTCTACCAACATCTACCAACAACCTCTGCCAACATATACCAATAACCTCTACCAACAACCTCTACCAACTTCTGCCAATAACATCTACCAATAACCTCTACCAAAAACCTCTACCAACTTCTACCATCAACCTCCACCAACTTCTACGAACAACCTCTACCAACTTCTACCAATAACCTCTACCAACAATCTCTACCAACATCTACCAATAACGTCTACCAACATCTACCAATAACCTCTACCAACTTCTACCAACAACCTCTACCAACTTCTACGAACAACCTCTACCAACTTCTACCAATAACCTCTACCAATAACCTCTACCAACAACCTCTACCAACTTCTACCAATAACCTCTACCAACATCTACCAATAACCTCTACCAACTTCTACCAATAACCTCTACCAATAACCTCTACCAACAACCTCTACCAACTTCTACCAATAGCCTCTACCAACTTCTATCAATAACCTCCACCAACATCTACCAATAACCTCTACCAACTTCTACCAACAACCTCTACCAACATATACCAATCACCTCTACCAACTTTTACCAACAATCTCTACCAATATCTACCAATATGCTCTACCAACATCTACCAACAACCTCTACCAACATCTACCAATAACCTCTACCAACTTCTATCAACAACCTCTACCAACATCTACAAATAACCACTGGCAACATCTACTAACACATCTACCACTAACATCTACCAAGAACATCTACCACCAACCTCTACCAACATCTACCATTAACCTCTACAACCAAAAAGAAACAATAACCTCTACCAACATCTACCACCATTATCTAACACCAACATATACCAATAACCTCTACCACCAACATCTACCACCTACATATACCAATAACCTCTACCTACATCTACCACCAACATCTACCACCAACATCTACCACCAACATATACAAATAACCTCTACAAACATCTACCAACAACCTCTAACAACAACCTGTAACAACAACCTCTACCAACAACCTCTAACAACAACCTGTAACAACAACCTCTACCAACAACCTCTACTATCAACCTCTACGTACAACCCCTAACAATAACTTCTAAAACAAACCTCTGCAAACAACCACTTCAAACAACCTCTAACAACAACCTGTAAAATCAACCTCTACCAACAACCTCTACCATACCAATTACCTCTACCAACAATCTCTACCAATTACCTCTCCCAACAACCTCTACCAACAACTCTACCAACAACCTCTACCAATTACCTCTACCAACAACCTCTACCAACAACCACTAACAACAAACTCTACCAACAGCCTCAACCAACAACCTCTACCATACCAATTACCTCTACCAACAGTCTCTAACAACAACTTATAACAACAACGACTACCAATTACCTCTACCAACAACCTCTACAAACAACCTCTACCAATAACCTCTAACAACAACCTCTACCAACTACCTATATCATACTAATTACCACTACCAACAACCTCTACAAACAACCTCATACAACAATCTCTAACAACAACCTCTAGCAATAACCTCTACCAATAACCACTGCCAATAACCTCTACCAACATCTACCAAAAACCTCTACCAATAACCACTGCCAATAACCTCTACCAATAACCTCTACCAAAAACCTCTACGAATAACCACTACCAATAACCACTACCAATAACCTCTACCAACATGTACCAAAAACCTCTACCAATAACCACTATCAATAACCTCTACCAATAACCTTTACCAATAACCACTACCAATAACCTCTACCAATAACCACTACCAATAACCTCTACCAATAACCTCTACCAACATCTACAATAACATCTACCAACATCTACCAATAACATCTACCAACATCTTCCAACAATCTCTACCAACCTCTACCAACATCATCCAACAACCTCTATTAACATCTTCCAACAACCTCCACCAAAAACTTCAACAACCTCTACCAAAATCTTCCAACAACCTCCACCAAAATCTTCCAACAACCTCTACCAACATCTTCCAACAACCTCTACCAACATCTTCCAACAATCTCTACCAACATCTTCCAACAACCTCTACCAAAATCTTCCAACAACCTCTACCAACATCTTCCAACAACCTCTACCAAAAATCTTCCAACAACCTCTACCAACATCTTCCAAACAACATCTACCAACATCTTCCAACAACCTCCACCAAAATCTTCCAACAACCTCTACCAACATCTTCCAACAACCTCTACCAAAATCTTCCAACAACCTCTACAAAATCTTCCAACAACCTCCACCAAAATCTTCCAACAACTTCTAACAACATCTTCCAACAACCTCTACCAACATCTTCCAACAACCTCCACAAAAACTTCCAACAACCTCTACCAAAATCTTCCAACAACCTCCACCAACAATCTTCCAACAGCCTCTACCAACATCTTCCAACAACCTCTACCAACATCTACCAACAACCTCTACCAACATCTACCAACAACCTCTACCAACCTCTACCAACATCTTCCAACAGCCTCTACCAACATCTTCCAACAACCTCTACCAAACATCTACCAACAACCTCTACTAACATCTTCCAACAACCTCTACCAACATCTTCCAACAACCTCTACCAACTTCTACCATCAACCTCCACCAACTTCTACGAACAACCTCTACCAACTCTACCAATAACCTCTACCAACAATCTCTACCAACATCTACCAATAACCTCTACCAACATCTACCAATAACCTCTACCAAATTCTACCAACAACCTCTACCAACTTCTACGAACAACCTCTACCAACTTCTACCAATAACCTCTACCAATAACCTCTACCAACAACCTCTACCAACTTCTACCAATAACCTCTACCAACATCTACCAATAACCTCCACCAACATCTACCAATAACCTCTACAACTTCTACCAACAACCTCTACCAACATATACCAATCGCCTCTACCAACTTTTACCAACAATCTCTACCAATATCTACAATATGCTCTACCAACATCTACCAACAACCTCTACCAACATCTACCAATAACCTCTACCAATTCTATCAACAACCTCTACCAACATCTACAAATAACCACTGGCAACATCTACTAACAACATCTACCACTAACATCTACCAAGAACATCTACCACCAACCTCTACCAACATCTACTATTAACCTCTACAAACGAAAAAGAAACAATAACCTCTACCAACATCTACCACCATTATCTACCACCAACATATACCAATAACCTCTACCACCAACATCTACCACCAACATATACCAATAACATCTACCTACATCTACCACCAACATCTACCACCAACATCTACCACCAACATATACAAATAACCTCTACAAACATCTACCAACAACCTCTAACAACAACCTGTAACAACAACCTCTACCAACAACCTCTAACAACAACCTGTAACAACAACCTCTACCAACAACCTCTACTATCAACCTCTACGTACAACCCTAACAATAACTTCTAAAACAAACCTCTGCAAACAACCACTTCAAACAACTCTAACAAACAACTGTAAAAACAACCTCTACCAACACCTCAACCATACCAATTACCTCTACCAACAATCTCTACCAATTACCTCTCCCAACAACCTCTACCAACAACCTCTACCAACAACTCTACCAATTACCTCTACCAACAACCTCTACCAAAACCACTAACAACAAACTCTACCAACAGCCTCAACCAACAACCTCTACCATACCAATTACCTCTACCAACAGTCTCTAACAACAACTTCTAACAACAACGACTACCAATTACCTCTACCAACAACATCTACAAACAACCTCTACCAATAACCTCTAACAACAACCTCTACCAACTACCTATATCATACTAATTACCACTACCAACAACCTCTACAAACAACCTCATACAACAATCTCTAACAACAACCTCTAGCAATAACCTCTACCAATAACCACTGCCAATAACCTCTACAACATCTACCAAAAACCTCTACCAATAACCACTGCCAAAACCTCTACCAAAACCTCTACCAAAAACCTCTACGAATAACCACTACCAATAACCACTACCAATAACCTCACCAACATGTACCAAAAAACCTCTACCAATAACCACTATCAATAACCTCTACCAATAACCTTTACCAATAACCACTACCAATAACCTCTACCAAAACACTACCAATAACCTCTACCAATAACCTCTACCAACATCTACCAATAACATCTACCAAACATCTACCAATAACATCTACCAACATCTTCCACAATCTCTACCAACCTCTACCAACATCATCCAACAACCTCTATTAACATCTTCCAACAACCTCCACCAAAAACTTCAACAACCTCTACCAAAATCTTCCAACAACCTCCACCAAAATCTTCCAACAACCTCTACCAACATCTTCCAACAACCTCTACCAACATCTTCCAACAACCTCTACCAACATCTTCCAACAACCTCTACCAAAATCTTCCAACAACCTCTACCAACATCTTCCAACAACTCTACCAAAATCTTCCAACAACCTCTACCAACATCTTCCAACAACATCTACCAACATCTTCCAACAACCTCCACCAAAACTTCCAACAACCTACCAACATCTTCCAACAACCTCTACCAAAATCTTCAACAACCTCTACCTACATCTTCCAACAACCATCTACCAACATCTTCCAACAACCTCCACCAAAATCTTCCAACAACCTCTACCAACATCTTCCAACAACCTCTACCAAAATCTTCCAACAACCTCTACAAAATCTTCCAACAACCTCCACCAAAATCTTCCAACAACTTCTAACAACATCTTCCAACAACCTCTACCAACATCTTCCAACAACCTCCACAAAAACTTCCAACAACCTCTACCAAAAT